>CM036906.1:157121969-157446969 GCA_020800305.1 Porphyrio hochstetteri | reverse complement strand
CACTATGCACCCAGCAGTGCTTATGAATGGCAGAAAGTGAAGGGCTGACATCAGGCACAAGAAGTCTATATTGTCAGAAATGCCATAGTTCATCAAAACTACAGTATTTCCCTGCCAACTCCCTGCTGAATTCCTACTTGCTTTCTTATCATCATCTGTCCTCTTCAGATGTTCTCAAATAAGATACTGAGGTGTTTAAATTAACTGCATGCATACAAGCTATGTTAAAGAGGAATAGGAATTTCTGCTTACAAACAGGTTCTTGCTTATGCTAGAGTGATAGAAAAGACATTTCCCCTTCTCTCGTGAGTATTTTGGTATTCCTGATGAAGAAAATGTGTTATTTTTGTTCCAACTACTGCTTAGAAAATTATGGTTTTGAAAGGAGCTTGCTTGGATGTAAACCAAAGAGTCGGCTATAATCTTGAATTTCTGGCATATGCAAACAGAAAATTCATTAGAAGCATTTAATGGAGGTTCACCTACCTTACATCTGATTCATGACTTGAAGAGCTTGCTCTTTAGCATGGTGTGTCAAGCTTCAATGCAGAAACAGAGGAGGAAGAAGAATGTATTACACAGTGCTATATTTGTTAATTATGTCATTAGAGATATAAGGTTTGATCTTCGGTTGACCCTTAAGTTGACTTATTGTAGAAAATGGTTCAGTAACATGTGAAATAGCCAGCAGAAACTGGGCATCTGAAATTAAGAAAAAACCCAATGTTCTCCTGAGCTCTTTAGTATGACTTTCTTCTTAAATCCAACCTCACATACTCCTTAGTGTATTAATAAACTGTCTCCAGTAACAGGGTAGCTTGCTATTGCAAAAAATGTCTTTATTCATTTAAATAGCATATTCATTTCAGTATATTTATAGGACTTCTTTGCTATGCACCAAAGTGTAATCATAGCTGTATATGCATAATAAACCAATAAAAATATACAGTTTATCATTTGGCTAAGATAACCATTGCTCAAGGATAATATTCATTTGATATCTTAAACACCTGTCCTGGCAACAAATCCGTTGTTTGTATATTGGTCCCTTGAAGGTCACTTGGTTATAAAACTACGACCTTGTGTGGTACAGAGGCATTTTACAACAAGCATTTAATACAAAAACCCAAACAAAGGAAACACATTTTGATTGTGAATGCAGTTTTCATAAAACTTACCTGGGATATGCCCCATGAATATAAATAACAAAACCACCTGAAACAAAAGTTTTGTCCTAAAGGCCCTCTGAATACTCCTCTTCTACATATTATCCTAAAGGTCTGAAGGCAAATCAAACTTGTTTATTGATTCCCTATTCAAGAAAGCACAGCTTCACCACTAGAGCTCCTCAACTGAATTAGTCACATTAGCATTTTTAAGCTGTATGACTCTGAACACAACTCCTGAGAAGCCTAGAAGACTTCTGCCGTTACAACAAAACAATAAAATGAGATCATTTGCTGTTGTAGACCTCTTAGAAACACAAAATTGATTACTACAAACTTTACAGTAGTCTATAGTAAATAGGTAGCTAAAATCAAACACCAATGCAGAATTACAGGATATGGATCCTGCCTGCTGTCTACTATTGGAACTACTGATGCTCTGTTCTCTCATCTCTGCTTATTAAATGTTCTTTTAATAGCTGCAGAAGGAAATGACACTCACATCCTTGGGATCTACAGCTGCCTCATTTCAAATTCTCCAGCAAAGGAACTCTTAACCATTCTCTTCCAGCTGCTTTATTCTTCTTTGTTATGATAATGCTCTATGAAAAGACGTCATGGAGGATCAAAGAATTCTGTGCATACAATTTATACTAAAAATAATATTACTTTAAACTTGAATTTTAAAGTAACTTTCCATTTTCATTAATGTACAAAATTAAGAGTGTAAACAGCCATGTGACTGCATGTACAAATATGGGTGAATCAAAAAAAAAAAAAAGGATTATGCTAAAAAGGACCAGCAAGGTGCTACTGTTTCAACCATGTCAGAACACTTTTTCTATTAACAGGCCAAATTGTTTATTTGAATATAACAGGAATTTGAAACTACTTCCTTAAACCAGAAAAGTATCCTTTATGAGAGTGCAGATTTACCAATCCTAGGACAGGGCAGGTATAAATCTCTTATCTTGGAGAAAAACACAGTAGTGGAGGCTAATAGGATAAATATATACAGTATAAAGGTGGATAAATGTTGCTGTGTGTTACTTTCAGGCTGTATTCTGGAGGTATATCAAGCAATGCAGTGTCTCCAGTTCAAAAAATTGAGAGATAAAGCTACCAATTTCTTGACCCATACAAACCAGAATTTTTCTTTCCATGTTTTTAAACTTTATATGGATGGATCTAGATACATCAGAAATAAAGAAATCACTATAGATTATTGTGATTATAGTTTATTACTACAGAACATCATTGGAACATATTTCATGGAATATATTAATCACATTCTTTCTTTCTTCTTTTCTTAAAAACTAGGGGTAAGCTTCTAAAGCTGTCGAAGAAGGAGAAAAGATGATGGGAAAGGTGATTTAGGGCAGTCAGAGTATTTGTCTATTGCACGTTGAAGGAGGGGGAAGGGAGGTGACAATAACCACTAACATATATCGAAATGAGAGATTTGTGGCGATAAAACATATTAGCTGCTGAACAAGTCAGTGGTGAGAGTCCTGTGATATTTCTGATATGAGATGTGCAACGCCGACAAAGGGAGTTTGCAGTGAAGCTCGTCTAATCTTTGCAAAAGCTCTGAAGCTGCCACCACACAAGCACCATAGCTACTTGAACATTGCTGTAAAAGCCAGACTTCACTGTCTAAAAGCTGCTAAAAGCAAATCCCTCTGGAACTCAGTCACTGTAACAAGCTCAGTCCTTCCATATATATCGCATTGAACCTACACTGTGAAGGTGTGAGATAAATTTGATACCACAAAGGTGCCTTAAAAAATGTCAGCTCTGAAATCCAGTCTGTGAAACAGCTATTCCATGCTCTTCAAGATAATGAGGTCAGTAACAAAATTATAACAAACATTTGATGATGACATTATTTTTTCATAATTAGCATGGGACTATCAAAATCACCTGAAGCCAGGGGACCACCTAGCTTCAGATTTAGAAAGTATTTTGACATACAAATAATGTTTCACTGGATAAGATAATAAAAAAGTAATATATGTACAATTTACTCAGAGTGATAGCCTAGGGAATGACAGTCTATTATCTGCATCTCTGTAAATATCAGAAGACTAGTTTAAACTAAACTGTAGTTCAGATCAATGACAAACTTTTATGAAAAAAAATTAATCAAAAAAACTGCTATACATAGTCATTTGAAAGCATCATCCATATCCAGATAAACTTCTGTGTCTGCAGACTCTCACATATATTTATTAAAAAAATCACAAATGTTGTGAAGAAAATTATTGGAGAAATTTGGACTAGTGTTTACTACTCTACAAGTATGAACATAGCATGAAATGGAATGTGGAGTTTTCTATAATGGACTTTTCCAAATATTCTAAAGTCATAACACATCTATTGTGTCTAAAAAGATGTTGTAGGAGAAACTGAAAATTATTTTTGTGGGACGCATATGTATGTTTAAAGGATCAAATGAAGTACACTCCTTACTTTATGCAGTTCATGGGGAGAAGTGGAGGGAAAGGAGAAAGGTAAAAGTTACTACAGTTACAAAGAATGCAGTAAATATTTAATAAGACTTTCTTTTTTATTAAGACAGTTAAGTGATGGTTAAGGCAATAAAGAAACACATGTCCCATGACATATACAAATGTGATCTGAAATGCAGATTTGAATCTACCCATGTTTTAAGATTTCAAAGCCATAAAATCAGCATTTGAGAGCCTGTGACTGTTGAAGATCTGCTAGACTTCATTGAATGCTTCCTGGCTAAGATTCAGTTTGATTCAGACAGTGACAGAAAAAAAATGAATAAACTCACTGTCTGGTATCTGTTATTGCAGATTATGAGATTCACATATTTTGTGTCTATTCTGTAAGCTTATTTTTTTCAGAGTTTAATTACTGTGATTCTTCTATTCATTTTAACTTTGTTACTACCAGATGCTATCTATCTCAAGATCTAGAGAAACTGTGAATTCTAAATGTACAGGGAATTTGATAATCATTATTTTCACAGTTGTGACTTGAATGAATTAAAGCAGATTGGCTGCTATTCTTACAGTAATTTTTACATGTCTTTCATCTTGTTAATCTCTGTCTATATAACTGCTGGCACTACTTTTGGTCAGTAAGTAACCTCTTTTTTCTTTTAAAACTCTACTTGATGCAGAGCAATAACTTAGCTTCTCCATGACTCTTTGAGTGTAGGAAGAGCATTGATGAAAAACACTTTGGATTTACATATCACATTGTGTCCCTACAGTTGGATTTTTGTCCCATTTCTCCAGATTACTATCGGATCAAGAGTTTAACTTGAAATATAACAATGAGTCTCAGGACACAGGACTCTGACACGTGGGTTCTGCTGGGTTCCACAACAGCAGTTCTAGAGATTGCAGAAGGGATGAATGTGCCCTACACCTCTTCCCTAAGTGGTGGTATTGGCAGAGGAGAATGACATTTCTTTTTCAGGCACTCATTTCAAACCAATCCACTGGTGACTTTTGATCATTTACTTAACTGGAGGAATAAGGAGAAGACAAGTTCATGTTTGTGCTGACTATGAAAGGAGACACAGCAAGATAATGGAGTCAGCTTCTCTTAAGATGTTGTGACTTAACCACAGCTGGCAACTAAACACCATGCAGATGCTTGCTCACTCCCTTCATAGTGGGATAGGGAAGAGGATCAGAAGGAAAACAGTGAGAACACGTGTGAGTTGAGATAAAGACAGTTTAATAGGTAAAGAAAAAGCCCACACACAAGGAAAAACATAACCAGGAATTCATTAGCCACCTTTCATTGCAGGCAGGTGCTCAGCCATCTCCAGGAAAGCAGGGCTTCATCACCTGCAACGGTGACTTAGGAAGACAAATGCTATCACTCAGGATGTCCCCCCCTTCTTCCCCTCACCAGGTTTATATTCTGAGTGTGATGCCATATGGTATGGAATATCTCTTGGTTCACTTGGGGTCAGCTGTCCCAGTTGTGCCCCCTCCCAACCCTTTGTGCATCCCCAGACTAGTCTTTGGTGGGGTGAGAAGCAGAAAAGGCCTTGGCTCTGTGCAAGAACTGCTCAGCAGGAACAAAAACATTCCTGTGTTAGCACTGTTTTCAGCACAACCCCAAACCACAGCCCCATACCAGCTACTGTGAAGAAAATTAACTCTATCCCAGTCAAAATCAGCACATAGAGAAACAGACAAAGCAGCTGAGAATAGCTACAACTTAAAATTTAACAGCCAAATTTCCTAGAGCTCTTCTGTCAAAGCAGTTATTTACCAGATACTCATCAATGCCCATTAATCCTCTTCTTTCTTCATCACTATTTTAGATTGAGAACTTCTGGTGAATTTCTATACTCACAATTTGAGGTCATCTCTTCTGCCTGCCATTGCCAGCTTTTCTTCTTCTGCCTTTTAGTTTCTCAGGTCTGAGATCCAAAGACCCAGACACCCATAACAGTAAAAATATTATATATATATATATGATACAGTATATATGTTATATGATACTGAGCACAGGAGTGGTGTAGAAAGCACTTGTGGATGAATAAATTTTATGTTTAGAGTTCTATTGCTCATTGCTGTAGTGTAGCACATTGATACCATCTGGTTAGTTCGTTGAACACAAAATTTCTATTCACCCACTTTGAGAAAGGAAGAACATTGCCACATGACTTATCCATAACTTCCTATTTTGCTAGTAACATTTTGTCTAATGTGAACTGAACATGAGCTGCAGCTGAAACTAAGGAATAAAAATATATACATTAGTCATTAAAAAAAAAGGGTATAAATTAGCCATCTTTAACAAAGAGAGTCAAATTTTCTGGAATTCCCTTCATTATGCCAAAGGGACTGCATTACACCTGATGATAAACAATACTTTAGGGATTAATTGCCCATATGTTGGGTTGCACAGAACTAACACAACTCTCTGCAATAGCACCATCTGCTGATAGATCTTTTAGCCATTTAAAACAATAAATAGAAAGAAAAAAAAAAAATCTTAATCTCAGCAGCACTGCATATATGTTGACAGTAACCCACAAAACATTGCCTGGCATATTTCAAAAAAGATCAGACATTTATAAATTAGACTATCATGCACAGTTCCACTGACTAGGATAACAATTACAGGGACAAGTAATTCTCATGCTTTCTAGCATTAGTTGAGCAACAGACAGAATCAAAAAGCAATTTCCTTCCATGGTTAAATTTTGTGTGCATGCCAAGGTCTTCATGGTTTCCTCTGAAGCGTGCAACCATTGCCTCAGGCAGGATGCTGGACTAGATGGACCATTGGTTCTGTTCTGTTATGGCAATTCTATTGTTCTTAGCTCCTGTGCCAGTGAAATATTGAAACACACCATCTAAATTGCATTTGATATATATACTGTGTCACACTTCAAACTGGTGAAGCAACACGGACAGTGTGATTCATGCGGAGAATGTGCTTGAGTTACTTTAGACATGAGGAAAACAATATCAGAGCTGGGTCTACAGCCTAGTGCACACAGCAGGATTTGGCAATCTGTGATGTGTTTTGTCCATATGGAAGTGAAAAAGTATTCAAGTGCTATCAATAAAAACAACACAATGTGTCTGTTTCTGGGCAGCACACATCACCAACCTATGGTTCCTGGGCACAAATGTAAACACAGAAGCTGATACTCCTAGTAGAAGATATATGCACTTTGTTGCTATTCATTGATCAAAAATATGATCAAGCTTCTCATAAGCAAAATTTCCTTGCTATTACATTAAATTTTCTGTTTTCAAATGGCATTGTAATGACGGCAAATCTAAAAAGAACAAGAGAAAATAATCTTAGGAAATTCTTAACCATTCTAATAACTTTTTTTTAAAAAAAACTTTCTCCCTGTTCTCATTATAGTTTGTGAAACATATATATTTTTTTTTTAATATGTAAAACATAATAGAAAGTTTTACCTTAAAAATAGGTTAAAAGTCTGCATATGCTTTCATGGAATTATTCTTTGATCTGTGTGTACAGACATTTACACCTAGTTGTAGAATTGGACCCTTGAAACTTACAGTTCACAAATTTATTTATTCAGCTCCAACATAGCATCAAAATTACAGAGAAGGCCTATCTAACTAGGATTCCTATTGCAAAAGATAAAGAGTGTTTGTGTCTCATGAAGATATTTTTGACATTAGAGAAGTGCGACTACTTTCATAAGAGAGTTGATTTTAATTTTATTTTAAGCTGCTGTTTTCTTCACAGGTTTTAAAAGCTTTTATTCACATAGGCCAGTTTTCATTCAGGTTTCATTTCAGGTGGTTATCAAAATCAACAGCTACATGACAAACTTCTTGCAGCTTGAACAGGGTTATTTATTTATTTATTTGGATGATTTTTATTTCTTCAGAGAATAGCAGAGGTAAGTTCTAAGAATTCCATTAAAATGTTCCTGGAGAGATAATTACTTGTATGTAGATATCAAGGTAACCAGTTTTCAGTAAAAGATCAGGTTTGTGGAAACAATTTCTTTCTTTTAATTCAAAACATTTTGTATGCTTAAGAGAGTATAATTCAATTGCAAATTCACACTGGCCATCTCCCTGTAAGACCTCAGACACCAAGTGTTCCTGTTACGAAAAAAGCTCATCTTTCATTTTAAGATGAAAGATGAGTAAAAGTAACAGATGCCATATCATATGACTTACTGGTCCAATCAGAGTATAACAGCAAATTATGACTAGAGGACATTTCATGTGAACTTCAGGGAGAAGAGATGGCCAGCAAACCTTTGACTGAGGTATTTAGCGTAAATGAGTTGTCATACAAGAGATAAAGGAAATTATTTGAGATCACCCTCTGGAAAGTATCTCAGAGATACAACTGTGGCTAGTTGGTGAAATTTTTTTGCTTATTGTATGCAAAAGAAAATAGACTTAATTTACCCTTTAAACCAATATGTCTGTGAAATCTTTGAAATCCCTCCATCTTAAGCTTTCCAGAAGATCCTGGTAGCTGTTAAAATACTCTCAGTAACAAGTGAAGTGTCTTACTGAAATAATAATAATAGTAATAATAGTAATAATAATAATAATAATAATGATGTTTTAAGTTACTTTAAAATATTATTAATGCCACTTATAACTTTTTCTTCAGCTCATTCTGCTTCTCTTTGATATACCGTATCACCTTTTCCTCCTTCCTTACATTGTAGGCATAACTACAGACCTGCCATGCAAAAGCATTTTGATTTTTGAATGTTATTTACTACCAACGTCAGTAGCCTGAGATATATATGACATTATTAATTTGGCAATTTATCTATAACAAAAAAAGAAAATCAACCATTCTTCACCAGGAGGGGAAAGAAATAGCAGCAGCTGGAAAGTGTTAGAAGGAAGTTGTGGGTGACATGATCAGAGAGTCCTGATAGCATTCCTTATCTTACCAAATGAATTTTTCTACTTGGAATGGTTTGGGCCATCCAGCCTTCTTCTGACCTAGAAGCTGGCAAGCACTGGTGTTCAATATAGTAAGGTGCAAAATTACAGATTTCCAAGCCTGTGAGCAATCCATAGAAAGAAAACAGCTCTCAGGAAGTTTAGGAAATTACTTGCCCCAGATGTATCTAAGGGTATTTTTCAATATTTTTTAATTAATTGAACATCTATTCAATGATTAGTTGCTGAATGCCTTTTTTCATTCTTTCTTATAGTCCAGCTCCTGATTTTTCAGGAATTTGAGCTAATTTACCTTTGTGACTAGTCTCAACTACAGGAAGACCACCTGTCTCAGTTGAAACTGATCGAACATTCAATTGAAAGTTCCTGAAATTTCTAGGAGGTGCTGTTAAATAGGAAAGATTTAAAAAAAAAAAAAAATCAGTTTTAAGAATAACTGCCTAATTTTTCTGTGGACTCTTTACTAGGGTGCAACCTGCCAATCCAAAACTGTCTCACATCTAACCTAAAGTAGTACCTTCATTGATAGAGCTTTGGAAATAGAATTTTTAAAAATAATTTATTTCTACCAAATCTATCTGAAGTGTAAGGAGAATGTATGACTTCAGATTTACTATAGTGTTTCCTGATCCTCTTACTTTTGTATAAAATTTCCATAAACTGCTTAGCTTTTCCCAGAGAAATGCAATATATTCATTTGCTCTTACTTTACTGGTCCTCTGCTCCCTTACATCACAATTTTCACTTGTTGCATTTTCCAATATAATTTATTTATTAAAGTTTATTCCTACATAAAAAACCCCAAAACTCCTACCTGTATGGTATATGGCTATATATACTTACACCTCTAAACAATGCAGCTTCAGAATATGACATCATGAACATCCAAGTCATAAATTTTGTCCTCATAAAAAATGCTACAAAGCAAGAAAAATCTACTCACATCCAACAGAGAAGAGAGGATAAAATACAAACACATTTGCCTGCAGATATGTGGTAGTTGAGTTCTCTAATGAATTCAAGTTTTACTCTCAACAGCACATCCTTCCTATCTATCTGAATCATCAGAGACACCTTAGACTTTGAACAGCGAGTGAAGAGTAATCAGATGCCCTCCTTCTGCTCACTGCAGAGGTTTTGCTGATGCTTAAAAATTCTTCTAAAAGTGGGACAATCCCAAAATGACATGTTAATTACTAAATTGAAGTGTAAATTCAGGATGACAGGTGTTCACAAGGCACCTCTGGAGTAAAATATAGGTCACTACAATACTTTGTCTGTTCATCTTCAGTCAAGACCTATTCAGGATCTTTGCCTATTCCCATCCTCTGAGGTTCAGTAGGACAACTTCAAAGCTAGTAAGGAAAGATCCTTTTAAGCACGAGTCCAAAACAAACACAGATCTGCAAGAAACATCTCATTATAATCTGAAAAACATTACAAGACTTGTCAAGGAGAAAATATATACATCCTTCCCCATTTCATGTTAGTGACGGGTGTTTGATAGCTTTGGCCATTGGAGATTGAAGCTGTGTCGAGGTATCTTATCTTGGGGGGCTATTAGTCTCTGGTTGGAGATATGCTGCAAGGAAAAAATAAAACCAGAAGAAAATAGTAAGCACTGACATTAGAACCATTTATCACCTACTGCTGTGTGAGAAATAAAAGGATCCTCTTTGAAGATAGTCCATTATCTGCTTCTAGCTGGCTTCTTTGCTGTCATATTTCCTTGCAAAAATAATAAATTTAGGAAGATCACATTTTGAGAATAAGTACTGTTATGTATCTAAGTATATACATTGTTCTTTTATTTACAATCACTTTTTCCCATATTCTAGAAGAAAATAAGTTTTTTATATTTGTTATTTGTGGTCCATTATTTTTTATTTTCAGGTACAGAAATTGCAGCTGGTAGTGATGGAAAGCTAGAATAATATAAAAGAAAATGCGTGCAATATATTTCTTTCTTACTAGGTGAATTCCAGGGGAAATAATATCACATTTTACTCTGTAATTGTACAAAAAGATTTCCAATAGGATATATATGCATATGATACATGTATATTTGTGTGTGTGTGCATAAATAGCTATGTATGCAGATATAGGTATATGTACACATATGTGTATACCTTTATGCATATAGACATATGTGTATATTCATGTATGCATGCATGTATGCATACACATATGTGTATATTTATCTTTTTACATTATGCAAGTGTATCCATATATGCATGTATTTATACACGTGTATGTATATGTGCATATATATTTGTGTTTAAGCACATATACATGCTTATACACATAATATACACATATATATGCTTATGCACACCTATATGTACACAAAGAGACATAATTTCAGATTTTTACGTAGCACCTACCCTCACAGTTGGATCAGATGGATCATTTCACCTGCCTTGACCCCAGCTGATGCCAATAATTCAAAGGTACGTAGCCTTGCAACACTATGGTGAAATGTTACCAATGTAGGCCCACCTCCTTTAAACCCGCTTTGCCACATTTTGTTAGTTTATTCATATTTTAATATTAAAATAATAATATATTTTCAATATTTTATAAACATATCTTATATCCTAACTACTTATTAGTACTTTTCAAAAAAACAATTTTACAGATGTTATGATTTAGGTAGAGCAGCAATAATAAGGTTGTCACTGTGGTGAGTTCTTTATATCTGGAAGTGTTTCTTCATTGGAATTTGTACATTGCTCCTTTCAGTTCCTATTGACTTTCAAGATGCAGTCAGCTACTGCTTAGGTATTAAAATTGACCATTTACTAAATAAAAACAAGTTTTGGAGACTTCCATATTTTTGAACAACAACTAAAACTCAGAACAATTTCCACGCATAGAATTAATTCTGTTTACACTACAAAATACAGATCAAGTGAGGATTTGCCCAATATAATGCTAATATATAGGATTAGTCTATCTTTCAGTTAAGGCAGGATATGAAATCAATTTGTTAATCTACTTGAAAAGGAGGATTTGCTTTAGCTAGATATACTTTTTTTTTAAGATATGAAAATAAATCAATATTTGTGTTTGTAGTTATTATTCCTAATGATATCTTGAGCAAAAACCTTTTTATTCATAGGTCAGAAAATGTAAAATTCACAAAGAAAGTTAGGGGCAGAAGTCCCATTGAATTTTCCAATTCATCGGTTTTAAGTGCTAAATTATAGCACTCTTCTAGCCTCATTTTAAATTCTATCCCATATCTATTTATTTTGAGTTTGCAGATAATTCTTCCTGTGCTCTTGCAGTTAATGCATTACAACATCGCAGCATTAACTGGAAGAAATCAGGTTAATCAATCAGGACCTGCCTTTTATAAACCCCTGCTGATTGGGCCTTATCCCCTGGTTGTACATGCCACATGATGGCACTCAACATAATCTCTCCCATAACCTTCCACAGCAACAAGGTCAATCCAACAGGCCTGTAGTTCTGTGAATAATCCTTCTTGCCCTTCTTATGAATGGGCATCACATTGGCCAACGTCCAGTCAACAGTGACCTCCTGGATTAGCCAGGACCTTCAGGTCCCTCAGCACTTTTGGGAGGATCCCATCTGGCCCATATACTCAGAATCTGGTAAATTGAAATCTCCCACAAGAACAAGATCTAGCAATCATGGGACTTCTCCCAGCTGCTTATAGAATATTTCATCTGTCTCTTGATGAGTGGTCTATAACAGATTCTAACCATGATTTCTGTCTTGCTGGCTTTTCCTCCAACTCTTACCCATAAATATTCAACCCTATTGTCACCATCATCAAACTCTAGACAGTCTAACATACAGTGCTACACCTCTGCCTCTTCTTCCTTGCTAATTCCTTCTGAAGTAAGGTTAGTGAGGTTCTTCTCTCTAAAAAGAGCCTTTGTGTTTTGTTGAAATAGCTTTTAAAGCTCTAAGGTAGTTCTAAGATGTTTTAGAAGTTTTTTTTCTGGATGGAAGAAAGAACTTTGCTCTTTGTGCTTTCAAGTTTATCCAGCCCACCCGGATACAGACAATAGGAACCATCATCTTCTGTCCTGCTTTGACACAACTTTATAAATGCATTGATATAATAAAAAATGTAAATGGATTTTCTTCATTTCCATGTGGATGTCAAGGTAATAGAGAGAAGAGATTTGTTTTGCTGAAATTTAGTATGCTTTCTAAATTTATTTTCTATATTTGGAAGTGGCATATTGGGGAAATATAATCCATTTCATCGGTATAAGTTTTGAGAAGCAGCCTCTGTGGCTATACTGAGAGTTTTGTGGATGAACTGGGGAGCAAGATGAAACGGATCAGAATGCTGAGTAGAAGGGACTAAAGCTGATCTCAGGTGGTTTCTCAGCAGCCATTCCTCTGTGGCTATCCACAGTGGTCTTAGGGAGGGGATGCGTCATTGTGCCACACTGAAACATTACAGCTGTAGCTTTCTAAGTTTTTTTATAGTTATAATATGTTGTTGTCAGTAGATTACTCATAAATGTATAGTTACAGAAAGGCTAGGATTTGCTTTCTTTTACTAAAAGAACAACATCCTTTATTTTCCTTTCTTAGAAATACTGTCAAATTGTATCACCCATTCCTATGCATTAGAAATTTGCAGTACTCATAGCATGAACCAAGGAAAGGTTCTTTTTGAAAGGAGTAATATTTTTTGCTATCTGATTTTTTGGTTTAGCCAATAAAAATTTCTGATATGGAGTAAATTGTTTCCTTGATGTGGCTGAGTGCTTTTAGGAGGAGATATGAAAGTCCAGATTTCCTCACCTTTACTAAACCACAACTCTATTTGAACACTATTACCTTTTGATAGTGTGACAAAAATTCTGTAAGATTGGAAAAAAACTGTCAATAACTGTTCTCTGTGGCATATACTGTACTTGCAGACCATTTATTTCACTAGTAAATTAATAATAAGGATTTCCTAGTAAGACTAGGTTTAGCTACTGCATGCTTTACATCCAATGATTATTTTCCTGTACTGTAAAGAAAATGAAATCTTTCCATCAAAACTGTCAATATTTTCTATTTTGAACACCATTTTCTCAGCTTCAGTGCTTGAAGCAATAGATAAGTTGTGTGGTATTTTACAGGCTAGTGGAACTAGTCTAATCTGTGAGTAAAATTTAAGACAGAACCTTTATTTGACAATGTATGTTTAACATAAAGGTTTGACTGCTAAGAGTTTCTCTGTTGATGTGATTGTGAATCATGAAATTTGCTTGGGTTTGAGTGTGAAAGCACTTATATGACACATCTCATTTTCTTTTCTGTCATTACCTCACTTTAAATTAAAACAGTAGATTAATTGCCACTTTAATGACAAGTGCTTGCCTAGACAAAGCTAAGATCAGGGTTAGCAGAGCACTGGGTAATTGAAGTAGTCAGCAAACCATGAATTTCACACTGACAATACTATAAGCATTAATCCCTGATATTTTCCCTTTTTATTCTTGCAGTCAAATAAACCACTATCTGAATTTATTTAGGACAATAGATCCCCCAGAAGATCAATTTTGTTAGGTTTACTTTCTGTGCTCAAGCACATGTTTGACTATGACTTTCTCTTTTTTTCTTTTTTTTTTTCTTTCCCTATCAGGGACCATTCCAGTCCCTATTTTGCATTTTTTTCTTCAGGTCTGCATGATGTAGGGTGTTGTAAACACCACAGGGATCTGTGTGACTGGAGTGCCTTTGGCAAGAAGGTACATTGGATCTAAGGCCAGGAAAGGGGATAAGGAAGCTTAAGCACCAATGCTTGGATTGCTCTGTGACAATACGTGGGCAGAAACATATGCTAACAAGTTCAGTGTTGTGTCACTGCAACAATTTTGCCCTTGCCAGCTCAAAAATGTTTTCATTAGATTCAGCAGAGTACAACAAAACTCAGTCCTGGGTGGATAATTCAGGAGGCAAAACTGAGGAATGCCAGTGCTTGGTTTCAGGATCAGATGGCTGTTTGAGAAATAAATAGGAATTTGTTTATGTGTCCAACACATAATTGTCATGGAATCAGGCTGTGAAGAAAACAAGCTTTTATACTCAACAAAAACATAGCTAGATGCAGAATAACATCCTCGGAAAGTCTGCCTCTCATATATACCTGCACTTTATTCTTCATTAGC
The DNA here is from genome assembly GCA_020800305.1 of Porphyrio hochstetteri. Lineage (NCBI taxonomy): Eukaryota > Metazoa > Chordata > Aves > Gruiformes > Rallidae > Porphyrio > Porphyrio hochstetteri. Next base: position 157,432,218 of record CM036906.1, on the reverse strand, counting down.
AGTGTTGGGATTTCTATGTGCGTACGTTATATAAGATAATTGTGATTAAGATCAGTGTGTATCAATGTGAATGGGAATGTTGCCATTGTTTTCAGTAGAAACATGAGGTATTTAATTTAGATGCCCATACTACCTCCAAGCACAGCTGTTGGTGTTCAGCTCTTATTTTCTCATTTTCAGGGAATGAAGCAGACAGGTTCTTCCTGAGGGTCTCTCTTCCCTCACTCAGAAGAAAGGTAAGAAGAGTAAGGAGGACTAAATCACCCTTCAGCTCTTGGGAAAGATGATGATTGAGCATCCCAGACAAAACATATTTCATAACTCAACTTGGAGGCAATTTAGCTACATGTGTTCCTTGGCCAGAGCTGTGTACACAAGATGTATATCCAGAACATTTGCACCTTTGAGAAGCAGCAGTGGTACATTTATACAGGGGGGAGGATGCTCTAAAATGAACAACTTCTATTGCAGAGTAATTTTCTGGATAAATATTTTTTTTGCCTCTGCAAATGAGTGAATCTGGGTTATGAACTCTGCTGGAGAACTTCATATTTTGTTATGCATATTTTTCAGCACCTATGAAAAGTAAGGTTTTATCATATGTAGGTTATATACATACCATAATACATGCTCCTGGAGCATAGAAGATCACAATCACTTGAGACTTTATGAATATGAATAATATGAGCTGCATGAAAACATTATGTTTAGAGAACATAGCTCCCATGATGCTTGAGGCAGTTCAGCAAAGAGACCAATAAATGGCTGGAAAAGTAAAGCTGATTTAATTTCTCTCAGTAAAGGTCACCACTCTCTTCAAGTACCTCCTGAGTCAACATAAATGTCTGAGGTGTATGCAACATACACTGAGGTGTCTGCCTTCCTTTGGTTTTAATTGAAGTGTGGATAAATTTTATTCTTGGAAATAGTATTAGAGGTTGCCAAATGGTGGGAATAAGTTCCCTGATTATGAGAATCTATTTCTAATGTTAGATTTTAAATTAAATTATTCATTAACTGGAGACACTGGTGAAGTGGCCAAAATGCAAAACTTTGAAATATTCAAAGACTTTGTTTGTCTTCAGTGCTATACCATCTTCCTATCTCTGAAAGGACAACAGATCTCATCTTTGCATGAAAGTTGATGGCTGACAACATGCTCTTTGCTTTAATGTATGTCTTTGCAATTTTGTTCTTTTTAACAATACTTTGCCTGTAAAAGAAAACATATTTAGTAGAAGAAAGTTTGCCATGCATTTGCACACTAATGAAACAAAGAGTGCTTGTAGAGCTAATTTTAGGTCTGCTGTATAATCTTCCAGTGTATCTTCCTAAGAAGCACAGTAAATGGTATTGGGGATTGGGAATGCAAGAGTTATCCTTGGAATTCAATCCCTACTATTTTTTTTCATGTTTTTATTATATCTAGGCATCATTGGCATCCGAAATGAAGGATACGATGATACATAAGCTTTTCTGTGCCTTTTGAATTGCTGTAACTTCTTGGATGTCTTGGATACAAGAATTTCTTGTGCTTCAAACCTTGAGAATAAAAAAATCTCATAAAAAATATAGAACCTAATGAATCCGTTTCATCACTGAGTAACTCTACTGACTTTGGGGGAAGATATGAAGAGCAATTTTGGCCAATGCTATTAAAATTGTAACCCAGGTGTTCCCAGTGTGAAAATCGGGAATGTTTTCTTAAAGTTCAAAGAACTAATAACTTCAGGATCTTTTATATAAATGCTAGTACAATTACTGTTTAATCCTTTTTAATACATTTCAGTTTCATGAATTTGAAAGCCCTGATGCTATCAGGAACCTACCTATTATTGGTCCCCAAAGTAGTTTCTTTTGCTAGCTGAGGATGCAGTGTCACTATCTAACACCTCCTCATTCACCAACTCAGTTGTTCTGCTTCGGCTTAAGCTTCCCCATTTAATATCAGCATGATATAATTGTGCCATAGGTGACAAATACATAATTCCTTCTTGTTATACTGTACTTCCTGTCTTAATTACCAAACCCATTTTTCCTTCACATCCTACTTGCTCATTACTCATTTTCAATTATGATACAGATTTCCTCAGACTTTAATTACTTCTTGTGCTTAAAAGGATAAATTAATTTTCTTATTAACCCTTTGACATTTCATTAAGGTCACTGAATAGGACAATTCTGTTTTCTCATGGCATGCCATCCAGATTATGCAGGTTTGCAGAAATACTAGGAGGCTTCAAAGGAATTGCCACAAACATTATTAATTCTTGCTGTTATGGCATCAGCATCTGTGTAATATGATATTTTTTGCCTTCACAGATCTACCATTTAAACTGCGACTGTGTCCATCCTTGTGTGATACGGAGGAAATACTGGCTTCTAACATTAGTGCTGTGGTACTTTGTTCATAACATTCACATTCACTTTGTAATTTGAAAATGTTCATACTGTTAACGGAGAGCACAAAGGATCCCAGCTGCATAGCTTTGACTAGCCACTGATAGGATGGGTGCCAGATAGGATGGGAATTCAAAGCTCCTTCCCACCTGTATACAAGGGCCTTTAGCAGTGGCTTGTTTATGAAGCGCGCAAATAATACCCTTTAAAAAGTTTTAAAGGGAAAACACAATTTCTCCCTAGCTTTTGGTACACAAAGCTCTACACTGTGCTAGGCCATTTTATCACCATAAATTTGATACTACAATATGTAAACCACTATTTTTTCTCATCAAATTCTCATAAACAAAGTTGATACTTTGATAGGGAGGAGTTGTGTCTTCTGTAATACTGCTAGTGCTGCTTTCTCCTTTCTTCTTTGTCCCTTTCCGTTTCCCCATGATTTACAGCTTTGCTCATAGGCTATGACCTCCTTGTGGGTCATGTGCCCAAGCTTCAGTCTTCAGCTTTCTTGCTTTCCTGAAACCTCTGGATCAAGGTAACACATCATGATACGTGTTGATTCACGAAAGTGAAGAGTGTCTGTAAGTCTTTAACACTTACAGAATGTCAAAGTAGCTGAGAAGAAGTGTTAATCCCTGATGCATAAGAGAATCATGAAATGAAACCTAGCAACAGTTAAAATCTAGATACTTTGCTAAAACATCATAAAACTAGAAACAATAAATATTTCATGGCATTAAAACAGAAGTATATGGCTGGTTTTTTGTGACTAGGACAAAACGCAACTACATGCTTTTCTGCTTAGCAGATCTCCACTCATTGGAGACTCACATTTCTTCTGTAAGAATGAGCTGTCCCACATACAAGTCACATGCTGGGTCTGCCGAATGCTATTAAGCATCAGAAGGATGAAAACTGATTAAAATGAGCAGATTTGGAGCTAGAATGGAATGAAATATGCATGGACAAATTGTTTCATAGAATAAAAATTTATTTTGTAAGTGTCCTACAGAAACATCTGGCCTCAATGGGGAAAAACAATATTATTTTGACATTTTTTTTGTAAAATGAACAGCTGCCATTTCAGAGGAAAGGTTCATTTTTCCAATAGTATTTCATTCTTTGCTTACACCCAAAAGATGTATTCAGAAAGCCAGTATTCATTACATCTTCTCTATATTCTCAGAAGCAATTGTACCATGATTCTTCTGATAGCTATAACCTGAGAATTTTGCAACCTGAAGAAAATGTATTTTTATTAATTAAAGACTGAACATAAGTTTTTAAAAGAAATGTGAGCTCTTCCCACCCTGAGAATGAATTATAAGAAGGAAGGTTTAGGACACACATGGGAAATTTATTGCAGCCAAAAATAAATCCAAATTCCTCCTAAATTTAAAGAAATTAAATTAGCCCTTTTCCGTAGAGCAGTAAGACTTGCCTTCTTTTGTTATCAAAGATAGCAATAGAAATCCTGTGCAGGTCTTAAAATCATTATGATATTTGATATAGGTCAGGGCAGAAACACTTCCACAGAGCTCAACTCTCTGAAAAACTATTTAGTGATGCCAAACTAACAAGGACACTCAGGAAAACTGTTATTTGATTGTGGATGATAGGTACAGAGATGCTGGTATAAAGCTACTGAACACATACTCAAATATTCCCTATCAAACTGAAATATAAGAAGTGAAAAATAATTCTAAAAACTATGGAAAAGTCTAAAAGAAATTTCTAGAAGAAAATCCAGGATTCAGTCACTGATTTTGTCTTTAGAACAAACATTGAGGGAAAGATTGATAAAGAAAAGACTATGGCTATAGAAAGAACAGGATAAAATGTAATAGAGGTTTGCCAAAGGCAGATTGTGCCATACTAGCCTGGTCTCTAAATTTCATTAGTGACTAAATAAAAGTGGTTTTAAGAGGGGAAGCTTCAAAAACCCCAACATTATCCCCTAAAAATACCAAACAAACAAAAGTTCAGTAGATTCATGCCACAGAGGTAAGCTGGTAGCTGGGCGGTTTTATTCAGTAGAATTCTGTTATAATGACTAAAATTGGGGAAAGGTGTACACAAAGCACTGTATCAAATGGTGGAAGTTTGACTATGAGATGAAAGTTTGAATTCATATTTTCAGTAATGAACTTGGCAAAAAGGGGTAATGAGATATCACTGATGTTTTCAGATTACATGGAGGCTGATGAGGAAAAGGAGAATCAGAATATCACATGGAAGGAGACGATCTGGAGGACTGGAGTTAAAGGAAAGAAATTACCTACAGTAGAACAAAGTGCACTCAATAACTAATGAAAAGAAACAAGATGGTGCTGTCAAAATTACTGTTGCAGTTATATTTCCCTCTCATCTATCTTGATAGCAATAGTTATGTCTGAATGATACAAAGCCATAAAGCTCTTCTGCCCTACACTGGCTGTTTTCTTATAGGTTTGAGGCTTGAACTCCAGATTGCAGATTGTAAAAGCTACTGTCATAATACTTAATAATTAAAAATTATCATAAAATCTTTTAGAACAAATTATATGAGACTGATTGCTGTGGCTTGAATTTTGCATACATTGTAAATTGATTTCATGGAACTGGAAAAATAATAAATTTAAAACAATATGAATTGTTTTCCTGCTGCTTCAAAAACACTGTCTAGTCTAGATGTCCAAAAATCTAATTAAGCTTTTGTATTTTGTAAGTATAGCTTTTATCATATAGATAATCCATTGAATATCTGTAAAAAACACATTCCTTTGGCAAATTGAATGCAGCATAAAGGTATATATGGTGATATCGACAAATACATTTTACAAAATCATATTTCCTAAGCCCTGCATCCCTAGGTTCTTGCAAATAACATTCTGTAATGAGCTGTAGGTACTTTTTAATTAGCATAGGGATGAACATTCTTCTGTTTATCATTTTTCTTGCACCAATGTGACATCTCTGCTGATTACTCACATTATGGTTAATTTGCAACTGATAATCAGTCCTAGTTTCTTAATAAACTTCTCATTAAGTGACTGGAGCTGTCACTTTACCTCCATGTTACTCTTCCTAAGTATAATCTGTGACCATTATGCAAAAGAAAGGACTGCTGGACGTCACACATGTCATTTGCAATCATGTACAAAAGCTTCAAAAGGAGCTTGTTAAATAAATGCCCTTCATAGTTCATTACTGTAAAATAGAAAGGTATAACTAATCACCATATTGCACTGTGTTGCCATATTTGGCTTTTTTGAGGAAGAGTCATGCTCAGCCAGTTCACATTTTGGATCATTGCAAAATAGTTTCAGGGAACTCCCTGCAGTTCTTCTGCTTTGCTTATACCTCAATAAAAACAGTGGTTTATTAGTACAGAAAAGCTGAAGCTGAGTCACCTGGAAAACACTTGAATGTTAATTCTGAAAGTGTTGCCTTCAGGAGTGATATGATTAAGTTTTGATGCATAACAACTTACCTTGCATTAACAGAGCCAAAGTAAATTTCCAAATGAACGTTTTGAGCCCACAGTAGAAATTATGCCATTCAACACAGGCTGCTGATAAATAAACTACAGCTATTTGTGTTAGCTCATATTACAAAGGAATAAAAATATATTTATGGATAACTACCACACTTTACACACTTTAGGGGATGTGCAGCAGCAATCAGGTTACAGTAGCCTGACAATATTGCTTGTATTGCCAATATAAAAAACAGTCTTTAGTATATCATTTTCCTAAATAGAATCCTTTAGTTCAACTTTCTGAGCAACTATGTGACCAGACATGTGCTTTGACAGTTTTTCTTGAAGAAGAAAAAATTAGACCATGAGAGTTGGAGTGAGATTTGAAGTTAATATACAGTACTTTGAAGGATTTTGTTGTTTGGTTTTTGGGTTTTTTTTCCACTTGAGCAGGTTTCATCTTGATGGGGACAGCAAAAGCAATAATTGTAGGGTAGGGCTTTGAAAGAGAATTAAAGATGAACTCAAGAAGACAAGATAGCCATAAGCAAACAAAAAACCTTATCTTTTCTTGAAACGAACCCTGCCTGTGTGTTTCCTGTGTATAAATTCTATACAGTCATTAACCATCAGCAATAACATGGAATTATTTTCTCCTGGGGAAAATTTTGCTGCAGTTACTTCTGAAATATGCATTCATTGTGTTTGCACATTGACTTTATTCCAATGATTATTAAAATGGTTTAGAAAAAAACCCAAACAATGACAACCCTGTTAATCATTCCAAGGTGTTCATTTCACACGGTCATATGGTGCTGTAGCAGCAAGATGCAGTGCCTATGTCGCAGCTATCACTGGACAAACAGTATCTTTAAGAGCTACTTATCTTTTAGCTAATGTGAATCTTCCTTTCTTTAATTGTCTAGAGAAGCTCATTTTCAGTGAGTTTACATAAATTAAATGCTGCATCTCTGTATCTAATCTATATTTGTTCTCCTTTTAATGTTTGCTACTGCTTTCTCAGAGGTAGATTCTTTGCTTCTGAAAAGTTTCTCACTCATTTTACTATTTCCATATCTTCCTGGGTAAGGTGAAACTAAGAGAGAAAGGAGAGAAAGAAGAAAAAAGAAAGAGTGAAAGAGGGAAATAGAAAGAGAAAATGAAAGAGTGAAAGAGAGAAAGAGAGAAAGGTAGGAAGGGAAGGGAAGAGAAGGGAAGGGAAGGGAAGGGAAGGGAAGGGAAGGGAAGGGAAGGGAAGGGAAGAAGAAAAAAAAGAAAAGAAAAGAAAAGAAAAGAAAAAAGAAAAGAAAAGAAAAGAAAAGAAAAGAAAAGAAAAGAAAAGAAAAGAAAAGAAAAGAAAAGAAAAGAAAAGAAAAGAAAAGAAAAGAAAAGAAAAGAAAAGAAAAGAAAAGAAAAGAAAAGAAAAGAAAAGAAAAGAAAAGAAAAGAAAAGAAAAGAAAAGAAAAGGAGAAGGAATAGTCAGTATTTATAGTAAACTAATTGGAAGATTTCCTTGGGGGTTATGCTGATTTTAGGAGAATTGTTGTAACTGATGTCAGTTTGAAATACAGCTTCATATATTAGGACATAATTTTGTGAAGTAATGATATTCTATGTTTTTCAAGAACTACAAAACATTCAACAGAGAAGTGCATTTCAACATCTCTTTTAGTTTGTTTCAGACAAACATTAATTTTTAGTATTATATCTTAGGAACAGAAGAGCTTTTATTTTCAGACTGTTCTCAGCAGTTATTCCTCCTGGTTTACAATCATGCTGCTGTGCACTGGCCATTACGTTGTTTATTTTATTTTGTCCGTGCTTTTCTCAAATATCCTTTAAGGTTGTATCACTACATGCATACACAAAAGGAAATCTAAGAAGTGGTTGCAAAATATTACAAAACTTTATTTCTCTTTAGGCTGTAAATTTAAATGTTTAACCTGGGAAATGTTTAACCTGTCTAGTTCCATATGCTCTTTGAGTGTGACTGCAAAATAAGCTAATCATTTCCAGATAACAATTGCTTTTCATTAAGAAACAATTGCAAAGGCTTTATTGTCTATGAGTGTGTTGCAAAGATATTTTGACTAGATTAAATTTTTAGTTACACACCATCATCAAGTTCCTGTCACATTTCAGAGTTATTGATTTGAAACAGAAGTGGAATTTTGATATCATTTATTCTGCGCTACATATTGTGTAATTATTCAGATTCTTCATTTTCATTTGTGCCTTCCTATTTGTTTTAAATGTTATTACTTGCTTCAATGCTTTTTCATTTTAGTGAATACACTGATAAATATTTCTATCAATTGCAGATGTGATTTTTGCATAAGTAACTGAAATCCTACTACCATGGTTTAATACAATATTAGACACCAGAGGAACCTGTAGAAGCAATTAGAAAGTCTATGCTTATATCTGATTATTGAGTTATTAAAAAATGCTCTTAAGGGATTGCTTGAGCTTAAAAAAAAAAAAAGTAAATTAAAGCTGTTAGTTTCACTGGCAGAGTTTTAGATGTCCTCACTGTGGACTAAGTGCTATCGCAATCACTTTAGTTTATGTGTAAGATTAGTGAGGATGGGTCCCAAGCTGCAGCTTCCTTTTTATTTGCCCATGGAAGGGATAAACAGATCTGCGTGCAGGAAGACTGTGCAGCAGGATTGGCAAGGCAGGTTCTCCGGATGCAGAGGACGAGCTGTGCCTTTGGATGCCCAGTGGAGATGAAACATAAACCACCTCCAAGCTAGGATCATCTTTTGGATATCTTAATGCAACCTGTGCTTGTTTCTTCATTGAGAACTGGATTTTAAATGGCAAATAGAACCTTGCTCCATGAGCAACCATTCTAAAATCAGTAGTATTCAAATGTAAATCTGGCAGATTCAATCTTCCAACTAAGGCTACATCTTCTTTTCTGAATACAGTCACAGAGAAGAGCTTTTTATTATTATTGTTGGGCATTTTCCCCCTCCATTTTTCAAATTAGCACAAAACTACAGTATAAGGCTCTATTCCCTACTCCTAATTCTCTTTTTAGGCACTTAAACAAGCAGTGGGAAAAGCAATCAGGAAAATATTCTTACAATTGGTAAATTAAGTTTTGTATAAGTGAAGAATTATTCTATAGCCCACGTTGGAAAACACTTACTGAAATTTTCCCCTGTTATGTTCACATTAGGAACAGAAACTGCTTTTACAATATCTCTAGGTCCAGTTCCTTGTAGAAGGAATGCAAGGGCCCCTTTGTATCCCATTGTATGCAGAATTTATGTATATCAGAAACTCAGTAACTGTGTAGAAGTGAGTGCTGCTTCTAATGGCCACAAAGCAGAAACAGGAGAAACCTCCTAGTTACTCAGTTGACCACAGCTTAACATTGTTCAAAGCTAAGAGGAATATGTGCCAGATGATGGCCCCACAATTCATTGCTGGGAATCACAGAATTACAAGTTTGGAAGAGACCTTTAAGATCATCAAGTCCAAAATGTGCTGACAGAATGGTTTTGGACTGAACCGTCAGAGTGTTTGTATAAAGCTTAATGTATAGGATCCTCAGAAATCCTCCAAAAGCAGTAGCATAATGCAGGAGCTTCCCTTATGCATTGGACCTTTTTAATACTATACTTTTTCATATTCTACATCTCACAGAAATCAAGTTTTTATTAGTTATATAACACATATTAATCCAGAAACAAGGTATTACATCCAAACACTTAGATTCCATGTGGAGGCATTATTTCTAACTCAATGGTTAGTATTAGAGTATAGCCACTAGTACTCTGCGTTTGTCTTCCCAAAAGGAAGTCTTCACAGCTAGCAAGGAAGAACTGTTTTCTGAACATTGCTCAGTAACATTTTTCATTTCCTTTACATATTTTAATGCAATCAACACAGCTTACATCTGTGCAGCAATCAAATTACAAAGTCAACATAATCCAATGAAATGCTGAAGAGCCAAATAATCAAATTCAGATTAATATTAATTGCAGTAGTTTCTGCACCTGGATTTAAAAACAAAAACAAAACCAAGAAAGCCACCATATAAAACTTCCTCTCTTTAAGTGTAATCTTTTAAGTAAAAAGCCCAAACAGCCTAAACTGAACAAAAAAGCCCCATAAACTCCCTCCCCAAGAACCCAACCCCAAAATTTCAGATAATGTATTTTCCTCTTCTCTAAGGATGGAATATGCCAATATTCAGATTTAGATATGTTGTCCTCAGACATGTGAAATTTCTCATTTATCTCTTCCCTAGCAACTTTCATTAGCTAATTATCCATCTCAAAGATGGAAACATTATCCTCATTTCACACAGCCATGGATTCCTACAGAACATATGCAATTCTACTTCTGGAAGTAAATTAGGATTAAGATGTCCATTACAGAAGTGGTCCCCACTGCCAAGAGGGTTCTTATTTTCACTTGTTCATGCAACCAACAATGAATGCAAAAAACCCAGTGAACAAAAGATAAATTACTATTTCCATTCCTCCTCCCCAGAGGTGCCTTTACCCCTCCGTTAGAAACCAGCTGCACATGCAATTAATTCAATATTTGTCATAACTAGGAGGGGTGGGATCTTCAATACAGAGAGAAATGAGCACTTGGGGATGGGAACAAAAACCTACTGATGCAGATTTATTAGCTACAAATGGAGAAAATTACTACTCTCCTAGCAGATCCTGTATTTTTAGTTTTCTGCCTTTATTCATGTACCCTCTTTGGTTACATCACATGCTATATGATGTGTGTGTGTGTGTGGTTATGCACAAAGTTTTTCAGAAGGAGTTTCACAGGAATGAGGTGGGAATTAACAGCTTGAGAGTTTGCATACTTCTGAAAGTGATAATAAAGAGACAGAAATATTATTGTTTGCTTAGACTACAATGACTGGGTAGGTTCCTCTAGGTTTTTCAGCAAAAGTATAAACTGGCCTCATTCTCCCACTCTGAGTTGCCTACGTTCACCTGAAGCACATAAATAAACACCTAATTGTTTTGTACCTTGTTCCTGCTTACATCCTAAGGCAGATAGAGTTTTAATATCAAGTTAAAATTTAAAAGAGGCCCATGTTGATGAAGACAGTAGTTTTCACTATCAAATATGTTTCTTACAAAGGAAGGAGACAGCAAATGTAATTAAAGCATAATTGGATAGAAAATGCTGCTGAGCCAGACAGAAACGTGAGATGTTAGAATGGGAATTTTCTTTTTAGCAATAGCTCCTGCTAATCACTTAGGGCTCCCATTGAACTAAAAGAAATGGCTACATGTATAATTACATACTCTCATTTAATTATCATTGGAATTCAGGCAAGATGCTAACAAGTAATTGGGAAGTTATCAATTACCACATCAGTACACTTCTGACTAGTGACATCTCATAAATAACTCTAAATTTGCAGAGTAAAGGTTTGAGCAGTTAGTCAGTAATAAAGAAGTATTAAAAATTGACTTAAACATGTATGGCTAGCACCAGTGAGCTTCATAATAATATTATGTAAACTGTTAAAGTGCAAAATTAATTTGTAGATTGAATTTCAACATCAGCCAGAACTGTCAATGGTCAAGTGGTAAAACAGATCTATTTGCTTCCTTGTCATTATAGGTTAACCTTCTCAATTACATACAGAACACATGAAGCAGGAGAAGTGCAAATGATGCAGTGGTCTTTTCTCTCCAAAGAATTACTTTAAAAGTATGGAGAAAACTTGATGATCAAAGTAGAAGGATTTGACATTGTGCTTTCAGTGGAAAGACTTGTCTCTTGACATTGCCACTTAAGTTTGAGTACAAGAGAATGGAGGTGTTAGATTGGATATTATGAAAAACTTCTTCAATGAAAGGGTTATCAATTGCTGGAACAGGCTGCCTAGGAAAATGGTTAAGTCATCATCCCTAAAGGTATTAAAAAAAAAAAAAAGTTGTGGCACCCAGAGATGTGGTTTAGTGGTTGGACTGACAGTGCTAGATTACCTGTTGGACTGGATGATCTTAAAGGTCTTTTCCAACCAAAACAATTTTAAGATTTTATGATCATTTTCATCTGGACAGGAGAAGAAAGTTCAAAGAATATAACTTCTGATTCTGTCCTATGCAAAAAAAAATGAAAAAAACCCATTTTATGTGCATTAGTAGTGTAAGAAAGGCCTTACATAATGATATAAAGACCTTAGAAATCACATAGAAAATTAAAGTTCTTATTCACACAATATTAAAGTTGTATCAAGTTTTTAATGGGAGTGTCAGGTAAGCTGTGATACCTGAAGGCAGAGACAAATGCCTACAAATTTTATCAGCTTTGGGATTAAGTTGCAGCTCAACCTAGATACCCAGAATCATGGCTATGGACTTAAGCACCCAAGAGCTCCAACATATCTCAGGCTTCTTTAGACCACTGCATTGTTAGATGCCTCACAATTCTGGCATTTGCAGAAAAAGACATGAGGCCAGTATAATCATTACTCACATACATACTGTAGTGCCTGCAGGGTTGTGGACAGTCATGAAGTTAGTTAGACCAGTCACTAAAGCTTTATGCAAAATAGTATAACAGAACTTTACTTTTCTTATTTAGGATTGTTACTACTATTGGAATTGATTATTGCACCTTAGAAAAGGGTTGCTCCTTCCTATGTTAATATCAAAAGCAAAATGACTGTTGATTCTTTTGGACTAGTATAAAGGAAAATAAATTCTAGTACTTGAGGAAGGTTTGAAAGCAAGCTTTTATGTCCCCCAACCTAGTAATTTAATAATTTTATGCTTATTTATGTAAGCATTTCTATTGGATTTGTATGTGTGAATGTATTTGCATAAATTTGACATAGTTTAACAATCTGAATCATATATTACTGGTTTCCGTCTATTTAAAATGGGTCTTTTTGGATTTTGACATTCTTTAGAAGACAAAATTCAGTATTTTTATTACATTTCAGGAAAAAGTTAGAATTTTTCTTGTTACAAACAGAAATGAACAACTTGGCTGCAGGTGTTATTCTTGGAAGTGTTCTGTGAATCTTGTGACCGAGTAAATACGTGTTGCCATTGCTAGCAACAGGCCATAGCCTTTGTGGTAAACTGAAAACACAAGTTCCAGGTCTTGTCAGGTATTATTTGGATCTGTCTTAAACCTGCCTTAAGCTTTGTTTCAGACTATCTGCAATTGTCTAACAGCCAGGTGACTATTATGCATTTTGGTTCAGCTTTTGCTTAGCTCTGTATGACTTCTTGTGATACGAAACTTAACTGTTAAACGTACCTCTGCTCATATTCTGGAATAATAAGCTCCTATAGCCCTAGAAAAAAATACTGGTCCCCAAAGGACCGTAGCCCTGGGAGTTCAGTAAAACCACCACTAGAAATAACAGCAGTTATCCAACATATGTGAAACACACCTTATACTGTAAATGCAGACGTAACCTTGCAGGCCACTGACAAAAGAGCAAGGCAGAGATTGCCATGCCCTTTGCTGATCTGCCCCTTGCTTTGCTGACTCAGCCTTCTCCCTTATCACTGTAGACTTCTCTAGTGATCAGGACAGCTGTCTGGATGTGATCAAGGCTGCTGAACATGCTCTGCTCCTTTTGCCTGAGTAACCATGGGACAGCATCCTTGGTCAGTGAGGGCACTGCCGTGCTGTCATCTCCACTCTGACTCACCTTCCCTTGTGGAGCATCCCAGACTTGCTGCTCCCTGACATCAAACACCTGCTCTTTCTGCCTGTGGACGTGTAAATCAATTTGTACAAAAATGTAATTGTGCTGGCATAAGCAGTTGGCACTTTCTCCAGGGCATATGAAACGCAAGCCCACAGATTGTTTTGCTTGTGCAACCCAATTCTAAACACTAACAACAAAAGAAGACTATAAAACCTTTTCCATGCAGTTAAATTCTTTAGGGCAGTTTAACCAAGCCATTTGAAACTTCCCAGGCTTGACGCATCACTGAGATGGTACAACATGCCTCATTACACTGTGACACTGTTTCAGCAGCACAGATTGCCACCAGCCTGTTCCCTCACTCTCCAAATACAGCACTGCAGCTCAGCAGCACTGTTTGTTTCTGGGAATTGAGGAAGAAAAGGAAAGCAAAGCAAAGTCACCAGGCACACTGGATGGGATGGTTTCTTTCCTCTCCTGGGTGAAGAGAGATTTTGTTTTTTTAAGCAGATGTCCCCAAAATGCATGTTCCCCTCAACAGCCCTAGTTTTAGAACCACGTATTAAGACAACTGCTGCTTCAACATTCACACAGATCACAAAACTAGGAGGAGTAGTGCAAGATACTCAGGGCATAGATAGGAGGAGAGGGATGAGACCCACACTTCATTTATGTCACATTACATCCATGTTTCTAATGCCAGACTACCTCTCAGGTCCATTCTGCTGACTCTCCCTATGAATTCCAAGTGGGAAAGACCGACACAGACTACCTCTAGACCTCAGACTTTGACTCATAGCATTCCTTTTTACAATATTTTTGCTTAAGCCTACCTACCTGGGAGCAGCAGTCATTTCAGAGGGGCTGGAGGTTTATCTCTAACTGCTTCATTGCATTTTAAGAATGGGCTGGCAGTAGAGGGGACACAACAGGTGACACTGGAAAGACATGCATGATGCTGCTGGGTTATGGCACCTGGGACCTCCTTCCGGCTTACGTCCGAGCAAAGGGGGAGATGTGGCTCTTGTGAGAGCTCACCCACCGTGCACTAAGGAAGGCACTCATTACAAACATGAATGACCAGTGTATCTGCATTTTAAATAAGGCATAAGAAAAAAATGAGGTTATAATTACCCTAAGAGCCATCAGTTGATAATGCTACCAGGAGCCCTTGTTCTTTGAGGACCTGGTTAGCAAAGCTTGAGCTAGGGAAAGTTTTAATCATTTGAGGTTTCCCATCTTAAGCAGTGGTACTGATTAGACACTTGAAGCTCAGAAGGTGCTTAAGCATCCTGCTGAACAAGGCTTCGAATGACTGATTCCTCTGGTTAACTAACTGGGATGTGACCCAGCTACGACAATATGAAAGCCCTGTGATGGCTTAAAGTCTGGGGAAATTAATTCCTCTGATGTCCAACCTCACAACTGTGTCTGCTTGCTGTGCACAAAAAAAGACCTCCAATAGTGACTGGCACAGGCCTCCCAGAGTACCTAACACTGGAAGCAAGCAGATATATAGTTTGTAAGACATTTAATTATCAAAGTCTGTTCATGTTAGGAAGGACACATATGGATAAAACTGGCACACAGGTATGTACCAAGGTTCCTTCAGCAGTTCAGAGTGCCCTTTCAACCAAAGTCAGAGCAGACTCAAGAAATTAAGGTGACATCTTTGCACTTGCTTTCTTTTTTGAGTGCTGATTCCCTCTTAGGCTGCACTGAAAGTATATTCCCTTCTGTTTTTTTCCCTTTGCCAAATTTCTGTTTCTTTCCACTGCCAAATTTTGCAGTGTCTTTGTGAGCCTCAGTAGGCTATTACTTCCTTCTCCCTGCCAAGATCGAGCATTAACACCTACGGCTTTGTTCTTCACTTGAAAGTTTTTCCATTTCCAAAGCCAAAAATAAACATATACTTGCTGTTACTATTAGCAGGCCTGATACATCCAAGCATAAATCTAAAATCACATATCAAAGGACTGAAAATTCTCCAGCAATTTCATTCTGATATCATTAGTTGTTGAACAGTATAAATTAAATATTTTATGCTACGATATTCCTTGCCATGGCAAGGAAATGGTCAGTGACTCAGGGCGGACTTAGAAATCTGTTCTTAATGATGTTGGAAACATTGCAAATGCATGAATTAAGAAATAGCTTTACACATTAAAGAAAGCATTTGATTTTATTAGCCTGAGGCATGACAAGACATAAAAGATGTAGTGAAGTTATTCCCCTGACTCCTTTTTTTTTTCATGAGGAACTGAAATGCAACATGTATACTTCTGGCATATATTATCTCTTCTTCCTGTCAAGCCTTTAAAGGAATACTTGACCTAAATGTCAAAAACTTGGCTATAATTTGTAACTGAAAAATCAAACAGGAGATATATTTCTAAGATGGCATTTCTTAACTTCTTGTGCCAAGAAGGAAAAAGACAAAACCAGTATGCGTTAAAATCAGTTGCAAGAAAACTCTGATGCAAAACTAGAGATTAGATAATCTGGTTTGATTCATCGATACAGATGTACTGCTGCACTGGAGGTCAATGCCAGACTACTTCTGTTAAAAGAGAGAAGTTAAAAGAGCAAAGTAGCTGCCTGCTACTAGCTAGCGTGTACTATTGTTGCACCATCTTTTGGTGAAATATATATGTATATAAATATATATATAAATGTGTGTGTATGTTCAAAATAAACTCTAGATTCAGTATGCATCTTAACTGAAGGCACTGTTGAGAATGAAAATGGGGAAGAGGGTGAATTGGAATAGAGAAGCTAGAGACCGTGACCATGGTCATGGCTCTAACAACCCTGATGTGCATTATGCACAAATTCAAGAGCCCTGTCACTGTATGCCTTGTTGTAGCTTTGCATGGATGGGTTCTGGTGGAGGAGAGGGGCTGCAGGGATGGCTTCTGCAAGAAGCAGCCAGAAGCTCTCTGCAGGCCTGAGAGAGCAAACACCAGCCGGCTCAAGGCCAGAGTTGTTGCTGACTAAGGCCAAGCCCATCAGTGATGGTCACAGTGCCTCTGGGAATCACTTTTAGGAGAAAAAAATGCGAGTAGCCACTTTCTGCCACCAGAGAAGGGAGTGAAAAGATGTAAGAAACTGTGCAGACACCAAGGCCTGTGAACTAGGAGGGAGTGGGGACAAGGTACTCCAGGTGCTGGAGAGAAAGATTCCACTGCAGCCCATGGAGATGACCATGGTGAAGGAGGCTGTCCCCCTGCAGCCCATGGATGATGATGAAAAGCAGAGATCCCATCTACAGCCCATGGTGGACCCCATGCCAGAGCAGGTGGAGACATCTGAAGGATGCTGTGACCCCGTGGGAAACCCACGTTGGAACAAGCTCCTGGTAGTGAAACCTGCAGCCCATGGAGAGACCAACCCATGCCGGAGCAGGTTTGCTGGGGAAACTTGTGACTCTGTGGGGGACCAGGCTGGAGCAGTCTGGGCCTGATGGTTGGCCACCCCATGGAAGGTATCCACTCTGAAGCAGTTGGTGAGGAGCTGAAGCTCTGACAGAAAGGAGTCATGTTGGAGAAGTTCATGGAGGACTGTTTCCCATGGGTGGAACGCCACAGTGCAGCAGGGGAAGTGTGTGAGGAATGCCACACACACACCCCCACACCCTGCTTCCCTGATTAAGAAGGAAAACAAGTCATGAGGAACTAAAATCCCTGTTCCCCCATTCCCTGCCACTCCCTGTGCCTCAACATGGAGGGAAGAAGGGAGCAAAATCATGACTAAAGTGAAATCTGCTAAGAAGGGAGAGGTGGGGGGAGGTACTTTAAGATCTGGTCGCGCTTCTCATTATCCAACTCTGGTTTCACTGGGTGTGCAGTGCAGTGTAATAAATTAGAGATTTTTCTTTCCTTTATTTCATGTTGAGTCTGTTTTGCCCATGACATTAACTGCACAATGATCTTTCCCTGTCCTTATCTACACTCCTGAGCCTCTCAATATATATTTTCTCCTTTGTCCAACTGAAAAGGGGAGTGATAGAATGGCTTTGGTGGGCATCTGGCCTCCAGTCAGGGCCAAACCACCACACTTGTTAAGCAGGTTTTCCTGTAGCTGAGATCTACTCACCATTACATTTTCTTACTTCCTCAGCAGACACATTTTGATGGATTTCTTTAGCTCACTTCTGTTTGGCAAGCTGAAATTTCTTAGAATTTATTGCTCCATTTTTTGGCTTCTAGAAGTGGAGTTCCTCCCTTGCCACACCATTTACACTATTGCTCAGTTCCTCCTTCCTTCTCCTTCCTAAAACACTGACTTTTTCATTTTCTCCAAATGTTGTTACGTCATTAGAGCTGATTTTTGTATGTGTCTATTCTGAGTTTTTTAATCTTTTGTAGCAGTAATATCTGTGTTCAGTCAGATTCTTGCCACATTTACAAGTATTCCATAACTTCAGTGCATTCTGGAAGTCACATATCCAGGAAGTTTTCCCAATCAATTTTTCACATAAAAACAACAAAAAAAGGGAAGCTTACAAATTATTTTGCCCAAGTAATTTGTGACTACTTAAACCGGCTAAGGAAAACAGGCCTGATGAGTGAACTCCACTAAAAGTAAAAAACCCCACTTTTCTTTATATAACAATATCCTTCAAAATAACATCTAGGCATTTTTTTTTCAAATAAATGAGTCATTGTAAGCATCAATATATTTAAAGGCAGTATTTTCTAACAGTTCAAATACATGTCTGTATACAATACATATAATGTAATATAATTAATATAATCGGGGTTTTCATCAATACATATTTCATTTTATATTAACAACCGACATTAACTTAAACCTCACGGTCTGTCTCTAGAGCCAATGCTTATCAGATTTGTGAAGTGTGTCCAAAAAAAAAAAAAACATACACGAAGACCATACTCTTTTCATTTCTGTGTTATTGAGATGATATGGACTATATCGTAGTCACATGAGTTAAGTAGGATTTGAACATCAAACATTAAACCATTCTCCAATATCAAATTCATGGAGTATACATGAGTTCTCATTATAAGATATCCCTTCTAATAATCCCTTTATTAACTTAAACCACCTGAAATCTTGATTTTATTTTAATATGGGTATGGTTTTCTTTGACTTTATATATTTTTGGTGTTTGTTTTTCTCTTCTATGGAGAAAGTGGCACAATAAGGTTAAAATTAGCTTGTCTACTGGAATCAAAACGTGGACTACTTGAGATCTTCCATACACAAATGTATGAGACCCTTTTTTCATTTATTGTGCTTTGTCCCATAACAATTTTAGATAAGAGTTACTTACATTTATGACCAAGGACTGTCATCAAGCCTTTTAATTTACACTTTCATGAATACATTGCATTCTAAACTTCAGCACATGTAGGAGCAGGCTGTTCTCATTTTTAAATTAATGTTTAAAATTTAATAATGCTTAAAACAAATGCAGCTGACTGAAATAAAAAAATAAATTTTCATCTTTATCAATTCAGTAGGAAAAAAATTACATCTGGGAAGGCCTTTCATGCTGTGCAAAAGTAAATTCTAATATCTAAAAAGGTTTTTTTAAGATATTTTCAACAGCATGGTTCCAAGGTAAATATCCTTTGGGAATACATCTATATTTCTCTGTGTTCAGAGTTGGCAAAACGAACCATGTTCTGCAGTTCTCAAGTTCTTTCAGGAAAGGTAATTGAAGCTTTTGTTACTCCGTCTACAAGATCAGATGAAGACCTATCTATAGCTTATTTTGCAATATTATGAGAAAATAAGACGGACAAATAGCTGGAAGCAAATTTGTGCTTTTTATATTCAGACTAAATGGTATGTTTCAAACAACTTTGAATTTAGCATTTGTAAATAATAAGACATTTTCAAATTTTAGAGGAATTTATTTCATCACTTTTTACTTTTCAAATATTTCTAATGCAATTTCTCTTCTGTCTAAAAATATTCAAGGAGACAACAATGAATTATTTTTATTTCAGCAGTGTGGAAACTGAAAACCATGCATATTATTTATTGTTGCATGCTTGATATGAGATGTTTGCCACCACAGAAAAAAAGATTATTTCTTTAGACAAGGCTTCAATTTAATTTTAATCAATGGGTAGGTTGCTAAATTTTGTATTACAAAATTTGTATTGGTTCAGTCTCTCCTTTAAACATGATGGAAATAAACGAATGCCATGATTTAACCCCAGCATGTTAACTACATACCAGAGAGCTGTGCTCTCACTCCCCTCCTCCTAAAGAGATGAGGAAGAAAATGGAAAAAAAGATGTGTGTTGAAATAAAGTCAGTTTAATAGGATAATAATAAATAATAATAATAACAACTACAACAAAAGTAATAGTGATGAACAAATTCGATTGTTCACTGCATGTGAAAGGAAAACAAAAAAGCGGTTGCTCAGTCCCTCCACTAGACCAGGCTGCCCAAACCTGGCCTTAAACACTGCCGGTGAGAATGCATCCACCACTTCTGTGCCAGTAACTGCCCACCCTCACAGGGAAAATTCTTTTCCCCAATATCCAACCTAAATCTACTCCTTTTTTAGCTTAAAATCACTACCTCTTGTCCTGTCACTAGACTCCCTGATAAATGGTCCCTGTCCAGCTTTCCTGTAGGCTCCTTTTATGCATTGGAAAGATGCAATAAGGTCTCTTTGGAGCCTCTTCTCCAGGCTGAAAAAGCCCAACTCCTTAGCCTGTTTTCACAGGAGAGGTGCTCCAGCCCTGTGATCATCTTCATGGTTGTCCTCTGGACTCAATTCAAAACCTCAATAACTTTCTTTCACTAGGGACCCCAGAGCTGGACACATTACTCCAGGTGGGGTCTCACCAGAGTACATCAGAGGGCAGAATCACCTCCCTCAGCCTGCTGATCACATTGGTTGTGATGCACTCCAGGATAGAGTTGGCTTCTTGAGCTGTAAGCACCTGTTGTTGGATCACCTTGAGCTTTTCACCCACCAACACCCCAAGTCCTCCTCAGGGCTGTTCTCAATCCATTCCCTGTCCAGCCTGTAGTTATGCTTGGGATTGTCCCACCCCATGTGTAGGACCTTGCAGCTGGCCTTCTTGAACTTCATGAGGTTTGCACTGGCCCACTTCACAGGCCTCTCCAGGTCCCTCTGGATGGTATCCCTCCAGCATGTTGACTACATCACACAGCTTGGTGTCACTGGCAAACTTGCTGAGGGTGCATTCAATCCCAATGTCCATGTTTTCAATAAAGATATTAAATGGTGCCAGTCCCAGTACTGACCCCTGAGAAACACCACTTATCTCTCATTTTGATTTGGACATTGAGCCACTGATCACAACCCTTTGAGTCTGGCCATCCAGCCAGTTCCTTAACCACTGAATGATTCATCCTTCACATCCATGTCTCTCCAATTTAGAGACAAGGATATAATGCTGGACAGTGTCAAATGCTTTGCACAAGTCCAAGCAGATGACACCAGTTGATCTTCCCCTATCCACTAACTCTTTAACCCAATCATAGAATGCCACCAAATTTGTTAGGTATGATTTGCCCTTAGTGAAGCCATGTTGGCTGTCACCAATCACCTCCATATTTTCCATGCACCTGAGCATAGTTTCCAGGAGAATCTGCTCCATGATCTTTCCAGGTTTTTCTCCTTTTGCAGTCACCAGACTGCCATGATTTATCAAACATGATGCATAGCGCATTAGCTGCTTCATCTCACAGTTCCCTCAGGACCAATGGATGTGTCTCATCAGGTCCCACAGACTTGTGCACCTTCAGATTCTTTAGATGGTCTCAAACCTGATCTTCTCCTACAGTAGGCATTTCCTCATTCTCTCATTCCCTGCCTTTTCCTTCTGTGACCTGGGCAGTGTGACTAGAGCCCTAGCTAGTGAAGTATGAGGCAAAAAATTTGTTAAGTACCATAGCTTTCTCCATATCCTGGATAACCAGGTCTCCCATTTCATTCCGGAGGCGGCCCACAGTTTTCCTCATTCTCATACACTATGGCATAATGGTATTATTGACTCTACAACTAACGCTGCTCTGCAGTAGTAAATCCCTTTTGTTTGCTTCAGATCTGAATATAGCTCCAGCTGAGTATGCCTGTACCCAAGTACAATCTGGCTAACACAGGCATTTCATGCTGATAAAAGTCCCATGGCCTAACTCAGGCAGGCCAGACACAGGTAACTGAGAGATGGATGTGTTTTCTTTTTCAATATGAGGGGATACGTAACTCCAGCTAAAGGTGGTGAACTGCAGTAGGCACTGCAGTAGTAGACCAATTAAGATAATTTCTCCTTAAGGTTACTTACTACTTATTTCAGTATATACACCAGTCTGAAATATATGCAAATGCAGCAGAGAGTCACTAGGGACTGTTTTGTTAGAAACGATAATCAACCTGAGCATTACAAACATGCTGCAGGCTAAACAAGCTGGCCTATAGCACTACAAGAGCTACTTTGCTTTGAAAATCCTCATAATCATTGCCAATGCATCTATGTCACAGAAACGAAGCAGAAGAAGGGTATAATCAAGCCAAGCTGAGCATGTAAAGAATCATATGGGAGATCGGAATGAGCAACCACTTCTTTGTAGTGAATGGTGATTTCTGTTTTCAAGCCAGATGTTTTACTGACAACACCTTCAGATGTTGCATGAATATTTCAGTGCAAAATGAGCCCAAGCTATAAATTAATGAGTTCTTCTTTCAGAGCCACTTAGATATGCTATAACAGCTAACAACATTCTCGTTTTCAGGCACAGCTATTTTATTTGTATAAAATAGAATGCCTTATTCAGCCCAGGAAAAATCTCTCTTAAAAATGTATTGGAATGCATAGAAATATGTGTAAGCATTTGTAACAAAGACTGTTAGATGTATAGAGTCTGTCAGATGAAAATATTGTGGCTCACCAAATCCAGGACAAGTTAATGATATCCACAGAGTAGTATGGTCTGAATTTGCAAGCCTTTTATCATCTAAGTAATTTCTTCATTCCATATCCATAATCCATTGAATATCTTTGGTCCCCATAAGAAAACAAACCAAATAATTGCCAGTGCCTCTTTAATAAATCAACTTATATGTTCCGGCTGAATGTATGGATCGAAAATCGAAAATCCTGAGCTATGACAAGAGCTACCCTTCCTAAGGCAGACTATAGGACTGCAGACTTCTGCTTTCTAGTGCATATTGTAAAAGTTGTCTGTATTTCTGGGAACAGATGTAGTAATCTTGGCCCTCTGAAATCACAGATGTTTTTATCTTGGACATGTCTGATGCAGTACAGGAGATTCAATTTTGCCATTTTTTATCATAGCAGTAACTTTGAAGAATATAAGATCGTATGATCATAGGTGTTTAAGGAAACTGGTCCTGATCAAGATTAAATGCAGTCATCATCTGTTCATCAAGTATACTGCATTTCTTCCTACATGTAATTTATTTGTATAAATCCATTTATATTTGATGAAAGCTTTTAGATAACTTCACAGAAATTGCACTGCTTTGCGTTTTTTATGTACTATACATCCATTACTGAACTACACTTTGAAGATATAAATTAAGGAGTTTGTCTATACATCTTAATTGAAAGTATCAGCTAAACTTCACTGTGAAGAAGTCCATATTGTGTCTTTTTCTCTACTGCTACTTTCATTTACGTAGTCTTTTAAAGGAAAACCACATTTCATTGCCTTTAAAATGTGACATTTTATCAGTGAGCCAAAACAGATAAAACTGCTGTGATGTGATCTCCAAGAAACACATGTAATCAAAAGATCCTTGTAACACTAAGACTAAACGAGTACAGATTTGCCTCCTTTTCCTGGCATAAGATACCAAAAATGTTATTGGAGAACCTTGTTGTTACCTTGTTGGCATTGTTGTTACTGCTGTTACTGTTACAGATAAACTTGGGACAAAATACTTGGGACAAAATTCCTGATGGAGACCATCCCCTGTCTGGAAATATGGACTATTAGAGGTTATATAAATCCTGTCATTTTCTCACAATAAAATGTTACAATGTTGCCTCTCCCTGTCTAAACTTCCGTATCTCAACTTTGTCTTTGCTTTTCAAATAGTGGCTAATTAGAGGATTTCACTTCCTTGTGACACCAGACTCATGTTGAGCTTGTAATTACAAGGACTATGTAGCATTCTATTAACTGCGGATTTTTGCTTCTTAGTCTTGTGGGTTAATTGGTAATAACTGTGTTAAACTTTTTGCAAGATGTATTACATTACAATAATTAACTACAGATCCAGGACAGCCAAAAGTAACCATTTATCAGCTTCTTATATCTTCTTGTATTTTTCATTTTGATTATGTTGTGAAAAGTGAAGAGGAAAGTACATGCCATAAAATGTATTTACCTTTTGACAGAAAGCATATCCTGATATGTTTGTTTTTGGCATTAGGCTAACCAGATCAATTAGGTGTTTTGCTTTTTTGTTGGTTTTTGTCTGTTTGTTTTCAATGTTTCCATTTATTTTATATTTTAATAGTATTTGGATAGGCTTTTATTTCCAGCTATTGCATCTATACATTATAATCAATATATGCAACTTGAGCCATGCATATTCATATAATATTGAAATCTGATGTTATAGGCAAAACCAAAAGTCATAACAAAACTTCAACAGTGAGCAGCACAATACTAAATCAACACATACAAATACATAATTTATCTTCCTTGCTACAGGCATTATTTTGAATCGGGAAGCTTTTATTATAATCTGAATGGTTTGCAATCTCTGATGAATGGCTTTTGCTTTCTCCCTGCCATAGTCCCTATCTTTGAAATAAGATAATTTTACTTAATTGTATCTATCATGCCTGTTCCATCCAATTTTTGGGGGGTAGGATATGCTTTTCCTATGCTAAATATAATTTCATAGACCCTAGTAGTATAATGCAATATAATACCACTCGCTAGGTGGTCTTGTCTTGTCACTTATAATGAGTTTGAAATTCACCTTTCACTAACCACTTCTTCAAGTTTATGAAGCTAAGCACTTGCATTAACAATGGAAAA
Source organism: Porphyrio hochstetteri (assembly GCA_020800305.1). Lineage (NCBI taxonomy): Eukaryota > Metazoa > Chordata > Aves > Gruiformes > Rallidae > Porphyrio > Porphyrio hochstetteri. Next base: position 157,407,652 of record CM036906.1, on the reverse strand, counting down.
TTTGGAAAAGGATATAATGTGGTAATGTGTGTCTAGATATTTTCTACGACAAATTGCTTGTTCAGTACAAGATGATTTCAAAAATTGACACAGCTAACTAGGAAGTTCCTTACAGAGCTACTGTTAATGTTATTTTAAAAGGCTCATTTACTCTTCTGGCTGGAGATAGCTGGGGTTGCAGTTCACCTACAGAAGTGTCAGATATTACGCACATAACTCAAAACATGACTGCAAGATACTCAGAAATGACAACAAAAGACTTGGCACAGACAAAAAAAGAACTTGGAAAATATATGCTATAGATAGTGACTGGATTTTAAAAAGTATTTGAATTTATGATTTTCTCTACTTCAACAGAGAATAAAATTATTCAGAAAGAGAAACATAACAGTTGACTGGATTTCTCTTTTCACTATGTACAAAAATGCTACATAATCTCAGCAAAAACTCAGTTTCCTGTGCCTTTCAATGTTACTGATTTATTGTTTTTTTAAAATCTAGCATCTGTTTTTTTCAATATGTTCATTTTCTGTCAACTGTGGTACAAAAATTCCTTTGCACCTTTGATTGAAAACTCTGACGTTTCAGTTCAAGTGAAGACAAAACTAAGGCACCTAAAATATTCTTACAAGGTTTTGCACCATCACAGCTTTTCTGCCAAGTCCCAAACAATTTTTAATCATATAGTGTATTGGTTTGGGTTATTAAGAGGAAATTTTACTGCCTAAAACAAGGGAAAATCAACTTTTTAGAGAAAAGTTATTCTTTGGCATACCAAATTACAAGCCCCTGTGGCAGGCTACCAATGTCTCTATCTAAGTTAGGAAGAGTCAAAACTGTTATGATATGCAGACACTACATATGACAGGAACAAAACCAAGGTATCATATAGCCTAAAACAACTATCATTATTGCAATATTAGTTTCAAATCTGTGTCTCCAATGATGCCTGTAAAGAGAATAAATATAAACAGGACAGAGAAAAAATGACAGGGAAGCTCAGCACTGCCTCATAGAAAGGGTTAATGGTGATGGAGATGTAAAGCCCACACACTAAAGGCAATGCAACCAAGAAATATGGTATATTTAATATATTTAAAATTGTTCTGGAAGAAAGAAGACTGTATCTGCTTTCCACAAACCAAGCCACATGAAACAGCAAAATACATTTCCTTTATATGCTTTTGTCCTTGAATTAGGTCTAGTATGGATGTAATTTTCATGCATCCAATTCTCTTTCCTGGGCAACCAGTGACAGAACCTGAGGGAATGGTATGAAGCTGTGAAAGGTGAGGTTTAGGTTTGTTATTAGGAAGAGGTTCTTTATTGAGAGGGTGGTTGGTCATTGGAACATTGGAACATTGGCTCCCCAGGGAAGTGGTCACAGCACTGAGCCTGGCTGAGTTCAAGAAACATCTGGACAATGCCCTCAGTCCCATGCTCTGACTTGGCTGGTCCTGTGTGGAGCCAGGAGTTGGACTTGATGATCCTTATGGGTCCCTTCCAACTCAGGATATTCTATGACTCTATTTCAACACAAATTAACATCTACATTTGAGTATGTCATTTGTCATTTATGGAAAGATTTGCTCTCTGGACTCACAGCAAGGATACTTGGCAAGAATTAAGTAAAAACTAGCAGCCAAACTAACATATATAGATATGTGTGTGTGTGTGTGTATGTGTGTATTTAAATCAGCATTCCAAGGGCAGCTGTTGTTATTCAGGGCATTTCACTTATGAGCAAAATATTAAATTAGATTAGCTTACAGAACCCATAAACATGTTATGTCGGTGTGTTATAAGAAAGATAATAGAAGTAATAACAAATAGAATTTAGAATCACATTTTAATTAGTCATATGAACAGTTTAACACAGAAATACTGACAAAGCAGAACTAACAGTGTAATGAAGCTGCTTAAAGGTGTAGATAGGAGTCATCCTTGCAATATAAATGCATTATTTAATAAGAATTTTTACTTAAAATAATGATTTCACTAAATCATTGTAACTAGAAAAAGGCCAAATGAGAAGTATGCCCTGTTTGACTTTACCTAGGGGAACAAAGACCTTTTTTCTTCAATATGAATCTTACTATGAAAAAATATGCAATTCATGCATAAAATTACTCACATATTTCTTAGAATATCTGATTTGTGGCTCACATGAAGAAAGTAGTTAAGAAGGGAGGTGTCAGTTTGGTCTCCTCTGGATAATTCCATTATTTTTGAATTTGAATGGTATTAATGTTTAGTCTGTATAACCATTTTAACTCTTTCTGAAGTGGTCATCCGACAACTATATTTTCTGTTCAAATTCTTATTAAGTAGCTAACCTAGCCATTATCCAAACAAAATCCAGCAATGAATTCACTGACACATTCAGTCCTTCTTACCCAACAAAGGAACCAAAGGCAAAGACTCGGCATTTTATAAAATGGTAATCTTGAGGTCTTTGAAGCACCCACATAAATACTAATCAAATGGTCCAACTAGTTGAAATGTAAATTAATGTCTCAAAGCTCTAAATGTTTCTTGAATCATCTACACTTCTGTACCACACAACATCCATATACTGTAACACAAGGAAGTTTTTTATCTTTTATATAGTTGAGTTTCTTTGCAATAATGATTAATGTATAACTAAAGCTAACATCATCATCAGTAAAGGAATCACATAAAAACAAACACTGTGAATAAAAGTGTGAGGATTAAAGTAAGTAAAAAAAGAGGAATCTAGCCAAAGCAAAAACTTATAAAAGTAAGTGGTGGTGTCTTTTTAATATGCCTCTATAGATAGCTTCAGTTATCACATTGGGTGTTGCTGAATGCATTTTAAAGTACAAAATACTACTATTCTCTTTATACAGTTAAGTCACTGTGGAAAAACTCTTCAATATTTGTTCACGATCATATAGACAGAAGCTGCACAACAGGGAAACACTGATCAAGTTAAAGTTAGTACTTAAAACACTGAACCTGTCTATCCTTAAGCAATCTTAAATAACTACAGAATCACAGAATGCATTAGGCTGGAAGGGACTTTTAAAGGTCATCTAGTCCACCCCCGCCTTGCAATAAACAGAAACACCTTTAACTAGATCATGTTGCTCAGAGCTTCATCAAGCCACATAAAACTCTCCAGGGATGGGGCCTCTACCACCACTCTGGATAACCTGTTCCAAGGTCTAAGCACCCTCAAAGTGAAGAATTTCATCCTAATGTCTAATCTAAACCTACCCTGATGTAGTTTAAAGCCATTGCCCCTTGTCCTATTGCTAAAGTAAAAGAAAAAAAAACCTAAAAAGAAAGAAAAAGGAAAATGCATATCTAAATGAACAAGACTCAAGAGGTTAGCTGAACATGGTTTTCAAAGAAGTGAGTGTTTCTTTTATATTAAATCCCTCAGTGAAAGAAATGGCAGGTAAAATGTACTTTGGAAACATGGGCTACAAGGGATTTTAAATAGCCAAAGACACAATAATATATTATTAGAATCTATTGTCACAATATCGCATTCAGACTAAGAGCTTAGCAGGAATTAAGAAAGGATTAAACCTTTATAAGAATAATGAGAACATCCATAGTTACTTTAGATAGGCCATAAAATAATATTTTTGGAAAAGAAGTACAGGATTGCCTCAAGACATAAGCGAACTACTAATTTAGGAAGTCAGAATGAAACTTCATCTGTAGAAACATTATGACCAATTTGTAGTTTCCTTTGAAAAAGCTTGTAGAGGATGCCATTTGAAATAGAAAAGAACATTGTAGAAGAACTTTTGATCAAATCTATTTTGATAATTTCTATTCTTAAACCATGTGTGCTAAAAGCATTTTAGTATAGCAGCTTGAATATTGGCAAACATATTCACCTCCTTTCTACTGGTATAATCAGGATCTCACAGAATTTTCTAAAAGCAAATAGGAGTAAACAGAAGTCTATGTTCAGAGCAGTTGAAAACTAAATTTAATTTCACTGAAAGATTAGAGATCAAAATCTCATTGACCTTTTAATCATTTGACTTAGACCTGCTCGCTAGCTCATTTATGTTCACTTCTTGTCTAAATACTTAGATCTAAAGTTTTAAAAAATTTTTAAAATTATAGACATATTGAAAGCAGAACATGTTATATCAAATTATTAATTTTATTTCCTTGTAGTTTCTAATGTGTAGAAATTTATATGCTCTGGAAAATATTATATAGTTTAAATATTTGGTGAATGAAGGATGGAAAAGGAAAGTGCTTCCAACTCTACCGCTTTGCCATGTACACATAGTGGTTATTCAGTTGTGTTAATGTTCCAAAGTTTATAACTGGTAGATAAAAATCTTGCCTTTGGTTGCCACGAATAATGCTTTAAAAAAAAACCAACAAAAAACAAACCACAAAACAACTGACATTCAGGGACTGTAAATTTTCGATGATGTGTACAGTGGTTCCTTGAGAAATAGAACAGAAGAAAATCTCCTTTCCCAGCTTAAGGGTCATTTCCAGTGGTAAAACAATGAACTTTTCTTGAAAAGAAAAAAACAACCTCAGGAATGATCTTTCTGCAAGGAAATTTTCAGTATTGATGAGGACACTGAGTTCTTTTCATGCAGAGAAGACATATTTCACAGACTGGAGTTTTCTACGGTGTTTTGCCATCATTTAAGGCACAAAACATGACTTGTCAGGGGTATAGCAAGGCTTTTTAGCTCAGGGTTTGCTGTATAGGATATTTTCAGATTGATTGAGTCTCTGAATAGCTTGAAACTTTAGAAGGCTTTGAGGTTTCTCTGTGAATGGGAAAGAGCAGAGAAGTTTACACCTCATCTGACTCTATTTACCCTCCTCCAATGTACTCCAAGACTAATCCAGGATGTGCATGCTTAGTTTTTCAGGTACTTGAAAGTGATAAAAACAGCCCATACACAAAAAAATTACTATTTCTTATAATCACAGGGGAACATATGGGGCCTAAATTACACACAGAGTAAAATATTATATAGTGTAGATATAGCAAATCTACTGAAGGGGGGATGAAAATACGAGGATGAAGAGAGAGTACAGCCTATCCTGATCAAACTGAGATGGATGAATTTGGCAGTATGGATGCAGTATGTGCAATTCTTTAGATACTGGCAACAACTATAATTAATTACTATTCGCTATCATTGCAAAATTATGCATTATCATCAAAATTACTTCACTGTGAGCATAAAACAAAACGAAAGATGATTTTTTGTCTTCCACTTTTCTTCCATGTTTCTTTTTATACTCTGATACATTTAAATTGTGAAACTGACTGCCACGGGGTATCATGAACATCAGAGATATTACTGGTTTAGAAAAAAGCAAGGGGAAAATCATGACTAGTAGTATCTATTCAATAAGACAATTTGGTTGCAACATCAGATTCAGGAAGGCTTTGCTCTATTTCTTTCCAAAGACTAAGAGGTATACAGCTAAGTTGCTTCTTTTTTCACATTTTTTCCCAGTGGGTCCAGTATTTACCACTGCCATAAGGAGAACAGTTGGAGAACAGTAATTCTTATGCTTTTATATAGACTATGAAGTTGTACTAATAAACTAATCAGTTCTACAACTATTTTTTTTTAGTTTTTCCTTCTGTAAGTCCTAGTATTCCAGGCAGAAATGGTTTTTATAGAAGTTATTTACATTTAGAGTAGCATGCAGTTCTTCACAAGAGGAAACTATCTCAACAGGTCATAAATCAAGTAAAAAAAATTAAAAATCTCCATTTTATAATGATGTTTGTAACAATCAGATTTTGACTGGTCAAATTTTGATTAATGTTTTTAACATTAGAAGCTGTTGATGCAGGGGTTTTGTTTTTCAAAATGGCAACTACTATTTTGGTTTAGATTTGCTAGCTTAAAAGTCACAAATCCATTTTCACAGTTCATATAAAGCTCACTGTACAATTTCTAGCACAGCAAGGAGAAACTCAGTAGATAAGTAGAGAAAATGATTTTGAAACTAAGTCAGCGTTTTTAAGGAATTTGATTTATAAAATGTAATTTTTTTTCCTTCTGTAAATCCTTGAAAGTCATTATGGTATTTTTTTTCTGGCTAACTTTCTTCAGTATGCTTGGTGATGGAAATAGCTATTTACAATATTTAAAGTAGTTTTATAAATGCTATATGAAAACCATAGTTACCTTCATTTCTCTGCCACTACTTTTTCATTAACATTTTAGTACACAAGAAAATGTATTTTCACAAAAGCAAAACAGGATTCTAGGAGCTAAGCCCAGCCTTGAATCAAAATCAGAGGAGTATATATGAAAAAACCCCAACAGTTCTGTTATGACTACACTACAAAATAACTACTGTTTTATCTTAGATGAAGTTGAAATACAAATTCTACATGAATTAGTGGTCTAAATTTAAAAAAAAAAATACACATTACCCTAGTTTGGTGTTCTTTTCTATTCTGATTTTGGCAACAACTCTTCTGGGAATATCCCAGAGCAGTCCTAAGAGCATCTGTACAATGTCTAGGAGATGCCAGATCTACGTAGGTGTGGCTGCAGAAAGATGTCACACACTCAGCAGTTCACACCAACAGCCTTACTCCCCTGAAACAAGAAAATTAGAAAAGGATTAGTACAGGAAATTTCCAATGGAATTTTACTGCTAAATTTGCATCTAAAATACTCTATTATGACAAATAGTGACTGAATATGGTTTCTGGTCACTCTTTATGGTATGAAAGTGTCCATGACTGCTTAAAGCTGGAGGAACTATGATTTTCTCTGAAAACCAAAGCAGAGAGACAGAAAGTACTAGTAATGTTAGCACTGTGAGAGATGAATAGGCTGTATATACTGTTGCTGCTATTACTAATTTATTTAGCACTCAGACTAGAATGTTGAGAAGAGGCTTTTGTCACATCATTTTTTAGAGCCAGACACCAGAGAGATAGAAGTTAAACAAATTAAAAACCTGTTCATTGCCTCAGACATGTTTTACTTTGTCATTTGGTTCAGTACATTTCAGCATTCCACTTTTAATGGCTCACTTAGTTAAACTTGAACTTATGATTACTGTTACTACTTCTAATAAAGGCCTGTTTTGTGAGGGTTTCATTACTGTTGCCTCAGGATAACAGCTGCTAATTTGTTTTATTACTGTAATATATTTTATTTAGACTTTTCTCTTAAAAACTGCTGGCTGTGGTGCTTGCAGCCATTGCTTTCTACTCTTAACAGCTAGTTTGCAGAGCTGTCATAGCCTACAGGACATTGTGTGTGGCAGGACTGTAGACTGATGAGTCAGATCTACGGAAATGTTCATTTATACCACAGGCTTCCTTCTTGACTTTGACAAAATATTTTCTTTTCCTCCTGTAAAATACAGGCAGTAATCTGCCTCCTGTTAGGGACTTAGATGCCTACTGATGAATAGCACTACATAAGAGCAACATACTTTCTAGCAGAGATTTTACACTGTTGTTTTACACCACTTGTACACTGGGGGAAGTTCACTGTCCTCAGTACAGTTATTAAGGGTTTTCTTTGGTGAGCTCTAGTGCTAGAGGTCTATGGGACAAATTCAGTTCTTATTTACATATGTGTAATAATTGCACAATATCGCACTGTTATCATACTGCAGTTAATTGGATTATCTTAGAAATGTGTAACTGACAGATGAACCCAAATTTATGGCCCAAGTTCAAAAGGCAATCTGGGATCTGAACTAGTTATTTTGGTACTTGTGCTTTTCTCTGATGTGCAATATAAAGAGATTGCTCCCTGTTAGATTCTCGAAGCTTGGCTGCTCTGGCTATGCTTAGCAAGCATAAACGATTTACATTGCCCAAAAGGATCCTGAGGCAGCATAATAGTAAGTACCCCACCACAAACCTTCCCAGAGCAGCTTGTGTACTTCTTTGCATGGAGATTATAATGAAACCTAAACAGACTTAATTTCTATGATAAAAATAGCAGAAAAAGACATGCATTGCATTGTTTCAAATTTCCTATGCTTTAATTTAGAACGAGGATATAAATTGATGTTCTAATTACTTTTTGGATGTACTATGCAAGTAGTTGCCTATTTTATATAAAGCCATCAACTGAAGACTTCACAGTATTGAGAAAGAAAACATGATTAAAAGAGTCAAGGGCCAAGTAGAGAGCCTTTGTAACACTTAACTTTAGTTATGGAACTTAGGCTAGAGGGGAGTGTCTTCCTAAAATCACTTTCTGTTTATTGAAGATATAGGTCCCTTCAAAACACATACTGGAAGCATCTGAGTAAAATGTCCAGGGAGAGTCTGGAAATTTAGGCACATGCCATAGACACAGAACATTAAAGAAATTTCCACTATTTTTTCGTTACCAAATCTTCAAAACCTTTTTAACTAAAGAGAGTGATTGTATCAGCAAACCTGATATGCTAAATTTGTGACTGTTCATCTCTGACAACTCTGAAAGCCAAGTGATTATGAACTTCAGGCCACCTGGTTTAGGTAAGCAGTTTTGAAAACATGGGGCACAGTGCACCTTAGGAACAACTGATTTCAGAATAAACTCCCCTGCTAACCTCTGTTGAAGATAATCAGTACTGCTTACTTTTTTAGACTCAGTTCCTTACAGAATTGATGAATAAGGGATGATCAATTGATATCATCTACCTGGACGTTGGCAAAGCATTTGACACTGTTCAGCACAACATTCCTATGTCTAAATTGGAGACATAGATTTGACAGGTGGACCAGTCAGTGGATAAGGCAATGGCTGGACAGTCACACTCAAAGGGTTGTGGTCAATGACTCAATGTCCAAGTCAAAAATATTGATGAGTGGTGTTTCCCAGGGGTCAGTACTAGGACTGGCACAGTTTAACATCTTTGCTGGAGACACAGAATGCCAAGTGCAAGGTCCTACACATAGTGTGGGGCAGTCCCAAGCATAACTACAGGCTGGGTGGAGAATGGATTAAGAACATCCCCGAGGAGAAGGTCTTAGGAGTATTGGTGGGTGAAAAGGTCAATACGAGTCAACTGTGTACACTTGCAGTTCATTCTCATGAGACCCCATCTGGAGTACTGCAGTCAGCTCTGGATCCCCCAACATACGAAGGACATCAAGCTGTTAGAGCAAGTCCAGAGGAGGGCCATGAAGATGATCAGAGGGCTGAAGCACCTCTCCTATGAAGACGGGCTAAGGAGTTGGGGCTGTTCACCCTGGAGAAAAGAAGGCTCTGTGTAAAGTCTTCTTGCACCCTTCCAGTACGTAAAGGGGACCTACGGGAAAGTTTACAGGGACTGTGTATCAGGGACTGTAGTGATAGAACAAGGGTTAATGATTTTAAACTAAAAAAGGGTAGATTTAGACTAGATATAAGGAGGAAGTTCTTCCCAGTGAGGGGGATGAGGCCCTGACACAAGTTGCCCAGAGAAGCCCTGGCTGCCCCCTCCCTGGCAGTGGTCAAGGCCAGGTTGGATGGGCTTTGGGCAACTTGGACTAGTGGATGGTGTTCCTGCCCATAGCAGTGATGTTGGAACTAAACGATCTTTGAGTTCCCTTCTGACACAAGCCAGTATGGGATTCTATGTTTCTATTATTTTTTTAGCAGTAAGAGCAAAAAGAGAATCTCCCCTCAAGCCAAGATGTAGGGTCTGGAGATTGAAGCTGGAAGGACTGTTTGGCCATAATATCAAGGAAGTAAAAACAGAGAAGAGAGAAGTATTGTAGCTAAGGGACAACTGTGGTACTTACCTGTTATGGATTTATGCCGCAAGAGGAAAGAAATTTATTAACGTGTAGCCAAAAATGTCTAACTGGATAGTGATGGAGTAGGTGAAAAGGACTCTATTTCATATGCATATGCATATGAAGGAGGTGTCCTTTGAAGCTTCAGTACATCCCTCCCAGTCTTTTGTTCTTGTCACTGTTTCCACCTAGTATCACAGTGGTCCCTTTGAGTTTAGCTGCAGTGTTAAACACTGAAGACCTCCAATTTGGAAAGAGATTTTTTTGCTCTACAAATGACTTGTAAGTATTGAACATCATGGAGAAATAACAAACAACTTTTGTCACAGGTGTATATGAAAGGCATTGTAAGAAGTGTCATTCATTTGGCAACACAGCATAAAGTTTAAGTACAATTAAAAACTTCCTCTTCTGATCCCTCAGTGCAACCTCAACATTTGCTTTCATACTTCCAGTTGCTATCAAACCAGGACACCCACATTTCACAGTATCACTCTATAGACTATTCCAAAGATGGAGCCCCATTATCATTCATGGAGAATTCAAACTTGGATTTTCCTGCAGCAAACAGATGCTCAGTCCTTCCGAGGGTTTCTGTAGTTTAAACTAGATTTTCTCTGCTTTGACCTTCTTGACTGTTTGTTTTAATACACTTCCTTCAATTCTTTCTCTTTCCTCCCCCAAGGTTCCTCACCGCTGTTTATCTTCCTCTTTCATCCTTTCACTACACATCCTTCCATCACTGCCTCTCTTTTCAGCTTCATTCCTATCCCACTTCCTGAAACAACAGCAAAACAAGGTATTACCAACTTCTATACAGTGCAGGCCTTGGTTAACGTTGTTTCCTTCATTTTGTGCCCTGACATTTCTCAAAAGAACCTGAGTAAGACACTGTGTTCAATCCACAATAAACAATCTTCATCCTGGAAAACAGCACTGAAATTAGATTCTGCCATACAATCAGCATTTTTGTCTGTTGGTGTGTAAATTTTCGGAAAAGCAATAGTAATCTTTATATCCTAGTGAAAGAGGATAAAACAACTCTCTTCCTTGCTCCTCCAGGGAGCTAAAAGAATTTGTCACTGATAAGGAAGTCATTTAGAAGGCATTTCTAGGATATCAGTCAGGCTTATAAGCAGCACAGCAGGAACCATATCAAGGAGACCAAAGCAATTAGCAAGCAAAAGTCAATTCCCTGGTGAGACTGAGAGATGTCTGAATTCTACTATTATCTGGCCTATTCTGAAGTTTTTGACTGAGTTTTGGCTGAGTTTACTCCTGGTTAGAGAGACTATCAAATGTCGTACTTTTAAAAAGAGGTAGAAATACAAAGCATGCTTGATTGTCATAGGCAATATATTTTAATCGATTCATCAGTGCAGCTCCTTCAACACCTCAAGTAATTTAGGAACTATATTTTCAAGAGTTTAGGGTCTCCAAATCCCATTAATTCAATAACAGAATTAACTATAATGATCTGAATTATACTTAAGAACCTATTTCTCCAGAAAAGAGTAAGAATAGGGATGTAGTGTCCTAAATAGATTTGGTTCTTTTGTATATTCATTTAATCCTCTGCAAAATCTTTGTTCAAAATCTACTTCTCCAATTGCAGAATTTTTTATAAAGCGAAAGTTTCTGTAAAGATATGTAATTTTATTCCCAAGTATTTAATAGCATTACTGGTTATTAGTAACATCTAAAATATTCATCATACTGTTGAGGTTGTTACAGGGGTATCTTGTGATAATTTTTCACTTCTAATAATTATTAAAAAAAAAAAGATTGATTTGTTACCAGTAACAATCAAACAAAGTATTTAATTTAATCACAGGGACCTAGAGCTGCTCAGTAAGCACACTCAAAACTTTATGTCTAAATCTAAGCAGAATCTTAGCTCATCTTCCTAGTGATAATAGATCTTCTAATTGGGTCCCTTTCCTGCATAGGTCATTCTGGGCCTGGACAGAGCTGAAAGGAAAATGTTCAGTGAAGAGTTGCAAGCAAATGAAAAAGTAAGAGAAGATGCAGAGGGAGAGGAGAAGAAGTAGAACAGATCCATGAAGGAGGGAAAGACAAGAACACATTTTATATACTTTGGATTGGTTTCTATATTGATTTGGTCATAACAATAAGAAATTTCCATCTGTGGTACTGTTATTTGTCTAGGTCTACACAATGAAGTTCACAACTGAGGCTGAGTCCTGAAATAAAACGAGCATCTGCAAGCCTTTGCAAACTCGGTACAGAAAAGTCCGCAAGAAATAGTAGAGGTGGATTGTCTTGTCCTGTGGCATCCCCCAGGGCTCAGTCCTGGGTCCAGTCTTGTTCAACATCTTTATCAATGATCTCGACGAAGGGATTGAATGCTCCCTCACTAAGTTTGCAGATGACACTAAACTAGGAGGAAGTGTTGATCTGCCTGAGGGTAGGGAGGCTCTTCAGAGGGATCTGAACAGACTGGACCAATGGGCTGAGTCCAATGGGATGAAGTTTAACAAGGCCAAGTGTACAGTGCTGCACATGGGACATAATAACCCCATGCAGCGCTACAGGCTTGGGGGAGACTGGCTGGAGAGCTGTCAGGCAGAGAAGGACCTGGGGGTGTTGGTTGACTGCAGACTGAATATGAGTCAGCAGTGTGCTCAGGTGGCCAAGAAGGCCAATAGCATCTTGGCTTGTATCAAAAACAGTGTGGCCTGTAGGTCTAGGGAGGTGATTGTGGCCCTGTACTGGGCATTGGTGAGGCCGCACCTCGAGTACTGTGTCCAGTTCTGGGCTCCTCACCATAAGAAGGACATGGAGGTCCTTGAGCGAGTCCAGGGAAGGGCAACCAGGCTGGTGAAGAGGCTGGAGGGCAAATCCTATGAGGAGCGGCTGAGGGAGCTGGGGCTGTTTAGCCTAGAGAAGAGGAGGTTGAGGGGAGACCTTATCACCGCCTACAATGACCTGAAGGGAGGTTATAGGGAGGTAGGTGATGGTCTCTTCAGCCAGGTGACAGGTGATAGGACAAGGGGGAATGGCATGAAGCTGTGCCAGGGCAGGTTTAGATTGGATGTTAGGAAAATATTTTTTACTGGAAGAGTTGTCAGGGCCTGGAACAGGCTGCCCAGGGAGGTGGTCAAGTCACCTTCCCTGGATGTATTCAAAAAAAGGGTAGATGAAGTACTTAGGGACATGGTTTATTTTAGTATGTGAATGGTTGGACTCGATGACCTTAAAGGTCTTTTCCAACCTTATTATTCTGTGATTCTGTGATTCTGTGATTCTGTAATGATGTATTTTAAACATATATTATTTATAACACATAACTCTTTGTTATTTTGGCTCCTGAATCTGTCCTTTTAGTTTAACAGGTATAATCTTGGCACAGCTCTGGCATTATAGTATTAGATACTTTTAGAACTATACTTCCCTTTCAGGACTATCTTTTTCTATTTCTAGCTTTTGAAAAGTTAGTACCTTGTTTCAGTTTGGTAATTATTTCCACTCGAACATCTGAGATGCTCTCAGGTCTCCTGTCCGATCATCTTTGGCTGGATTACTTGCAAATCCAGTGACATAATGTCATCCTTGTAAAGGTGACTTAAACAGCACTAAATACCTATGTTCAGATGATTGAATCATGCTCATATCCAGTTTTCACAGACAGTGAGTACTTCTACAGGCATTTCCACACGGTGATTCATCCTATCTACCTTAAATGTCATATTTTGGTCTATGGAAAACTACTTACACCCATGTTGAACCTCCTGGTCCACCTAACCATCTCTATTAACCACAAAGAAATTTAGAGTAGATTATTATTTCTTTGACAGGTAAAATCAGGTTAAATTAAATCTAGTCCCTGTCTGTCATACTGATTTTATTGACATTCATTGATTTAAGTTATAAGCTACTGTGAACTTGCACTCAGTTCTCAAAATTGAGATGAAAATTAGTGTAGCTTTCTTTTGGTAATCCTTATATGTATCTTTGCACACAAAAATATTGATTGAGACATTCTTATTATATTCAGGACACATCTTAGCAAACTATAGTAAACAAACTATTTTGAACTATTTCCAGGTGTTGCTCAATTGTCATGGAGGATATGTAGCAGTGTCATTAATTATGGCATAAATTCTGTCAACAATTTTCAGGGAGTCTGTTACTAAACCACTAAAGCATATGCTGTTGTTGTCCTCAACTATTTCATATTAAATAATAACAAAAACCCCTCAAATATTTTTTTTCATAGGGAGACTAATTTGATTTTACCGTGGATATGGAAATCCATGAGAAAATTTGCTAAATTCACTTAACCATTCCATATGTCTGTCTTACAATATGAGGAGGTCAAATGTGAAAAATGCTATTTCTTTCTAAATCAATTACTAGAACTGGAGGGGGCGGGGAAGGGAGAAAAACAAAACCCAAACCAACAAAAAACCATAAAATAGTTCTAAGAAGATATTCCTTTCCTGAGTTATGTCTATATTTTAGTTTCATTTTGGTGCAGGGTTGACCTACTTAGCTTTATGTGAGATGGTTTTACTAAATAGCAAACCATCACATGGAAAAATGTGGTATACTCCCTTTATCTTGCCCAGAAGCTAAGTAAATTAGCCCTATTCCTTGCTGGATGTTGCATACAAAGACTGTTTCTGGTATCCAAGCTAGCTTGTTTAACACCAATGTAGGAAACTTTCTATTATAGTTGTTCAAGTCTACTGTTTCAATACTATTTGTAAGAGTTCTTTCCCCAGTGATTTTTCTGCTGTTTTTCTCTAAATAAACAAGGTACTTATGATGTCGTCCTATATCAATCTATCTGTAAGTATTGGTTAGATATGTGACATTTGCAGACAGTAGAAATAGAGGTTTTTAAACCAAAGATGAAAAGATTATAGCTACCCCAATGGAGCTGTTCTATCTGGCATCACCTGTATTGCCAGGGGCTGCATAAGAAGTGCCTTGATGCATTTATTAGATGTTGTTTATGTTAAGAATACATCTCTTGATACTGAATGTAAAAGGTTATTCTGCATCATGTTAATGTGTAAATCTAAAACAATTTGTAAATACCTCAGTCAGGCTGACAAATAGGATTGTTGACAGTGCTGCTGCTGGGGAAAGAAAAACACCGAGTTTATGAAAGGAATTCCTCATGTAGAAAACAATCTGACACCAAAAAACCCCAACCAGATAAGGGACATGAAAATGCCTCCAAAATATACTGTCCAGTTCTGAATAGTGTGAAATAATGTCTGTAGAACACTGAAGAAATGCTGCATAGTGAATTACTTCTGAAAGATCACTATCATAAACATGCTGTGGATTCTTTTCATCATCACTCCACAATATATCCCAGTTTTGAAATTAAATGCATTTTCAGATTCACACCTGAAGAATGTCTAATATAAATAGGTAAACACAAAGGAGAGAGTGTGTCACTGACACAAAAACTGTAAAGCAAAGGTTAAAATGAAGTTGCTTACTCATAATTTGCAAGTAACACAGATGATTCACCTTATGTTCATAAATAGCCCAAGGAAAAATCTCCCATGTAGATACAAGTTCTGCACAGCTTGTAGACAGTAGGGTCAGCTACAGGCCACCTTGGCTCTGTCTTTACTGTAATCCAAAAGAAAACAGAGTGACATGATAAAAAAGAACTATACCAAGTTCTTCAGTGGTGAAAAGTCCCTATAGTCTGATACCAAACAGAAAGCATAATGGGACAATTAGAGCCAATATAAAAAAATATTTATGAATATTGATGTAGATATTAATATACTGCATATAACCATAGATCTTATTGTGTTAATATGTAATCAATACATCGTTACAACTACCAGCAGTATTACAAAACTAATTTTCTCTTCCCAGGTATTATGTTTGTTTTAATTCACTGTCACAGGCTAACGACATGTCATAAAATGCTGTTGTTCAAATCAATAGCATTCTACTTAATACTGACAAAGTATTACATTAGCGTTGGATGATAGATTCCAGTTCCTCCTACTGTCTGTGAAAATACAAAATTTTACAATTTCAATATAGGAAAAATTGCAGTAACTGTAAAAGATATTTACACCAACTTAGGGCTTCTTTTTCCACATTAATGAATCTTTCCTTCCTGTATCGAATCTATGGCCTAGGTCTAGTTGCTGTGTTTCCCATGTGGTCTTAGAATACCAACTGGATCACACATGAGACTTTGACTAAGAGATATTTTAGTTGTTATAAAAGGTAAGAGGTGATAGAACTTTTCAGTCTTTACTGATGACTGAACAGAGGCATCGCAGCCAAATACCTGTGCCTCTTAATTTAGGTAACTTTTTTACAGCTGGTTTGTTCACACTCAAGTCCAAATAATACCTTCTAGGCATTGTGGACTTGCTATGAAGGATAAGTCGGTCTGACAACTTTCTGGTGCTGTTAGACTCACTATGCATATATAAAACAGTGTATGTTTGGCAACCTTACATATGTTGTTCATACTCTCGTATTTGCACAGCATCTTAATGAGCAGGATAGAAACAATCATCAAGCAAAAACTATAAAGGAAGTACAAAGTGGGCTTTAAAAGGAAATAATATTGAGACTTTAAATTCCTGAAGGATTTTTCAGTCAGGTATTAAGAAGAAAAAAAACACAAAATCATTTTCTGCTTACTAAGAAGAAAATAAAGGAAAGGGAAAAAAAAGGCCTTCTTTTCACCTAACTCTCCAAATGTTGTATATTATTGCAAATAACAAGTGTAGTTTTGTGGAAGGAAATAAAGCAGCCAAAAAGGGTGCACAGTTGTTCACTAAATTATTCATTTAATCATTATTGATCTCAGATGAATTAGTGAATGGTGTGCTCTAGCTGAGCACAAAGATATTCATCTTTGATTTTAATCTTAGAGAAAGCTGAGCTACATTATATTAATGAAAACCACAACAAAACACAATAGGCAATTTCCTAACAAAATGTTTAACAACATAAATTAAGAAACTGGTTATGTTCATATAGTCCAATAACAGAAATCAGAATTGTGGCATTTGCTACAATCTAATCAAAATGATTTAGGAAAAGCACAAGGAGGCAAAAGCATCTTAAAGAGAAAGTACAGCCTTCTAACTACAGCCTTAGCAGGAGTCTTGAGGGTTCAATACATATTCTAGATTAGCCATCACAGCCATAACCCTCAGACTTTCAGATTTCTGTCTAAAAGGAACTAACATAATTTCATTTCCAGTATAGTATGCTGATTTGTAATCAAAAGTCCCATTGTACTTGTGAATCATGTAGGGTTAAATAATAATAATAATAATAAAAAGGGTCTATTCTTAAAACTTTGAATTAGAATATGTACATTTTAAGTGCCTCTGAGTGTTTGACAGGGAAGATATTTGGAAGAATCTGGGTGGCAGATTCCCCTGTACTCAGCACTGGTGAGGCCGCATCTGGAGTACTGTGTTGAGTTTTGGGCCCCTCACTACAAGAAGGACATTGAGATGCTTGAGCGTGTCCACACAAGGGCTACAAAGCTGGTGAAGGGTTTAGAACACAAGTCTTACGAGGAGCAGCTGAGGGAGCTGGGATTGTTTAGTCTGGAGAAAAGGAGACTGAGGTGACCTCATCGCTCTCTACAACTACCTGAAATGTGGTTGTAGTGAGGTACGGGTTGGTCTCTTCTCCCTGGTAGTTAGTGACAGGACAAGTGGAAATGGCCTGAAGTTGTGTCAGTGGAAGTTTAGGTTGGATATTAGGAAAAATTTCTTTATTAAAGGGGTTATCAGATACCAGAACAGGCTGCCTAGGGAGGTGGTTGAGTTACCATCCCTGGAGGTGTTTAAAAGAAGAGTAGATGTTGTGTTTGGTGACATGGTCTACTGTTGGACCTATTAGGACTAGATAGATGGTTGAACTCAATGATATTGAAGGTCTTTTCCAAACAAAATCATTCCATGATTCTATGATATTATGATTCTGATTTCACATGCAAAAAAGCTGTGAAAGGCTCATTTCATTTCAGGGGAAGTTAGAGAACCTGAGGCGCTTTGATTGTTTTGTATGCAGTAGATGAAAGAACACATCTACTCTATAACTTAAACTGCCTATCAACACTCTTCAATCCAGCCTGCAGGGCCTGCTAAAATTATGCTAGAAAAAAATATGAATATGAGCCTCAATTGTAAGTGTTCTGAGTTAAAATGTCTACAGTTCTCAGCAAAAGGTTGTTTTTATGTGTTCCAGGTTTGATACATTTCTGGGAGTACACTTGTGAAATGAATTGAGATGGCAGGTGACGTAAAATGCAAAATAAAAATATTGTGATAGTTGTTATAATCTGGAGATATAAATGACTGTTTTAGCAAAAACAAAGCTTGTAAATTGATTTATTTCTCTTCCTGATCTCCCTTAACTGGCTACACAGACGCTTTACAGGAAGAACAGAAGTTTACCTGAGAGACCAGACTAGGAGCAGAGGAGGCATGGGGCACTTTCTGCTCTTCAATTACATTAGCTGGATGGACGAGTAGCATGAGACATTCAGTTCATGTATTAAAGTAGTACAAATCTACACTATGCTTCACAAAACTATGGACAGACTTCATTTTTAGTCCATAAATAATAGGGGGGAGGGTTGGTTCAAGTCAGCAATTAAAAATTCTTCAAATGAAGAATTTTCTAGAGATTTGCCATGACTTGGATATATTCACCCTTTAATTTATAGGTGTTGAATGTTAACATCAAGACACCAAAAATTTTCATAAAACATTATCCCACAAAGTACATGCACTTGCTTCACGTACTATAAAATTTGCATACACTATAGTGGGTAGTACATTAACAGATGACTGTTTTTTTGGTCTCTTGTCATGGCACACTGCTGCTATGAGATGGTATAAGGTTTGCTGTGGATTTACACCCAATAATTAGAAAACTGCCACATAAAATACTAGTGGAAGAAAAAAACATGGAAATTTTGGAAAGGTCTCTGAAACTAATTTAATACCACAGTTCTTGTTCTAAGATTTGAGACATTCAGTGAAAGTTAAAAATCAATAAGGTAAGACTCTAGGAGACTACAGCAGGTCTCCTTGTTTAATAACACTTTCATAGCTTCTTTGCATGGGAAATCAGAACTCTTGCTACTTCTGCAGTTGTAATATATTATTATTGTATTATATTAGGTAATATATAAAGCACAGTACAGAATGGATTTGTGTAACTCACATGTTTTTGTGCAGCTTCATACCACTGGGGCATCTTTTTGCACGTTTGGAATTTGTAAGTTGATGTGCAGAATTAATTCAGAGCAGTTACAAGAAAACACTAGCTACAATGAATCAGTTGCCTACTGTTGATAGCAGCTGTTGCATTAACAGAAGAAAATTGCTTAGTGGAAAACCGACTGATAATCTGAAGGAATTTAAAGCAAACCAAATGATTAATTTTTTCTTAGTGGGCTGAAATCTTCTCACATACTATATACACATTTATTTCCGCCCTACACTAAATATAATGTACTAATAATATTTGCTTTCTTCGGTAATACACTGCTAAGCCACAGCATCGGTGGCTTGGCATGGTTAGATGGACTGGGCTGTGTGCCCTAAGAAAACTCTTCCTCCTGTATGGGAGACCTTCAAGCGGTTATGAAGCATGACTGGAAAATAAATGCGAGCAAAACTCAGAACAGTCTTATCACCTGATAAAAGAAATCTGGAAAAGTCCACAAGGATAAATTCAATTTAAAAAATGACTGCACTGTAAATGCATAATATTGTTTTCAAGACTCAAAATAAATGTCAGAGGTGATTCAGTCACTCTTTATCTCCCTATCTCTGCTGCCGCAGCTACACTGTTTGAGAAAGGCTGGATACTGAAATGTCAGGGGGGATATCAGGTAAGAAGTAGATACCCTCCGTTTTGTTCAGCAGTTACCCTGCGTTTTTATTTCAAAGTTTCTAGTAAAGCACGTTCAGTTAGGATTAATGGACTTTTAAGTACTAATATATGGAATCGAAGATAAGCTGCATAAGGCCAGAGAAAGGTCTTTACCTCTAAAACTCAAAGGCCTGATGAACACTAACTACTCCCCTTGTTGCTGATCAGAGGAGAATTAAATTTGTTTTAAATGGGAAAGGCTTTTTTTTTTTTTTAACAGCCTGTGCCCGTGGCAAGAGCTAAGATGAGCTGATACTGCCGTGCACCAGAGTTGGAAGGGTTTTTTGGTCATCTGCAGTAACGCTTCTGCCAAGGAGACTGGAAGAGCCTGATATCTGGGTATTTGTTCCTTAAGTGGCTCTCTAAAAATCCACATTACAGACTGATCTATCCCTTGGAAAGGTCATGGTCTGCTTGTCCACAACTTATGCCTACTCATTGCCACATTGTCATTTCTGTTCAGTGCTTCTCTTCCAAAAGGCTAGATATTTATTAATATTTAAATATATAAATTGAATTACATTACGAAACTTTAAAATAGTATTTAATTACTGGTAATGAAATTCTCATCTGGAAAAAAATCTAGGCAGTTTTTTCAATTTTAGTAAATCTAGACATCTTTCAGAACATACATTAAATACTTTTAATGGCAATGTTGAAAAATATTTTTCTGATGAAACTTCACAAACTCAGTATCAGTTCACTGGAAGTGGCTATATTTTTTCAACACAGTGCTGAATAACTTTTTCAGCAGAAAAGTGGTTGTCACTAAAGTGGTTATCACAAAATGAAATTTTGCTGTGTTGCTGGATTTTGTCCTTTTGCTGGACCTTATAATAAGAATAGCTAACATTAAAAAGGGGAAAAAATTGTAAGTTAAGATAATGCAACTCTATAGAATTTGTTTCCAAGAACATCAGCATCAACATCTCTTTGTTCTTCACTGCCAACGAGAGAGGGCCGATTCCTCAAGTGATATGACTTGGATTTCTTCCAGTAAAATTAATGGGTGTATTCTATTTGTATCAGGTCAGGATAAAACAGTTCAGATATATGCTAATTTATATTTTACAAGATATACATTTCATGCTTTTGACTTTGAGTTTAAATTTAAATCAACTTTCAACAAATTATGTTGTCCATAAGAGCACATACTGCCTCATGCTGGTTTTTCTACTTCTCATTACAAAGAATAGTTATAAATGCAGCAGTACCAGCATTAACATCTTTTATTTTTAGACAGCTCTTGGTGATAATGGCAATCTATGGCTATGCCAATATTGACTGTTGACTCTCCCACTCACAGCACCACATTACTAGAAAAAGATCCTTTGTGGGATAGTATGTGCCACACAGCATTTAGCTTCTCCCACTCCCACTGTATAAGCATGCACTAGATGTTGTAAAGCCTCAGACAGTACAAGCTGTTGCCACCATGACCTGAAATTAAAACTGGCATAAACAAGACAATAGCAAATAAAAGACCCAACAGAGGGAGCTTAACAGTATGATTGCACCAAAGTCAAGCCAAAATATACATATAATAACCTTCATAACAGGGATATTTCACACAGCAGACGTAAGTATGGAATTTGTTAGTTCTGATAGAAAGGCATTTTCTGCGCTGTATAAGCATATAACCTACTCAAACTAGCCATAAAGTAGAGTGATGACTAGAAATAGAACTAATTTCAATTGAGCTTTATGCATAAAAGGTAGCCTGAAATCATGAACATTATGCACGTGCCCATAAATTGTGCCTATGTTCATCCACTCCTGGGAATTCCCTTGAGGAATACCATAGCTACATACAGGTAGCAAAGTGGGTACACACACTATGTCAGTCAGAATTTGCGGAGAAGAGTTCTCAACACCCTGTGGAATATTTTGACAATATTAAATGTAAATGATATAAGAAGAAAGGATCAGAGGTTAAAAATAAATTGTCCACTTCAGACATGGAGTCCAAAATCAAGGTAATTAAATTAACAAAGAAAACACAAAAAGTTTTCCACTAGGATGGAAAAAAACCACAAACAAAAAGCACAAAATGCTCTATAATAAAAAAGGATCTGGACCTTTAAGCAGATGCACAACAAAATAACAGTCAATGCAATAATGCTATTGCCAAAAGGAAAAACCTCATTCTGGGTAAATAAAAATCTAATATCATAGTACGGTGTGAAAAAGGTGCCATATCTATTCTTTAGGAACATAGAATAGTTACACAACTAAATGTGTCTGATTTTGGCAACTTTGAAAATTATGTAAATGAATTATACGTCTCAGAGGCTCAGAGGAAAAAAACATAAGTGTCTTGCTAGAAAATACGAAAGTGGGTTTTGGTTGTTTTTTGTGGGGTTTTTTAAATAAAAAAAAAGTTGGAAGAAGGGATAGAAACTTAGCATGTAAAAGCAGGAGTCAGTCTTTACAAATTCTGGGGAAGGAATTAGTTTAAGTTCAATAAAATGGCAATCTAAGAATTACAAAAAAAGAAGTGTTAGGTTTCTGGGACCACTGATCAGGCTACGTGGATTTATTTTCCCTGGAGCATTTAAAGACCATTATTCATCCTGGATGTTATAGGTGTACTCAGCAGGCTTTGTAATTTCTCAGGGGTTTTCTGGCTCTCTTTCAGACATACAAGACATGTGACTTAACACGTGCATCTTCATGTGGCACAAAGCTAAATTTTTAAATTAAAGTACATACTCTTCTTTGCTAAAAAGAAGAGAGAAAGAATGCCGGGAAGGTAAAACTGAAATAGCCATCAGTTCTGAGTGAGTTTGCACCTAAATTTTTCCCACTGAACTGCATCAGGCATAAACCCGCTGCAGATGAGAGGATCTAACCCCAAATGAATGACCGACAATATTAAAAACTTCGGTTCAAGTGGTTTTGGTTATAACAAAACACTTTAGGTCAAAACACATGACTTTAACATGGATCTCATTCCAAAGTTGTTTCCCTGTTTCTAATACTAAGTGTATATTATGGGATGGTTATGAACAAAAAGACCATGCAGTGATGAGAGATAAAATGACACCAGAAACAAAGGGATTGAAAAATAATTACAATGTGCTTCTCTTGCTGTTACTGCTGTGAAGTGTCTGAATTGTATGAATCAAATCAGAACCATTATCAGATGCAAATAGGAGGCATAATTTCAGTCAATAAGACACTGAAATAATGTCTATGAGATGATTGAACATTGCAATTATGGAAACCATACAGAGGGTGGAAATCTCAGAGGATAAGCTAAAGAGTACAGCAGAGTTGTTCAGAAGTCCATAGTTTTGAATCTCAAGATCTGATCGTTTCTTTTATAGCAGTTTGATTTTGGGGTAATTTAACCTGGCAAGCTTCAAGTAAAAACCGTAACCAAATAACATCAAAACAAACAAAAAACCCAACCCCCCTCAAAACCTTCACAAGAATATGAAACTGAAACTGTTACTGGTTTAAGTTCCCTGAACTCCAGTCCAAGCCACCTGAAAAACTGATTTATTATTTTTTTTCTGCAACTGAATGCAAGTAAACTCTAAAATGTATCACTAACCAAAATAAGCATAGAAATGTATGCAGTGATGTCAATGTCAAAACTGGACTTTACACTGCTTCAGACTGTTCCTAACATTGTACTGAATCTAGTTTACATTCCTTAGCATGATGGACTTTGAGACTCCCCTTTTGTCCTCAAAGCATTACTGAAAACAACAGCTGACTTTGCTGGGCACCTATATCACCCATCAAATATTTTTCAGAAAATTATGTAAGACCTGTGGGTCCTGCACAGTTCTTCATCGTGAACCTTCATCACGAGTGAGACAGAATGATGAATTCTGGTTTTGAGTACAGGGGTATTCAGACCTTCTGAGCTGAGGGCTTTTACTCTTCTTGATTATTTCACACATTTATCTCACACACTTTACAAAGCCACATTTACTCAAGTCTTGATTTCCCATGGCTGGGAAAATTGGGCAGTCGTGTCAGCTGTATGCCATGAAGCTGCCCACAACTATGGATCTCAGATATCATAGTGTGTTGGTATATTCCTAAGCTCTTCTCTTGAGTCTTCTCCCCACTTTCTAGACTCTTTTTCTCCATTTGAACACTGTCTGCAGAAGCCCAACATGTGATCAGTCTCCTAACTGGTGGTTGTGCCTCACATCTCTTCCTAAGTAAGTGATTCAGTATGTGCCACTTAATTTTTTTCATATTTTCATGTGCCTTGACATGCTCATGTCTTGTAATGTCTGCAGTCACCCCGGGGAAACTACAAAGTGCTCTGGGGGGCTGCTCTTCCCTGATAAAAGACAGCTAGACAACACTTAATTTAAAAGGGTTGTTTCTAAAGGACAGTGCTTGTTGTAAGGTGGCTACAATATAAAATATTACTATTTTTGATGGTCCAAATTTTGCTGTCAGTTACAGTCCTGCAGTTTCAAGAACAGCTGAGATCTGAACCTGTGCAACTGTTAGGAAACTCAACTTCTTATGTATTAAGGCTGTGAAAGCAATTTCTGTTACAGAGTTTTCTCTCCTTCTGCAATTTTTCTCTTTTCAACATCTTTTCCTCCAGTTTCTTGAAACAACTTGAAGCTGTTACTTTTCAAGCTGAAAATTCCACACTTCAGAGCTATAGATGTCTAACATCATACCTCTTGAGCCTGTGTATCAGAGTGCAAGTGTGTATGTCTGCCTATCTGCTTTGATAAGATTGACGTTCCCCTGCTCTTTCTGAAAGGGTTTTCCAAATGTGAGAAGAAAGGAAGAATCTGTCCTAAGTGTATTTTAAGGAATTAAATTACTTTTGGGAAAAGTTAACAAAGACGTTTGGGAACTACTATAATATTTCTATTAAGCGTTACTTTAGACAGTATTTTAAGCACTTTAACCATTCAGCTACTGAAGACCACTATTCTGTATGTTGCTTTTACATGTCATCAACCCAAAAGCCATAGAAATAGCTGATATGAAAATTATGTGTTCTGATTGTGGCCAGGCCAGAGTTACCCTCCCCAAGCAGCCAACCCAGGTGAGCTGAGTCAGCCTAGGCTATTTCCACACCACCTGACATCACTCCCCCATATAAGGGGCTGGTTGGGGAGGGGTGCTCCTGGTGCCTCTAGGGCCGTCTGGGAGTGTGGCTGTGGTGTTGGGTTAAAACTGTGCAGTACTCTGTTATTGTTGGGGCCATGAAGTACTCTGGGGTGTGAGTTAAATTTGCTGTGGGCTGTTACTGTTCCCATTTCATAGTGCTTTTGTCAGTAAACTGTCCTTATCACAACCCATGGAGGCTCTGCCTGTTTCTCCTTCAGGAGTGAGTGAGTGGTATGTGGTGCTCAGCCACTGCTCGGGGCTGAACCACCACAATACACTTCTTAAAATAATGGCTCTACTGCCAGTGTGCTGTCACTGCAGGTGGTGACAGAGAGCAGTCCCTCCAGTATCCACAGTTGATCTTCTCTGGTTCTTATATTCACTTATTCTCTTTTGCCTTAGAACACCGTGGAGAGGAATTTCTTAATATATGTAAGCTTAATATGCCAAGTGGAGCACAACTGCTTAGCTAGTAGCCTCAAGACATTGCTACAAATGCAGAGAAATGAGATACTAATACAGCAATTGTAGTAACCTGTTCCTACATATGTTCTTCCTGTGAGATATGCATCATGGGACAATAAGGTCTTCTGGGTTATATGTGTTTGTAAGGAAAGTTTCACTGCATTGTGAATGTACTCAGAAAAATTATATAAGTAGTTAATTACTGCCTTCCTGATTTGTTCCTAGAAGCTATCTGGCAAGCAGCTACACCGTACCTGTTGTATTTCACATTACTAAATCCCCATCCTGATACCACTTGTAAGTGCTTTTAAATGAATGAAGTGCAATGCTCTGAGTTTATTTTTAGAGCATATATGAAGTGGAATGAGCTTGGAATAGCTCCAGGCATATGCAGTCTAGGACAATTTGAATGTGTTCAAATGAGGCCCCCATGTCCAGAGGGACACAATTAGCAGACTCGGCCAGGTATAGATGTTGCTGTGAGCACATTGTGCTATTACACCATGAATTCTCATGTTGAGCTTTGCTGCCACTAAGGGAACATGTTTTCTAAAGTGCTATAAATATACATGAATTTTTATGCTGGCTAAGGTCATAAGTGGAAGCACAGTACATTAATGTACACAAAGTTTCTGCCAACTCCTGTGTTATTTTCATATTCCTATTTGCAATTTTAGACTGTACCACTGAAAGATTGTTAGGATACAGGTCAAGACCTTTTGAAATCACTGAACTTCACTGAAAAAACTTGGCTTTAGTGGAAACAAACGAGAATTCAAAAGACATTCTACTGTTTACATCCTTATCATTCTTATAATATTTTGGCATTGGTTTTCTGTTATTAGACAGAAACAAGTCATTCTTTGTTTGCCAACTGTTAAGAAAATAAAAGCAGCATTAATGAAGAACTTAAAGCTTATTGAGCACCTAAAACCCATGAAAGCATTTAGTTACCAAGCAAATTTCTAATTTGTTCTGGTGAATTATCTAACCTTTATTGATAAAGCCAGAAGTTTCTCTTCAGACTAAAGTTGGGGAGTGTCTATAATTGTTCACAAATATCCAAAGCACTCATCAAGAAGAAAAAAACTTTTCTCTTTGGGTGTTGAGTAATCCTGTGTACTGCAAAGTCATTTAGGTAGGCTGAGATCTTAGCATAAATATGTTGAGAACAGTATACAACAAATAATAATCATAATAAGGCCACTTGACAAAAATGATTGCCTGTGCATTGCAAATTAAAGTCTTTCCCGGGAGCAATAGGAAATATGTACTGACAGTAAATAGATGTAATTCTTCAGTTCCTTGCTTGGAACCAGCCAGTGCTTATGTTCACAGAGAGAAAAAAAAATACCCATAGCAGCTAATCAATGTTGAAACTTATAAAGTGGCCTGTCACTCTTGCAGGTGCAGAGGGATATTAGTGAGGCTCTACTCCTCCTGAGACTCCAGAAGCAATTGGGCATTTTGCTCCTTTCTCTATCCAGCAATGCAGAAGTAATTAGTTCTGTGCTTGAAACAGGGAGTTTTTTTTCCAGGGATGACCCTGAGATGAGCAGAGGACAGCCAAGCAGACACCACATTGACATTCTGAGATGCAGTGTGGATGTTGCAAGCACTTTCTCTCCTGATATCCTGGGCAGCTGAGCTGATACCAGCAAAAGTAATGTCTTCTCTGCAGCCATAAAGGTTTTTATGGGTGCATGTTACTTCCTGCAGCTTTATCTTAAAAAATACTGTAACTCCTGCCCTTTTTGGCTTCAGTTGCCAATCCAAAAAAATTTTGGCCATGCTCACCAGTTCTTGCCTCCCCTGTCACTGCTTTCTCCAAACACCTTTACCTTTCTGAGACAATGACATTTTTTACCTTGGCCTTGATGTGAGTTTTCACACATCCAATTCCCACTGTTCACCATCTGCATTTCCTTTTAAGATCACACCTCTCTTCCTATGCGACCTCAGGGCTATATTCTGAGAATTAGTAAATTTACACGTCTGGATATGACCCAAACCACTCAAGTCTTTGTCAGGGTTGGAGTCCATGTTCTTAAGTTAGGCAGTGAACAGGCCTGAACACAGGTCCTCTGTGTGACAATGGTCAGGCTTGATTGGGACATAGAACTCCTGGAGATGATTCACTGATGCATACAGACAGTTGATATTAATATCTAAGAGCATCTGTGTACCAAAGACCATCTAAATACGTATAACCTGTGGGATTCTCTTCAGCATTTTCTGCTTGCTTACACAGGCAGCCTTCACACTGGCATCAGTGGATCTTCTTTTTAAACATGTTTTCTATGCCCTGTCTTGGAAAATTTCTCTAACTCGGGGCTGAGACGTCCAGAAACGTTGAAGATGGTTTAATTTAAAGATTTTACTTATTTTCATGGTTTTTGTGGACTTAGTATCAAGTCATGCTGGTCAAGTTGTGGATTTGATAGTGGATGTTCATTGCACCTGGTATTGAAGAGAGCAATCACAAATCAATTCTTCCTTCTAGCTTACAGCTATTTTAATCAATATATGTAATTTTAGTTCTCAGAAATACAGTATGGAAAAGTAAATTCCTTGAGTGTGCTTTGATAGTGGCTAAGGCACAAGATTAAATATGTTCCTAGATATACAGCAGACCTTTTGAATGGAACATGGAAACAGAAGGAGGAAAGTGATGTAGCTGATTTAAAAAGTTACTTATGTTTTTGAAGTATCCTCTCAAATATTTAAAGTAATGTGACTTTAATGAGGCATGTGCAATCAGTAGGTTTTCTTTGTGAATGTTTTCTCCAGGGTAAACTGAGTTATTAATATTAATTAGGAATTGAGTAGCCAATTACAGGGTTCAGTAGGAAGTGAGGTAAAAAAATATTGTTTGTAAGCAAAATATCTGCTCATACACAGTGAGGGAGTTTGAGGTCTTTAAAATCTATGTGCTGGGATTAGTGGGCTCCATCAATGTGCATTATTAATGAATATACCTAGCTCAGTCAATTGCAATTTCTGATTAATCATAAATGAAGTAACTGTAAATAGAATAATTCAGCATGAGATAAACAACTGGATTTTAATTTCCAGTGGATGGAAATTGTAGCAATAGATGGTAGGTGGATTTAAATTTAAATTACATACATAATTAGATAAGGATAAAGATAAATCAACAGGAAGATTGATTGCACTTCCTTTTTTAAATGTCTGACACTTGCTTCATTCCCTGAGAAGAATTTCCCTCGGGGAATGACCTCATATTTCCAGATTTTTCTACTTCCAGATAATTCATTATAAAAACAAAATATTTGTACACTTTCTCTCTTCCTTTGCGTAGTAATTTGTCATGTAAAATTGAAACTAAAATAATACTTTTATTCCAGAGAACAAGTCTTCTCAAGACCATCTTAAAACAATGAATTAAAAATCTGACACTGTTGTCAAACCCTATGTCTGTAAAGCATTTATGTACTTCTTTGGAGAGTGGCTTTGACCATGAGAAAAATAATAGTTCTGCTTTTGAAGCAGATTGAACTTTCCCAAAATAAATAAAACATGGAGCAACATGGGGGAAACAGTCTTGAATAGCAGCTCATTAAGTAAACACCATCCATCCCATGTACAAAATGATATGAGAGTGTGGGGGAAATTCGTAGATTTCATGCAGTACTTAAAGCACATGCATAAAAGAGCAAATTATGGTGAATTTTGAATTATTCTGTTTAGCAACTTTACACTTCTCTTGCCCTTTCTTAAAACATTATGTCTCTTAGCTATTCATGGGTAGCATTTTCTTCAGGAGCTTTGCTGATGTTTATTTATAAGTAACCATATTCTACCTGGTTGCCCCATTTGTTAGTTGTGATTTCATATGCTTGTATATTAGTGACTAGACAGCTTGGGGCCAAGGAGCCAGTTAAGGTCCAAATCCAATCTGTTTCATTGCTAAACTGCTGCATTTTAATAGAATATATTCTCTAGAAGCTGGACTGTGGTTAAACCTATGCTGCTATAGCATGAATCAAAATGTCAGTCTCTGAGATCTCGTGCAAGAAACTAACCCAAGCTGGCTCAGGAGATCTACTGGTAAAGTAACTGTCCTGGTTGTGGCCAGGCCAGAGCTAAACTCCCCAAGCACCCAGCCCAGGTGAGCTGAGTCAGATGGGGATGTTTCCACACCACCTGACATCACTCCCCCATAAAAGAGACTGGTTGGGGAGGGGTGTTCCTGGTCTCTCCAGGGCAGTCTGAGTGTGGCTGGGCTGTTGGGTTGGTCCTCATGTCATGTCTGTTATCACAGGGTGTAAGTGAATTTTACTGCAGGCTGTTATTGTGCAGGTTATGTACAATGTTTCATCCACAAGTGTTCCCAAGTCCTTCTTCCAGGGCAGTTTTCAAGCCATTTAACATCCAGCCTGTAGTTACACTTAGGATTACCTCAATCCAAAGGCCAGCACCTCAGACTCTTCTGGCGGTGGAGGGCAATACAGTCTTTTACTGATAACCTTATATTCTGATAAAAAGGCTGTAAAAACTTGGCTGTGTAAACTTGTGGTGATATTTTACCTCAGGGAAATTAAAAAAAAACCAAACCAAACAATCCATAGTTAACATGTAAGAGACGTGCTGTCATGTCCCGTGTCTAAAGCTTTATCACCCATTTCCTTGGCCATAAGTCTACCAGCAATATTTTGGTCACCTGGTCCTGTTATATCAGTTCTACTAAACCACAATACATACTAATTCTGTAGAAGTATGATACTCCCCGTAGTACTCAATGGTGTGCATTGCACATGAAAAGAAGCAAAAGGTATGAGTCAAACTCAACTCTCCTCACCCCACCTCTCTGACAACGAGCATAAGACACATGGTTTTGATTTAGTCCATGTGTTCCTACTGTACACATATAATTTATCTGTGAGTTAATGATAGTGGGTATTGTAATTATCACTATATATAATTATATATAATTATGCAATTATCTATACTTTACTCTGCAGATAGCTATACATGTAGCCATATGTGCTATACATGTTTTCCTCTAGCCTATCTATACTGTCCATCTTGTTCCATGCTTAATGTGTGTCTGTTACTAGACTGAGGAACACTGGATACAGTAACAAACATTAGTTAAATTATACTACAGAAACTGTGAGAATGAGAAATGCCAGTTTTGCACTCCAGTAAAATATGTATAATTTAATAAATTATAGAGCATGAATTCTAGCTCTATCTAGAAGTTATATCAGTACAATAAATAATCTTATGCTTATTCCTTCTGATCGCACAAACTTAGGAAGACTGGGCTGTCACATAAAGGAAAAAGTAAACTGTGCTGATTATGTGGTGGATTGAGTGTTTTTCAGATAGGATGTAAAATAAAACCTTGGTTTATAACTTTCAAAGCTCCTATGTCACTGTATGAGATATATGTTCATGTCAAAATACCAAAACTGGACAAACAA
Organism: Porphyrio hochstetteri; assembly: GCA_020800305.1. NCBI lineage: Eukaryota > Metazoa > Chordata > Aves > Gruiformes > Rallidae > Porphyrio > Porphyrio hochstetteri. The sequence goes on along the minus strand of CM036906.1, from coordinate 157,376,977 downwards.
ATACTGTAAATCTCATTTCTCTGAGACTATCAGTTCACATTGTAGCTTCTAATTAAAACCCAACCCTCTAACTTTAGGTGCCTTGAAAGGTTTATCATTTGAATGAAGGTGATAAAAATCTTGCATATTGTCTTCTTTGTACAATTTGGTTCAGTTTAAGATTTGGAATTAATATTTATAATTATCTTGGAAATTATTTGATTAAATGTGCAATGCAGTAGCAACTATCATTGCTGAAACGGTTCTCATTTAATTTGACAAATAACATTCTTCGGTTTTTCATTCAAAAAAGCCAGTGTAGATGAGGTATATTTGACTTCTTGCCATTAGAAATACGTCATGTCATCTATATCATCATTAAAAGCTCACTAGAGAGAGTACTAGATACTTATTTTACTGATATTTATTGGTAAAACAGAAAAATCAAGCAATTAGAGATGAGATAAAGTGAAGAAAATTATGTTTGTTTTCATCTATCTCAGAGCAGATGGTACATGAAGGCATTTGAACTTCAGAGCTACTGTAGCAGGTGAAGAAGGGTTGTGCAGAAGCAAGGAGGATCTCTAATTAATCCTATGGCTGCAGGAACCTTTCACATCCAGTAAGCTCCTGCAGACACTGTGCAAGGTAAGGGACTGTGGTGGTTCAGCCCTAAGCAGCTTGGAAAGCCAACCATATTCTGGGCTGCATCAAAAGAAGCGTGATTCATACAATGCTTTATACATATGCATAAAAGAGCAAATTATGGTGAGTTTTGAATGATTCTGTCTGACAACTTTATACTTCTGTCCCTCTACTCTGGTGAGTCCCTACCTGGAGTACTGCATCCAGCTCTGAGGTTCCCAGTACAAGACAGATATAGACCTGTTGGTGTGAGTCCAGAGGAGGGCCACAAAGATGAGCAGAGGGCTGGAGCTCTTCTCCTACAAAGACAGGCTGAGAAACTTGAGACTCTAGCCCGTAGAAGGCTCCCGGGAAAACTTGTTGTTGCCTTTCAGTATTTAAAGGGGTTTACAAGAAAGATGTAGAGACTTTTTATTAGGGCCTTTAGTGATGGGACAATGCATAGTATTTTTTAACTAAAAAAGGGTATTTTTAGGTGATGTAAGGTGCCTTTCTTTTCTAGTCTTTTAGTGTCTAATTGATCAGAAGTTGACACCCTCAGAGTAAGTAGAGTGCATCCTGAGTCATTGTGTTCAACACCAGGGAACAATTTAAAAGATAAATGCATAAAATAGGAATGGATTTTCATCCAGCTTTTTGCCCAAAGAAGAATATAGGTATTTCTGCAGAAGTGTTTAAAAAAGGAGAAACTAATCTGCTGAGAAAAAACCCAGCCAAAACAAAACAACCCTACCCCCAAAACAGATGTCTTTATTTTAAATTCCTTTAATAAAATAGATTTGATTTTAAAAAATTATTTACAAGAATTCAGCAGATATATTTTACAAGGAACAGTTGCTAACTTAGAATCCATATTTACATTTGAAACTCATCTTTATCTTAGTACTAGGTATAGGATTTTGGTATCAGTTCCACCCCCAATTCCGAGTTCAATTTTACAAGATTAAAAAAATAAAACCCAAAACCTTAAAATAACTAAATACACCTAAATGCTTCAGTGATCTTCTCTTACTTTTGAAAAACCTGTAAAATTGGAAAGGGAATAGGATAAGAGGTTGATTATTGCTAGTTTGCTGGTAATACATGACATTTAGATTAAAGGTTTAATTGGCATGTGCATTATAATTGATCTGCAATCTCATCAACTTCTATTTTTTTTTGAGATTATAGACTCATAGATTCATTGAATCTTTGGGTTGGAAGGGACCTTAAAGGCCATCTTTTTCCACCTCTGCCATGAGCAGGGACACCTTCCACTAGAACAGGTTGCCCAAAACCCCATCCAACCTGGCCTTGAACACTGTCAGAGGGCATGAGCTCTTTTTCAGACCCCCTAAGAGCCCCATTAGAGAGGAGGTCCTGAGAAGACTTACTGCCTTCTTCCAAGTGCACCTGGCAGCACACATCAGGCACTCACCTTGTCAGCCTGCCAGCACAAGCACAGCAAGGCTGAGAAAAGTGCAGCAAGTTTGTGAAAACTGCAGAAACCTTCCTAGTGCAATTCGCCATATCCAGGGCAAGCATACTGCTTTTTTCTAGTTTTATAGTCTCCAAACAGTAATATTTTTTTGAGAGGTTAAATTTTTACATGAGGTACGAAAGTAGCAGCCATGAAAATTAAAAATAAGGTGGCAAGTGTTTTGTTAAAGTAATTAAGGTGTCATTTCATGAATCATACGTTGTCCAAAACATCTCTTATTAGGAATAGGCTTATGTTAAAGAATCTAGTGTTTTTTCCCCTAAACTGAAGCCTTATTTAGTAAATCTACAGAAAATTCTGCTCTCTGTGGCTGTTTAAATGTTTGTATCAATATACGGGTATAATTGAAAAGAGAGGCTTTCCATTTGGGAATAAGGAAGAAAAATCTTCCCTGGCATCACGTTATTTTTAGCATGCTAATAAGAAAGTATAGTATTCTGAAACTTAACTAAAGAAGTTATGACTATTATATATAGATCATTATATCCAAAATAAAAAAAATATAATCTGAATGCAAAAACCCAATTATTTATAAAATGTTTGTACTATTTGCTTCATATTGCTATCTCTTCAACAAATTCTACATTATGGTTTTAAAACAAAGAACCTCCTGCTCAAATCATATGCCTACAGCATTTTTTTCACATTGGCAATGTTGGCCATGTGAGAATTTTCCTCAAGTTGAGCCAGACTGCTTAGATATCTAAACAAAGCAACGTATGCTCTTATATCCTCCAGGCTTCTTCGAACAGTGGTAAATCACATGCAAGTGCATCATTAAAAGTAGTTTTCAGAACTTTCTGTAAATAACTTGTAGATAACTTGTAGGGCTGATATTAATAAATGCAATGATGTCGTCTAATTAATTTACTTCAATCAGGGTTAGGCCTCTTTTCTATCACCTACTGTGAATACTTGTACAACTTTTATTCCTGCACTTATTAGAAACTTGAAGTGTAGCAACAAAAATGTAGTAATCAATAGTTATTGTTTAGACTTTTCTAGAGTCCACTCCAGTGTACCCTAGTGCTTTATTAAAAAGCTCTAACTTTTTCTTGTTGTCTTTGCTGATGTCCTTTGTGATAGGCTTTTCAGGCAACATTTGAGAGAGCAATGCTACTGAGAATAGAAGCGCGTGAAGCGAGAGGTTATGTTTAGAATGATAGCTTCTGGATATAGCAAATTTAAAGACAGATATCTTTCAGAGACTTTAGTTCTGTATTAGTACAAGGTAAATACTCAGTGCTGCATGTTATAGACTGCTGTGCTGAAAGCTAATGAATATATATCAAAAAATATAAATAATAGTGGTTGCTACAGGTAGGATTTCCGTGACCATTGGAAAACTGCTGAACATCACAAATTCAAGTAAATGATAGCATTTAGATTACTTCAAACAAGTAAAAAATACTTTTCAAAAAAGCACAATCACTGCAAATTCAAAAGCAAACAACAGGTATTAACAGGAAAGAACGGAAAGGTCCTTGTTTTAAACTAATGTTTTTCATTTCAATGCATCACATAGTAAGCTTTTGTGAATTGCAGTTTTAGCTAAGGGACCTACACTGTAAATAATTTTAGTGGAAAATGCACTCAGGTGCTTCAAATTTCAGTTACCTTTAGGTAGAAGTTACGATTCCTGGACACTGCTCTGCAAGACTGCAATACATGCATTTCCCCCCACTTTGATACACAGGGAACAAAGCACTTAGTGAATTACAAAATCACAGAATGGATAAAGTTGGAAGTGGCCTCTGGAGACTGTCTAGTCCACACCTCCTGTTGAAAGCAATGTCAGCTACAGCAGGTTGCTCAGGGTCATGTGTATTTGGGTTTTGATTATCCCTAAGGATGGAGACTGCACAACTCTCTAAGCAACCTGTTCCAATGTTCAATCACCCTCATAGGAAAAAAAAAATTATATTATTTTTAAATGTAATTTGCCATATTTCAGTTTGTGGCCATAGCTGCCTGAACTGTCACTGGGTGCCACTACAAGTCTGGCTCTGTCATCTTTCTATCCCACCGCCCCAGTCAGGGGTTTAAGCACATTGATAAGTTCCACCAATCCCTCCTGAGCCTTCTCTTGTTGAGCCTGAGTGACCCCAGTTCTCTCACCATTATTTCATACGTCAAAATCTCCAAATCACTTAATCTTGCTCTGCAGTGAACTCACTCCACGTCCATGGAGCTCACTCTTGACCGCTGAGAGTCACCACTGATGATTCATCTTCAGTTGGTCCTTGTGCCACTGATCACAATCTTGACTACATTAATTACCTTCTCTATAAAACATTGCAGAATTCACAAATTAGCTTATACATATCTAAAACAATTACTAATCCTTGTTTTCAATCAAAATAGCCTCATTGTTCTATACTGCAACACAGTTAGCTCCCTTCACTCTAAATTACGTGTTTCGTAACTGAATAAATGAAAACAGAAAAATCTCATTTTTAATTTACCTTGGACATTTTTCCAAAGATATTTTTTCTGTTGGTTAACAAAAAATACACTTGGGAATCACCTTTCATAGGGTATTTGTATATTAATGTTTATTTCAGACCTAGGCATGCAATTTTGAAGAGAATTTCCGATTCCACTCACATCTGTTCACATCACAGGGTGATCTCAGAGTGCACAAAGTAAATTCCTTATGCATGAAGCTGAGCTAGAAGATGCTGTCCAGGAGCACATTGAATGTATTTCAGCTGCTAAAGTCACTGACTTAAAGAGATTAGATCAAAAGCAGTCTGAAATAAAACACCATAAAACACATGTAGTATAGTCATAAGGTCCACATTACGGTGACGTTAAAGAACATCACTAGTGAATAATGTCTAATCAAGAACAAGGCTTGATGTACCTTTAAAAAAATAGTTTAAATACACTGTGAAGAAATTGTTTGGATACAAGATACGGGAGGATGGCATTCTATACTTCTCAGTTTAAGTGGAAATGCTGGAAATTTTTCTTAAATCAAAATGGAGCATTTCAAGTAACTCACAATAAAATCTGTAAAAATTTGGAATGAAGTTAAACCTTAATATGTGATAACTGCCCAGCTATATTTAGAAAACAAAATTCAGATTAGGAAGTACACCTGAAAATCAGTTTTAGAAATGAGAAAACATGCTGAACAAGATTTAAGATCCCTGAAATTTTCCAAAACTATCTGTGGATGCATTGGGATCTTTGCAGTTTGGCACTGAAGTTTGCAGTTTTGCTAGGAAAAATGTGTACCTACATGAGTCCTTTCTGAACTGTCACTAAGGCTTTGAGCTAATTTGGGACATTCTTGTAAAGGAATTAACTGGACTTTTTCTGTTTGTGGATCCCAAAGAAAGAGAAATAATTTTGTAGATCACCTCTAAGGATTTCTTTACAACATGGTTTTGCACCCATACAGTGTTTTTTCTGAACATTTTTGTCTTAGCTTATTTAAATTGTTCAAATTGTATTCTGTGATACAGTTTGAGAGTTTTATTAGCATCACATGTATGTCTACTACTTGTCTATTTACCTGTCCTCTTTACTAATTATATAAGAAAATTAGATTGGTTTATGTGACTTTCTTGACAAATCCATGTTGGCAGTTAATCATCTCCTGTTATGATCTCCATCACAGATGACTCTTTGGGGTTAGTGTTGTCCATCCTCATCAGAACTATATAACCCTTGGTAAAATCTTTCTGAGTCTTACTTCTCTCTCGTGTTATCATAGATGGTGCACTCCCAGCAAGCCCAGCTCCATGACAGTCTGGGGGAGGAAGTACACTGTACTGGAGCTGTAACCCCACTGAGGATTTCCCTGGCTAGCCCCAAGGTGGCAGCGTCAGGTATATCACACAGGGTTGTGTGCCTAAACTGGTGAACACCATGAGATGTTCTGAGATTTTTTTTTTAGGTGAATATTGAGAATTTATCATACAAATGCATGCCTAGATTCCCCATATTACAAGGAGATTAAATGAAGCAGATTTTCTGAGTTGACAAATAAAACCAGCACTGTGGAGTTCTTTGCTATCTTGCTCCTTCCTCCATGGGCATTTTACTGGTTTACCCCCAAACACAACAGAGAAGGATCTATGGCAACCTGGGCTGTTAATGAAAAAGATGCATCGACAAGGACAAGGTCCTTTAAAAGATAATGTCGATTTTTTTTTTTTCCTTCTTTGTCTAGAATAATTTAATTGTCTTACCTTGGGGTAAGATAGGATAGGAATCCTATCTTATCTAGATAGGAAGCTACGCTGTTATTTTTTGGTTTGCTAGCACCCTCTTACATCTTTACTGCCTTATGTGCACATACAAACTCAAACATACCCATTCACACAAACATACACACCCATTACAAAATATTCTGTTGCACTCCCCACGAGCTACAAATATTAGACTTGCCACTGGCCTAGATAACTTTGACTGGTAGCTTGTAATTGTCTATATTATTTCCTGTTTTCAGGAACGGCAAATAAAGTCAGCCAAATCGATGGCCTTGACTTTTTCACATTAAGAACCCTACTTTTAAAGAAAATTAGAGCAATTGGATTTGGATTCTCAGACACATCTCTAAGTTCTAAAAGAAAACCTCATTTTAAGTAGTCCCAGTAATTTTATCAAGTCCACCCATTTGAAAAATGCCTAAATAATCTGACTGCCCTCATCTTTCTGTTATCCAGAGAGGAGCCTTACATGTTTGTCAATGATGTTACGCCACCTGATCACACCTGGCATTTTCAATGGCCAAAATAATTCATTGAAATTTTAAAGAAAAATAACAAATGTTTCAGCATCATCTTTTGACCATTTTTTTCTTGTCACAGAAAAGTAAGTTTCCTTTGTTTTGCACTTTTATAGTAATACTAGGTCTTCCTCTTATATTGTATGTGCACTGCTAAATATATGTATTTTTGAGCTTTGACTTTCCTGAGTGTTCTTACATTTTTAGACTAAATGTATTCCCAGTCATGATTTTATATATCCTTTTGCTTAAACAGATCTTCTTCCTCCCCAAAGCTTAAACCCCTCTCTGGATAACTTTATAGACAGCAGTCTTATCCTCTCTCGGCCTTTGTTTCGCTAGACTAAATAGGTCACACGTTACTAGCTCACATTTTGATGATAGATATTGCATTCCCTCATTCATTTAAACACCTTGTCTCATCATCTGCTCCAGTCTGAGCTCATCTTTTCGTTTTGTTCCTTGAAAACTCAGTCTCCAGATCCACTGCTGTTGCTTAGACAGAAGCCCTCATTACTTTCTTCTAAGACAGTTTGCCTTTATGTATGAATTTTATCCATGCTCTTTGAATATAATACTTTTCATTTTTTTCCAATGAGGTTATTTTAATGAACAAGGTGAGGAATATATCCACTGAGCAATCGGGGTGAAATAAGATAATATTTCAAATTGATACATAGTTCTGACTTATTTTTCACACAGAGGTACTTTGGCCTTATTCCAATTATTCTACCGAAAAAATTTTGCAATGGCCGGATACAGCCAAGACACATTCAGAGGACAATCCGTATCTTAAGAAGGAAACAGATCTTTCAGAAAATACTACATTTTTTAAAACCACAGTCTCATGAAATTTCCACATTTTCTCCTCAAAGAAAGCATACTCACTCCCAGATCAGTCAGCAGTGTGCTCAGGCAGCCAAGAAGGCCAATGGCATCTTGGCTTGTATCAAAAACAGTGTGGCCAGTAGGTCTAGGGAGGTGATTGTGCCCCTGTACTCGGCATTGGTGAGGCCACACCTCGAGTACTGTGTCCACTTCTGGGCTACTCACCACAAGAAGGACATGGAGGTCCTGGAGCGAGTCCAGAGAAGGGCAACCAGGCTGGTGAAGGGGCTGGAGGGCAAATCCTATGAGGAGCGGCTGAGGGAGCTGGGGCTGTTTAGCTTAGAGAAGAGGAGGCTGAGGGGAGACCTTATCACCGCCTACAACTACCTGAAGGGAGGTTATAGGGAGGTAGGTGATGGTCTCTTCAGCCAGGTGACAGGTGATAGGACAAGGGGGAATGGCATGAAGCTGTGCCAGGGCAGGTTTAGATTGGATGTTAGGAAAAAATTTTTTACTGAAAGAGTTGTGAGGGCCTGGAACAGGCTGCCCAGGGAGGTGGTCGAGTCACCTTCCCTGGATGTGTTCAAAAAAAGGGTAGAAGTACTTAGGGGTATGGTTTAGTTTAGAATGTGAATGGTTGGACTCGATGATCTTAAAGGTCTTTTCCAACCTTGTTATTCTGTGATTCTGTGATTCTGTGATCTTGATTTTCCAGTCAAATACTGATGAATCTTATTTAGTTTTTAGTCATGTCTTTAGTGTTAATTGATGGTTAAATAATAACTACTAAATATTTATTAATGAGGATGACAAATGATAACATCTACTTCGATCAAGCTTATTCTTTTTCCACAGCAGTCTGGTTTTTTTCACAAATGCCCTCACTGAATTTTTAGGAGTGAATTTAGGAGTGTAATTCCAGAGTTCTGTACTGCTCATGACTTCACTTTGATTTCCAGTAGAAGGATTTCAGAACTTGTGATGGTGAAGGGCTTTGGTCTTTAAATCTGCTGTATTACTTACCAATTTGTGTTTGTTTTAGCAGCCTGAAAATATTTAGAAGAATGCTTAAGGGAACAATGATTAAAATAAATTAAAACTATTGTTCTGTATTAGCCTCTATACTCCTCAACTCTTGACTGAGATTACACTGGATTTCTTTCCTGAACAAATCCACTGTCATAATTGCATAGAACATAAAAAAAACCCAAAAAAACCCCCACCCCTGGAACCCAGGAGATTCTTGTGCTAAGGATATGTAGATGCGTGCAGTTGGCTGTTCATAAGAAAAATAAGCTGTTCAGCAATGCACAGGTACTACGTATGCAATATGAAGATGGGATCCTTAAAAAAAAAGTGGTGAATGATAAAAGAAGAAAGATTTTTTATTTTATAATATCTGTTAATTTTGAAACTTCTTTTAGTCTTTTCTCTCATGTAAGTTAGACAGTGAAAGCACCCATTTAGGAACACAGATCATTACAACCTTCCCATATGTCTAACAGTTAGAGCTTTGCACTCTTTACCGAGGTATGGTGCTCACATTCAATATATACAGTAGCCAGTGTGGAGTTTCATTAGTTAGAAGTGGGCAGTGCTTGCTCAGTACATATAAGAAGCATTTGTCAGCTAAAGTATGCACAGGAAATAGCACCTTATACCTGGTAAACAGCTCGGGTTTAATTTCCATCCTGCCTTCCACACAGAAAGTTTCTTCAAATCGTGCTGTGAATAATGGTAACCTAGGAAAAAATTCTTTACGTATATAAAGAAAGTGTCAGTGAAGTGTTAGATAATATAATTCATCTAAGCCTTCTGAAAGGAAATGTGGTGATATTCCCCAAGTTCATATGAAGATCTTTTACCAAAAAGAGATAAAATATCTCTACCGTCATTTGAAAAAGCCTGTCATGATTTGATGAATCAAGAAAATCTAGATAGACTGTTTGTTAGAAATCCTGCAACACCTTCAGCTGATCAAACAGTTCATGGGGGGCAGGGGTGGGGGGTGGGGAAAAGGAAACATACCCATTTTTCAACCTTAGTTGTCTTTCAAAGGCTAGCAGTGATAAGAGGTGACCAGTGGTTTATACTAGCCCACTGTAAATAAGGAAAGACATCAGCTTAGATTATGCTACTGCTGGCTAACAGCAATAAAAATGTCACTGGCCCCACTAGTTCGCCTGACACTGTGAGAAGACATGACAATCCAGATAAATTATAAGTCTTTTAGAGCACCAGAATGAGTTCAGTGCTGAATGAAAAAGAGATTAAAAATAAGCATTCAAGGAGATACACATCAAAACTAGAGAAATGTCAATAATAAACCAGCATTAATGACAATATAGGAAATTATTTTACACAAAAGTATCTGCTGTCAGAAAATAATTTCTCAAAATGACTGCAAAACACTCGTAGTCTAAATATGTCAGATAGATCTTAATTGTTTTAAGTTAATACATTGGATTTAGCATTTATTACACTGTACATTGCTGAAAAATAAAGAAGTGAACGCCAATATATTTTAAAGAAACACTAAAGAGTTAAATTGTTTAAAACATATTAAGATAATTCAAAATAAAGACTGTGTAAAACTGGGTCCATCTTTATATCACTGTTTATGATATAAATGATTATCAATAGGTACTGCTAGTGAAAATTGCAGATATTTTGATTCCACATCTAGTATACTTCTAGTTCAATATTTCTTAATTTAAAAAGAAATCCATGCCTTTTTGTTTCCTTGCAGCATCTGTTTTCTAGAAGCAACACACAGTGTATGTCAGGTACTATATCCAAGGGACATATGCTGCAAATAAAGAAGAAAAGCATGAATTTGTGTTTAACACTGGGAATCCAGAAGTCATCTCAATAAACAAAATCTATAAAAATAACTCAAGTGCTGTATGGTTCCTGCAGATATTACATAGGTAATACCAAAGACAGTAGCTTCCTGTATTTTCAAGGTTAGTATTCAAACATTCCTGCTTAACAACATCTTGTTCCCAAGCTGTACCGGTGAAACCAACAATTAGGCTTTTTCCTTCTGACACTTTGGCTAATGCATAATACATCGTACAATGGATAGCGTATGTGTATGAAGTCTTTCATCCCTAGCTTGCTGATTTATACCAAGACCAAGGGAGCTGTAATTTATAATTAAAAATTATTATCTCTCTTGCTATTATCTGCCCAACCTTGAAGCTGGCTGGACAGCCACTCAGTAGTGTGCCTGTGGCGTGCCACTGTGGTTTGCTGTGCCAGAGCAGCATGTGAGGTGACCCATACACTTGGGATCAGAGAGGAGGTTGGTCAGACTGGAGACCCCATTTCATTCCTTCTGCTGTCCAAAGGGATATGTACCTCTGTCTTTAACTCCAAACTAGCCAAAAATACAGACATTTAAAGAGGAAGGTCTGTTATACCAAGGGAAGTGAGCCGAGTAACAAGGGAAGCCAAATTCTCTGGAAGCAGTTCTTGATCAACTCTGCCAATCTCGTGAAATTAAGAGGTAGCACTCAACTGTGCAACATTTCACCTCAAGCAACCTCATAGTCATGCTGTATAGAAGACATGGAATTCCTTCTCAGGAAGCTGATCATTTGTCCGTGATGAAATTCTTCCCATAGATGAGATCATTCTGATGGAATGATTGTCAACCTAAAAAACAGTATGTGAGTTTATATTTGGGAAAAGGTTCATTCAGATTGGAGAATAGGAGGCAGTTGGGCTTTTTCCTTTTATGTTGAAAAGCAATAATTTTTTAACATTTTTTCATTACTATACCAAACAAATTCTTAAATATCAATCTATGACCATGGTTCAGTGTTACAGATTTTTCCTTATTTTTATTCTGGTTCTTTTGTACCTAATTTCCTGTACTTTTTGTCTGTGAGTATAAAAAGTCCCAGAAGGACACATAGATAATTTATAAACTGATTCCCAGTCGGGTACCACTTTTCAAACAAAGAAACATACTACACACAGCTATGCCACAGCTGTGAGGTATGATATGGGAAGGGAAAGGGATTCGTGTCATTTGAGGTTTGAGGGTAGAATGAATCTTGATTTGAAATAACGTGCCTAAAATGCTAAGCAGGCCATTATGTAATTTTAATGACCAATATATTCATCCAAAAGTAAAATAACGTTATATATTAGTATTATGTACCTTTTGACATCCCAGATTAGCTTTTCAGCTCACCTGAATACATACAACATGCAAGATCCTAAGCCAAAAAGATCATTAAGTTATATGAGTAAATAGTTAATCATGGTCTACAAGTGCTATTCCCAGTTCTCATAACCCAGGAACAAGTTAGATTCATATCTGTGCCTCTACCTGGTTTAAAGTTTTTTCCGGTGTGGTTTGACTCTGAGCTACATTTCGTATGTAGATTCAACAATGAATTTAATTATAGTAAGCTCATTAGGAATGGAGCCATTGCTTATCTTCAGTTCTGTAAAGTAGTGTATATTTACAGCACCGTATAAGCAGTATTTAATAATTAATACTCTGTAGTCTGTCATATTAATGTGAAAGCATAAAAGGATTATCAGAGGTAGGGAGGGCTTTATACTTCTGTGAAGAATACAGAGATTAGTTTCTTTGTAAATTAGAAAGAAAAATTAAAGACTGATGAATTGTGACCTGGTTTTGTTTCTTTACTACTGTTTAGAGATGGATAGTGACTTGGTATAAAACTAGATTACTAGTCCTGTATCATGCTTATCCTCTCTCAGGATAGTGGCTGATGATGGTGGAAAAATTGTTCCAGAAATAGTTATTAAAAGATCAGATATCTTTAATAATTCTGTGACTCTAGACGTGAACAAGCATGTCAATGACCAATAATCAGGTAAAAAGATAGAGCTGGGGTAGTTATGTAGTTTGAGAAGAAAATACCTTACAGATATAGAAAATTGTTGATGTAATTAGGGGAAAGCAAGAAAAATAGGCCGGCCTGCCTTCCTTCCTTCCTATTTTCTCTATTAAAATTTATTTAGTGGCAAAATATGCCATCACAAATATATCTAAAACTTTCAGGACTTTGTGCAAGAGGTTACTCTTAAATTTACACTGTGATGATCACTGAGCAGCTAGAAAAACAGGGGTTGGTTTTTTTTTTAGTTTGAAAATTTGTTAAAAAGCAGAAAAAAACAAGTCACAAATGACATTTTCATGAGCATGAATTGATGCAATGTGTTCAGGTCAGAAAAAAAGTGCATCACTGTACATTTCCAGCATGAACCTGACATTTATTTCATGCTGTAAAGAAACTTAAAGTGACATGCTTTTATTTTCCACAGAGAGAGCTGCTACAGTTCCCAGCTGAAAATTGGCCTCAGCTGGCATGTAATAAATGGGAAAACATGTAGATAATAGTCATGAACTAGTGAGCACTGCTGGTTGACCAGTTATCAAATTGCTGATAAGCTGTAGTTTCGGCTGTACCTCCAGATGACGCGCATTATTTTTCACCTTTTTTTTTTGTCTCTTCTTGCAACTTACACTTCCAATAACTTTATGATTTAGTGCATATTAAGACCTAGTTGTCAACCATTACACCTAAGGTTGAAAAATATGCCTTAAAAAGAAAAATGTAACATTCCTTGAAGATTTTTTTTCTCTAGTAACATGAAACTGCCAAAATATAAGTTCCCTCAGAAGATCCATCTGCAAACAGTTACCTGCTCCTACTGAACTCAGGCCTGTGAACAAAACCTGTCAGAATTTTTCCAGCAAACTGCTTCTTTGTGGGAATGCTGCTTTGTCAAAACTGAAGTATTTCATGGAAATGAATTGGCATTGATGCATTTTCGCCAAAGCAGAGCTTCCTTGGGAGTTTAAACTTCAGGCCACTTCTGCCCTGCTGAGATAGGCACTGGTAAACATTGCAGCTCCATCAGCCATCTGCAACTTTTTGGAATGCTGGTCTTGTGTGGCAGGGAATTGCCCTAGGGAGCAGCAGGATGTTAAATATCACTTCCATACTACCAAACTGAAATATTTTTTTTCCTGAATTATTTTTGTTAAATTTACTTTTCATGGGAAATGTGGAAAATGACATGTTTTCTTTCTGAAGAACAGTAAATATGTTCATTTTTCCTCCTGTAGAAAATTGCTTATGCTGATTAATCCTAGTTCCAAAGCCAAGAAGTAGGTAAAGGATGGAGGAATGAAGCAGAAGATATAAACCAACAAATGCTGATTTCAGTAATGGACCTATGAAATCTACACATACCATGCCACATCTCAGAATTAAATCTTAGTTTTGTCTCTGATCCTGCATCTTTAAATGAAACTCTGCCTGGTATGATCATTCTAATTCTGCAACTTTATTCATGACTTTATTTGGTTTTCCCATTTATAGTAAATCACACAATTAAAAATAGCATACGTAAATGTGAAAAATTATCAGTGAGTGTATGCATGTATGTTTTTATATATGTGGTGCAGGTTTTTTTGTGTGTGTGCATCCATGGAAATTGCAGGAAATGAGTGTATTACACTGTAGATTGCCTTTATATGGCTCTATATGCCTTCTTTCACCCCTCAGCCATTCTTCTTTTACTCTTTTCTGGCATGAAAATTACTGTGCACTTATGTGCAGGCACTCAAATTCCATATAACCCCTTCAACCTAATGTTTCGTACCAGCTAGTTGCCTCTTAAGATCTTGGTTAAGCCAATAGGAAACATGCTGCAGAAGTACTATTCATTACATCTGTGTTTGGCCACGAGAAAAAGCAACTCAGCTACTTATAGAAATTGTCAGAAAGAAGGGATTCACAGAATCACAGAACATTAGGAGTTCAAAAGATCATCTAGTCCAACCCCTCTCCCAGAGCAGGATCACCTAGACTAAGTCATGCAGGAACATGTACAGGTGGGTTTTGAATGTCTCCAGAGAAGGAGACATTCTGGGCAGCCTCTCTGGGCAGCCTGTTCCAGTGCTCTGTCACCCTCACAGGGAAAAAGTTCCTCCTTATATTCACATGGAACTTCCTATGCTCCAACTTGCACCTGTTGTCCCTTGTCCTATTGCTGGCCATCACTGAGAACAGCCTGGCTCCATGCTCCTGACTCTCACCCTTTACATATTTATAGACATTAATGAGGTCATCCCTCAGTCTCCTCTTCTCCAAACTAAAGAGGCCCAGCTCCCTCAGCCTCTCCTCATAAGGAAGACGTTCCACTCCCTTAATCACCTTGTTGGTCCTGTGCTGGATTCTTTCAAAGAGTTCTATGTCCTTCATGCAAATCAAATAACAAAGAATGTATTCGTATAATGTCTAAGAAATTCGAGAAGGAAAATGGAATTTAGCTCTTAATACAATTTTTGCTAATTGATCAGGTGAGTTCTCTGGCACTCTTCAACTAAATAAAAAAAGAGGTAGAGATGAGGAAATAATATTTAGCAGAAGAACAAAGGAATGGTGAACTTAATGGAATGTAGTTTATTATTTTAATATACTAGTTTCCTGAAAAGAGAGGACTTACTATTACTCTTCTTGACCACTGAAGACAGTCAAGGATGTCTTTGCCAAACCAGAAATAAAAAACATCATCAGTTTTATCAAGCTTGGTAAGTCCAATAACATTTGCAATATGAAATTTTCTGATCTACTTTTATTACCTTAGGAAACTCTGTAAAGTTGGTTGTTCTGTGGGATTTTTTCTCTTTTTATTATTATTTTTTCTTCTGGTCAAACCTTTACTGGAACGCACACAAGAACGGTCGTTAAAAATGATGGACTTGAGTAAGGAATTTTTGTTCTGCAGACTCACTGTGCTGTGAGCCTCTAGGACAAACGATTTGCAGAGCTCTAACCCCTGAAGGTAACTTAGAAACAAAAAAAGAGATAGAGACCGTGCTTCCAATGGTGGCTGCAGGAAGGCTACAGCAGGAGAGTGAAGTTAATGGTCCAAATACAGCTGAGAACTGCAAGGGAGAAGCTCAATTTTGAGCATGTTGACAGGTTTGAAACCAAAGTTGTCCATGCACTGCAGTGAGATACAGAGTATAATGCTAAGGTTCAGTAATGATATCTATCTTCAGCTCTTAGATATATAAAATATTGCTTGCGCCACTTCACTGCAACCCAATAAATATAGTGTCATTATATACACCCCAGGTTTTTATCAAAAAGTTTAATCTAAATTGCTGAGAAGTAAATAACTCATGAGATTTAAGGGAAAAGGATCTCTTAGATTAGATTAATGGGAACACGATTTTGTCAAGAATAAATGCTTTTGATTCTAGAAAGATCAAATTTTAAATTTAGGAAGCATCCACAGAGAGAAAAATGTCTGTCCTTAAATACTGCTCCTGAGAATTTTGTTGCAATGCAAGTAACCACATGGTGGAAACTGCACATTCGTTGTCTGAGGAATTCATGGTGTGATAAAGCAAATGAGAGCCGCTGAGGGAATAATTGCTTCACCATGGGGAACTCATGCAACTTAACTTGAACTTTAAATCGATCTGCTTTCGTATTTGTTACTGCTGGTGCACAGTAGTATGAGGAGGAAATTGTTCAGCCATAAAATGGATGTTTTTGATATTATGCAGCATGATACTGCTGTGACTTTCTATAAATGCGTTGGTGTTGGGTGGGGAGATTTTTACCTTCTCAGTTCTAAACAAACTTCCATAAAAGCCAAAGCTGGATGCTTTTAATTATGAATAGCAACAATTACTCTGATACTGTGGAAAAGACTTGAATAGTGAACCTCTCCCTATTTTAAAAATGTGTTCATTATTTTCATTTGTTCCCTGGGCTGCAGAATGGTGATCATTACCATATTTCAATAGGTGCCCCTGTGTGCTCACGCTATGACTGGGCAGAGGGCTTACAGGATTACATGCTTGATTTCCCCTGAAAGCCTCTCTTTCCAGTAAATATTGTGGCAACTTGAAAGGATTACTTTCTTATGTCCCCTTCAATTTTTCCAGCCATTTTTGATTTGATAGCAGCAGCTGGTAGTCACTTAAGAGTGACAACAGCACTCTCATCATCCCCTTGTAAGGTGGACACACGTTGTGCTCCCCTCATTCCCAGGGAGGTAGGGGACAGAGCAGATATGAGAGGGAATAGATTAGCTTTGTCTGTAACTCTATTATTTTTCTGGAGAAAATGTTTCCTAATATATGCCATAATTTTCAACTATTAATTAAGATTTCTAGGTATCAGCAATACGTTCAAAAAGCTCAGATAATTCAGTCAAAAAGGTTTCTCATATTTAAAATATTTGCAGCTACAACTATTAAGAGAAATGAAAGATTTCCTGTCTTCTGATTTGTGTATTCATCTACTTGTTCTGTCTTCATCTTTTTTTTTGCAGAGACCTTCATAATTTATTCCTCATCCATAAAAACTGAAATACACACATTCCACTTAGCTTATAGTACAAGTCTGAAGAGTGAACTGTGTGAAGCAAAGGGAGTAAAGCTACTGAAATATTGTCCAAAATCATTTTATGAAAAGTATGGAGCTGATATTTAGTGGTGTTGGTTTCTCTACAACTGTGGTTCATCAAGACGAAGTTAAACATTAGAGACCTAAATATATCCATATGTAAATTTACCTTAACTGGAAGATTGGGCAATCAATCTCTACTCCTCACTTTGTTAAAGGATTATTTTTTGAAGATGAAAGCATGAAGAAGAATTGGATCCTCTGAAGTAACTTGTCCAAAGCCACATGATAAATCTATGGAGGAATTGGAATTTGACAAAATTGTTCTTAATCCCAGTCCTGGAAGTTAATAACATCAAATCCACCTTGCACCCAAATCAAAGAGTCTGAATTTAAAGGGATTGCTCAGTCACTGTTAATGCTCTTCAAGAAGAGGTTCTAATCATATTTTTTGCAATTTCAGCCTTAGAAAGAACTTTCTATTCTTAAATCTTTGGGGGATGTCTATATGTAAAATATGTGTGTCAAAAAAACCACAACACAAATGCAAAATACCTGCTTTGAAATTTCTCTGAGCATCATTTCTCACTAAATCCTTGAGGTTCTCACCTATTTATTAATGAACTTTTCTCTACTATATGTGGGAAGGAATCTAATCCCCATTTTATAAATGAGAAGCCCATTTGTACTCATATAGTAAGAACTATCAGTTGGCTTTTGTTATCATTTGCTGAACTTACAGATTCATTTAGTAGTCCAATCAAATGAAAGATCTCAGATGCCAAGTGGCCATTTGTAAAGAAATTGTTTTTGAACAAAAATTTAAAGCAGGTATGTAAATACAAATATGAATCTAGGATAAAGTTAAGACAACTGGAATTTTAGGCCCACAAAAATTGTAGGCAAAAGAATATCCAGTAATGATCTTTCAGTGTATCACAGTACACAATAAAGAACTCAAAACAAAAATCAGTGTTGTAAAAAAGAAAATAAATGCCAGATTTCTTCTGTCCTAGGTCTTTTCATTCATTGGCATCTCAGGGTTCAGAGGCAAACTTAAACTTCAATGGAGCTGTAAACAAAGACTATTTTATTTAAATGTGTATGTTTGGGGTTTTTTATAATATCCAAACATAATGTGATCAGTAGAATTACTTAGATTCTCCCACTTCAACCAAGGGTGTGACTTCCAGGTTAATCACAGATCTCTCCCTGACCAATTTGGTTGCTCTACAGATAGAAGAATTCAGGAAAATCAAACTTCATTGATTTGGCCTGAAGTTGTTTCAGAACCTTAAATAAGAGGAATAAACATGGACAGAAATGAACAGGTTTTTGTCTCTTTCTGGCAACATGGATACACAGCTTAAGCAGCAGAAACTATAGAAGTGGCTTATTACTTTTTTGTAATTACTTTGTGTTCCAGGTAGAAATAGAAGCAGAATATAAGAACATAGTGAGTAAAAGCTGCTTGTATAAGTTAGAACGACTGAAATATTAATTTTGTTTCTGGTTTTCTGATATTCTTCTCTTTATGAATTGTATAATGTATTGTTGACTTAAGACTGTTAGACATTTCAGATAAAAAATGGATCAAAATCTTATCTATTTTATTATGGGTTAGAATTTGGAATTTACTCTTTTCAATGTTGCTCAGCCTCATTACCATTTCCACACATGATCTGTGATGTATCACTTTTTGGCAACCCAGCCTGGGGCTCCTATCACATAAGGCATTGTAGAAGCATGGGACAAAATGAGACATCTGCATTTCACACAGTTTACGTTTCCATGTTCCTACTGTGTAAGGAAATAAATAGTAAAATATCACAGGGATAATTTCCACTGTTTACTTTGTGAGCTGATGTGGGAATAAAGTTATCAAACTTCAACTCAAGTTGCAAAATATTATTTTGTCTTTACATTCTATTTGAGGTGCCTCAGAATCTTGGATCGTGTTTGTCCTGGTTTCAGCTATGATGGAGTTAATTATTTTTAGCAGTGGATGGAATGCCATGTTTGGGTGTTAGGATGAGAACAGTGCTGATAGCACCCTGATGTTTCTAGTTGTTGCCGGGCAATCAAGGACCTTTCTCAGTTCTTCATACTTCCTTACTAATGAGAAAGGAGGGGACGCAGCCAGGACAGGTGACCCGAATTGGCCAAAGAGGATATTCCATGCCAGTTACGTCATGCTCAGTATAAAGGGGGACTGGGGGGAAGAGGAGGAGACAACGCCAGGACGGGCAGTTTCTGGGTTCGGGGACGGCTCTAAGCTGTGCGGCCTGGGTTCTGTGGTTTGGTGAGAAATTGCATTGTGTATCACCAGTTTCATCTATTTTGTGCTTTAAACTTCTGTTATTGTTATATCTAGTTTTCTGTTATTGTTTAGTAAACTATCCTTATCCCAACCTGCGTGGTTCTGGTTTCTAGGTTGTGGTTTCTTTTCCTCCTTTCTTCCTTCCCTTTTCCCCCTCCCCCAACCTTCCTTCCCCCTTCCTTTTAAAAGTACAAGCGACTGTGTGGGGTGCGGCCCTCGGCTGGGGCAAAACCACGACAGTGTTTTATTATTTCAATGCAAAGTAGAAGAAATAATTGTAACTATGATTTGGACAAGGATTCTCATGTTTTTCCTATATACAATCAGTCTTTACCAAACCAACTCATCTGGTTAGTGAGAATCTCACAAATAACATAGACCTTTAACTGTAAGGGATCATTACCTTTCCTGATAAGACCTGGATGAATGATCTAAAATAATTTAAATTAATCATTAATTCATTCATTTTATGTCCCAATCCCAAATCTTTCAATGCACAAAATTCCCACTAGGGATAAGTATTTTAAGAACTTGTGTATTTTTGTGGTGGGTTGACCCTGTTGGGTGACAGGTGTCCATCAAAGCCGTTGTATCACTCCCCTCCTTAGATGAACAGGGAAGACAAAATGCAACGAAAGGCTCATGGGTCAAGATAAAGGCTGGGAAAGATCACTCATCAATTATCACCAAGGGCAAAACAGATTCAGAAAAAAAATTCAACTGATTTATTGCCAGGCAAATCCAAGTGAGATAAAGATAAATAAACCCAAATCTTAAAACACTTTACCCCACCTCTTCCTTCTTCCTGGGCTCAACATAATTCCTAGATTTTTGACCTCTTTCCCAAGTGGCACAGGGAATAGGGATTGGGTTTTGGGTTCAGTTCATCACATGTTGCATTTTCTGTTGCTTACTCCTCAGGGGAAAGAGTCCTCACGCTCTTCCCCTGCTCCAGTGTGGGGTGTCCTCCATGGAGTGCAGACCTTCAGGACTAAACTGTTCCAGTGTAAGTCCACCAAGGGGTCACAAGTCCTGCTAGCAAACCTGCTCTGGCATGGGCTACTCTCTCCATGGTCTGCAGGTCCTTCCAGGAGCTTATTCCAGCACAGGCTTTCCACCCGGACACTGCTCCAGTCTCCACATGGTCCAGTGTGGGGTTCTCCATGGGCTGCAGGTGGTATCTCTGCTCCACCATCTTCTTCATGGGTTGCTGGGGGACACTCTGCCTCACCATGGTCTTCTCTATGGGCTGCAAGGGAATTTCTGCTCCAGTGCCTGGAGCACCTCTTGCCCCTTCTTCTGCACTGACCTTGCTGCCTGCAGAGCTGTTCCTCTCACATGATCTCACTCCTCTCTCTGGATGCAATTCTTCTTGCTGTTTTCACCCCTTCCTTAAATATGCTATTCAAGAGGCACTACTACCAGCTTGGAGCCCGCTGGTATTGGCTCAATCAGACATGGGAGAAGCTTCTAGCAGCTTCTCACAGAAGCCATCCCTGTAGCTCCCTACCACTACCAAAACCTTGCTGTGCAAACCCAATATAATTTTCAAAGCTCTCTTTGGCCACACCAAGGGTTTAGCTTGAGCAGAACTACCACTGCCGATGTGCAAAGCAGACAGTTGTGTGGCTTTCATTGGGAAAATGCTGTCTTTACTGCGGTGGTGTTAGGCAGCTGAGAAGTGAGAAATCTGGACAGAGTAGGTGAAAGGCAACAGAAATTTGGAAAGAAGGTCATGGTTTGAAATCTGTTGGCACTGAGATAGGACAGACCTCCACACCCTGGAAGCCTGAACGTGACAAACCTTCCCCAAGTTCCTTATTCCCACAGATTGTTTATCCCCGTTTCTTTTATATCCAGAAGGTCCCAGACTCCCTATTCCTGAAACCCCCTTGTCCTTCCAACCCCATGTCATATGCCTTTTGCATGCCCCAAAGCCACGGTATCCCCCAGGAGCTCTGCTATGACATCTTCCCTGGCAATACACGGTTGCTGTCAGAGCACACAACACACAGGTCAGAAACCCCAAACCAGCTCAGTGTTCTTCAGCATGGCTTCATGGCTGAGACCACAGAGAAAAAATAATTCTCTAAGAATGCGTGTGGAACTGAAAAGAAAGTAACATTTTACCACATTCATGTTACATTCCCTGTAATTTTATTTGACCTGACATTTGCGTAAGGATCTCTTTTCCTCTGAAACATCTGTTAAAATAAATTTGTTTTCTAGCAGAATATGATTAGAAAACTTGCAATCTCTGTTATGAAGAGATTAAAAATATTTAATCTGACAGATTTTCATTTTAATCTTAAATGAGAGGAAAAAATAATAAGTTATAGCTATCAATCCGCTGCACTTCTTCTCTTCTTTAGAAAGCAGTTTTCTAAAGCAACTAAAAAAGTAAAATATTCCCATTCATCAAAAATTTTGTTTTCCTTTTTATGCTATCTATACATTTAGAACTTATTTTCTGATTGTAACTGAAAATTCCTGTCATCCAAGCTGGTAACCATGATATTAGCTGTAAATTCTAGCCCTGCTTTTCGTATCATGCTTTTTTCTAAATCCTTCAGTTTTTAAAAAATGATCTTTCCTGTTCACCCAGCATTTCTGCTCACTCTTACCAACTATGAAACATGTATTTGTCACCTCTCTGAATACCTTGCCTCATACTTCTTGCATTTAATTTATCCTACAATTGTTTTTTCCACCTTTTCATGAGCCAAAGCTATACAATAATTTTTAAAAAGCATTTATTTGCTTTTCTACTCCAAAGTTCTAAAAATACATATGACAATATTTTTATCCAAGAAGATTTTAAATAATATTTAAAATGTAGCTACTCTAACATCTTTCTGAAATTTTCTGAGTCTAGTAAGAGTACTCTTTAACATCAGCTGATCATATCATTGCCCCTTCCTGATTTCTTATATTTCATATGTCCTCTGCTCATAG
Source organism: Porphyrio hochstetteri (assembly GCA_020800305.1). Lineage (NCBI taxonomy): Eukaryota > Metazoa > Chordata > Aves > Gruiformes > Rallidae > Porphyrio > Porphyrio hochstetteri. Next base: position 157,354,607 of record CM036906.1, on the reverse strand, counting down.
TACCTCTTCTGTCTCAACTCATATGAGCGGAAACACTTCTTATTCCTACACTGACGTGTTCTGCAGGAAAGTCATCAGTAAAAAGTGCTTGACCTAAAATAGTATAAATAACAGCAAAAAAAAATCTTCAAATACATGCAACTTTATATATAAGAAGGTTGACTTCTCTTTGTCTAAGGTCTGTAATCTATAAACCTCATTTTTCAGCATCCTTATAAAAAATTCCCATGAGTAAATTAACATAACTAGTTACCTTGACCATTCCCTCACCTTGTCCATAAGATTTATCATCAGAAGTTAAAAAACTCACTGAGGGAAGATGTAGTTCACCTTGTAAAATTCTATTTAAATTATGTGGTTGTTGAGTATAGTGATAAATTCTTGGGAAAGGCATAGAATAAAGACAACCCAAGATTTTGTTAGGGTTTCTAGTGAGAGGAACAGTGGTTAAAAAAAATAAGAAAAAATATACAAATATTTAGCAGGACTGAGAAACTATTATATCCTCCAAATAATGAGTTAGGAAATAACTAATTAGTGAGTAAATCATTACAAAGAATAGCATTAATGCAGAATGTGAAACTCCTTTTGGGAGTCCTGATCGTATTAGTGTTCTTGAGTTCAGAAAAGGCTCCAAAACACCTAAAATAATTCCATTGGCCAATGCCAAATATCAGTTAGAATTAAGGCAGTCAGGAACATACCTTGGATTTTCATTCACTATGCTTTCACAAAGGTGAAATGAGCTGTTCTGATATGCTGAAAGAACAAGAAAATAATTCCACCAGGTAAATTTACATTAGTATGTTTGGCTTAAAGAGTTTTACTGGCTGGAGAAGACTTGACTGAAAAGATTGGAAGAGCCATATAATGGAATTCTTTGGCTTTATTTGTGTGAGACATTTTCGAGGCAAGTAGTGGGTCAAATCCCTGCTCTGAGCACACAGAGATCTAATCTGGCCCTTGTCTCCAAAATACCAGATAATTCTTCTGACCAACGATTTCCTGAAAATTTGTGCCAGTCACATGCCATGTAAACCTAACTACCTAAACTAGAACTGGTTAAAGAGCAGGGGTTTTGGTGGATGGCTTTTTTGGTGGGTTTTTTATTTAGTCTTTGGTTGGTTTTTTTGATTGTTGTGGGTTTATTGGAGTTTGTTGCTTTGGTTTTTTGGTTGGTTTTATTTTTTTCATTCTTTAACTCAGTTTTAATCCAAATAAAATATCAGATTCAGGTCACCTGATAGAAATAGATGCAAGACCCTAATCACTTTTTCACTTAAGGTCCTTCAAATTTTTATAAAAGTTGTAATTGTACTTGGTCTCCAACTAAAAAGCATTGTTACTGACTGATCCAGCCCTGGCAACATAAAAGTCATAAGCCATAAAAACCAAACAAGAGCAATAAGCAGTCACAGAAATAGAAGAGTCATGAAAATGTACATGTCTATGGAGGTAGAATCCCAGCATGGAGAATACTGAGACTGCAACAAGTTGAATTCAAAGGAAACTATACAAGATGAACTATACAATGGATTGGAGTCTTTTGTATCTCAGGATCACCTGCAATCTGGCTTCATTTCTTTTTCAAATTCACTGATAAAATTACTCACTGACACTGGTTCATTGGTGCAATGTAGACTACCAGGTACACCCTCCTTGGATTTTTCCAAGGATGTGAGCTGGAGGCAGTTGCTTAGTAGGTGTTAGTATTCTTCCAAACGTAATACATCATAGTTGTGTGTTCATTAATAAGAATTTTCTTTTGGAGACCAAGTCAAAAATCATGTTTGAGCTATCAACCAACCAACCAGAAAATCAAGGGTTTGAAACATGAAACTAAGAGACATTAACACTGCAAAGCAATGTGCTGAATAAGTCATGTACTACACCTCGATTGTGACTCTACTATTTGGAAGGAAAAGATTGGATATGGTTGTAGTAAGATGCTATCCCAGAGACAAAAAACACAGAGGAAAAAATAAGGTTTTTTAGAGGGAGAAAGAGAGTAGAGAAAGAAGCACATTATTCAATAAACTATTTTACGGTTTTTATGTTATATAGATGCAACAAAGCCATTGAAACTTTTGGACCTTTTCAACATGCATGTTTAGGCATATCTGAAAATACTAAATCTGTGTCCCTCCAGAAGGGAGGGACATTCTCTTCATTCTCTTCATAGTCTCATATAATAATTTGTTGCCTCTTAAGTAACCCATAGCAAGTTTTTGCATCTCTGCTTACAAAACTGTTCTTAATCAGAAGAAATCCAAAATATTGCTACAAATTTAACTAGAAACAAAACTGGAAATACCAATGCTTACAAAAATTGTGAATTACCTATCTTCCTGCATTTCCTTCTCTTGCTCCCCTCATTGTTCCATTTTATATTGACTTGTAATCTAGAAAACATCCAGTCTGGCTCAGAGGGACCTGGACATATTTCTCCTTACAGTAAACAATGACCTTGCATAGTCTTCATTAACTCTTCACATCCTACATGACCCAGGAAATGAAGTCGAAGTTTATTTTCCTCTTCCCTTGGACAATACATTACTCTGACTGGATGCTGAGCAAATAGTTTCAGGACAAGAACTGGTCTGAAATATGTACTGGGATTCTTCCTGGGTCTGAGCAGTTTCTCTCAGTAATTCTCATGTTTTGAGGCAACTGAACAAAAATATAATGAAAATACTTTCCTGAGAAAGGTATTACTCAGAATAAGTACCTTACATTTGTTGTTATAATTTCCAGCTTTTCCTTTGCTTTTGGCTATCTCTGTTTTATGTGAGATAGTGTGAAGTGGTAGTCATGTGAATACAAGCCAATAACTCACTCAAGAATCTCTTCTGACATCATAAAATGCACATAGTGCAACTTCAGTGATTTATGGATGGCAGTAGTTCTCTGAGAATGTGCTCAGATGAGTACTTATTTTGGTGTCTCACTGTTATTTATTAGCTTTTAGCCTTTTGAATTTTGTAAACCAATCCCTTTTTTTTTTTGTCACATGCATGCTTCTCTTTTTCCTATAACATCTGTGAAAACATATATAGTGTCATTGACTTCACATTCATCTTACAAGTGCCATATGGAATGGCCTCAATAAAGAGGCTTTAAAGAGTAATTAAACAAACTGTATTTGTTTAAACATGCTTTGTTAATGTAGGCCCTTTGGTTTGTTTGGGTTTTAGGTACACACATGTTTTTCTTCAAAGAGGAGCCAGACAAGGCCGTCCAAAACCCTATTAATGTGTTGGAGAGTTAACTCCTTACGAGGCTTTTTCAGACACCAGCCTGAGGGAGGGCTTTATAGATTTTTGTACTGATAGCAGTATGCAGATAATGCCCTACTTGTGTGGAGTTGGGGGCAGACAGATTTCTCTGCCCTGGATGAATCTCATATCACCTTATCCAAAAATATTTTGATAGATTTGAAGGCCACCAAGAGGAAAGAGACTGAGTGGAAGGGCAAGTTTTTATTACCTGCTTGCAAGTCTTCCACAATAATGACTTTGAAATGTACCTAGATATCCTAGATATCCCCTGGATCTCTGGAGGAGTCCAATTATATCTGAAATAAAATTACCAATTACATAAGCAAAATACCTAATAAAGTATGTTTTAGAGTACCAAGATGTTGCTAATAGAAGCTAACCAGATCTTTAATCAGCAATGCTGTTTTACATGTTACTACTCCAGTTTTTCTATTAATCCCTGTTTGTATGGCTGCAGTGCTGGCAGACTGCACACACAATCCTGCGGTTTATATAACTTTCATTGCAATGGTGGTTTGCTGAAGACATCTGCCTTGTCCTCCATTATTCATTGTAGATCTGTCTTCAACGATTTAAAATGCAAACTCCCATTGAATTTTCATCTGTACTCTTTAAAATAGTTAATTCTTTCTCTTTGATATCTAACTGCATTTTACGTTAGCTGTCAAACTTTCAGATGAAAACACTATAATTAGGTCTGCATTTTATAATGTGTGATTTCACAGACTGAGTTAGAGTACCAGGAGAAGCAAGCGTGATCTAAAGAGCTGTTGTGGTACCTTGTGCAAGCATTTGAGCTCCTGCCTGTAGCAATTAAGTTCTCCAGCAGTATATAACTGTAATTATTTCTACTTGTCCACTTGATTTTGGTTGCATATGTTCATTTTCATACCTTTATTATTTATCTATGAAGCATTCCATTCTTTTATTTACTTCTTAACTTTGTATATTAGAAACTGGAAGTGAACACAATTTGTTAGGTTTCTGGTTGTATTTGGCATGATCTTCACTTCTTTTGCCTAGTTGGTAACAAAAAATATAGGCTTTGGCTGTATTAGAATAACTTGATTATTCCCTTTCTTAAAGCACTCTAATTGTTCCAACAGATAAGTTTTTCCCCAGTTTTGATTTTGTTTCCTGTACTGGATTTTTAAATGCTTTCTAATGTTGGGGGTTATTTTTTACAATGACAATTTTCTTTCAGCAGTTTCACACTTGATATTTACATGGGAGCCTGAAGAACACGCAGTACTTTTTATTGCATTATAATTTACTACCTACTTTCTCACCAGACAGCAGCGTGAATTGCCCAGAGATCTTAAGCAAAGCTCTGTGGTTAGCAGTGGCTCTTCATAGAGTTCAGTTCAATAGTTACTGCACCCCAAAGCTGCATCATTTTCCCCTCTTCCTCCATGGATGAGAATTGCTGACAATTTATTTACCTCATGGCTTTAAGCCGGTCTACTCTTCTTGCTGGCCCTGCCTGTAGAAACAGGCTGCATTTTGTGGAGGAACTGTCGTGGGAAGGAGGAGGGTTATTCTGTAGAGTTCACTTGTTTTGTCACTTTGGGGGGTCCAAAAAGCAAGGGCAGAAGCAAAAGCAAAAAGCGAAGGTTGTAGTGGGTATTTCCCAGTGGTAGTTCTAACACTGAGTGTGTTTTTTCTTTCCTTAATTATTCAAAGGAACAAAACTAAAAATCACAGAACTTTAATCCTGTCCAGTACTGAAGTATTGAAGAAGAAAAAAGGGCAACTATCATTTCTCATTGTTGCATAAGAAGAAGCAAACGTCTTCAAGAGCACATTTGCCCTGCATGCTTAGAGTTCCCAAGTCCCATCTCCTCTCTGAATGCTGAGAAATGCTGCCATGAGAGTGAGGACAGTGATAAGGCAGAAGGTCTAGATAAAGGGTCTCCAAATGGCATCAGGTAGACTAGAGAGAATGTTTTCGGCTTTCAGATTCATTCAGATGTTGTCCTGTATTGCAGAACAAGAATAAGTTTAAAGTGGTATTATTTCTGCTGGATTTAAAATCTGACCCATCTTCTCTGTTCTTTAGCTTGATTTCCACTGCAGCCTACCCAGTTCCGCCGGACTGATAGGCAAACTCACTCACTTTTATTTTTCCTACCAAATAAGAGATAAGCACTGAGGAAGCAGTAAAAACAATGTACAGGTATATAGGAGTGAATGTACAGGTATATAGGAGTGAATGCACAGGTATATAGGAGTGAATGTACAAAAATAGCAGAGAATGAATGTTACACTGGGAACGGCTGAGCTAATAACTTCAGCTACAAGATAACAGATTATTCTGTAAATTTAAATGTATAGACAGCAGCAGATTCCCTGAGGATGTTTCTATCTGAACTACTTGCAGTTTGCAAACTTATTACACATCACTCATATTTTTACCAAAAGCTATTAGGTACTGTTTAGAATGTATGAGTGCTTCATTTATGCTTGTCTGTATAGGTATAAAAGCAAATATTTCATACTGGGTATATACTGGAATCCTCTACTGAGGATGACTAGGAAGTCATAATAAAACAAAGAGACAGAGTTTAAAAAACGCAGATTTTGTCTATATAACATTTTCTGAGGAGCTCTGTGTTGAGTATAGTTTTTCTGAAGCACAGATTGAAGCAGGCATGTATACATTAAATGTCATTTGACCATCCTACATTATCAAAAGTCACCCTGCTAGGCCACATGCAAATGAACTGTGGAGGCTTTCCCAATATGAACCTTGTTTAATAAATTTTATCCTGGGTTGCCTTAATTTTTCTTCCTCCATCATTACTTAAAATAGCCAAGTTACAAACCCTTGAGTCATTTTATTAAAGAAACATTGACACAGTCTTTACTTTAGAAGTATGTCTGGCATAGTGGTAATATCAGTGTTGATGACAGATGTCATTAGTTTAATGACCACAGTTATCTATTGTCATATTTAAGTGAGGTTACTTAATGGAGTTTTATCTACTTTCCTTAATGGCTAGAATTAAGAAACTATGTCGCATCTACATTAAGCTTATTACCTGTAATTTGCACAAAGAAACCTATAACTTGAATAATTACTTCTACTTAATATACCATTAACCAGAAATTGACCAAGACTTAGTCTATTTGTGATTTCCAGATTTGTTTAGCATCCCTGTTTTGCTCCTCACATGAGACTTCATTAATGTTTTATATTTAATTTGGCTGAAATGATCTGCATTGGACAGTCATTTGATTCGTGTGCTGTGATGATAAAACAAACTTGTAAATGGATAATACATGTAATATGCTTAAATATTTGCATACTGTTTTTTTCTGCAAGTGATGCTTTATCTTAGGGTTGTGATTCTGAGTTCACTGAAATTATTAGTAAGACAGTACTCAGCTTCAATGAGAACTAGATCTATCCTTAACTGTGCTTGCTGACTGTTCCTCCCACTGCCCTTCTCCTTTTAGTCTTCTTCCAAGTGCAGTAATGGCTTTAAAACATTTTCTTTGAAAGAAATAAAGTAGTTATATCAAGTAATTTTTCTTTTATAAGTACTTATTTCTGTATTTTATTTTACATTTTAAGTGGGACAAATAATATTATTTTTAAAATAAAGGCAATATAGAAGGTAGGAATGAATTTGTAAATGACAAGGAAGATCAGGGCAAACATAGCCCATTCCTAAGTGGACAGACACCCAAAAAGCAGAGTGGTGATAGAAAAAGCACAGGAATAGGTAGCTAACTCCTTAATAACTCTGAAAAACAGGAGGAAAAATAGACAGAACTGTATAAAGTCAGTCTCTGAAGATCTTTATCAGATTTTCATCATATTCCTTAAATGTAAGGTTAAAATTTAGTAGGAAAGAATATTCTGAATTAAACATCTTCCTGTAGTGAATAGGACATGACTGTCCCTGAAACCAAACTAAAGGGTTTAGTCACAGCCATTTCCACATATCTTAATGGCAAGTTTTTCTGAATCAGGTTAAGGGCACCAGGTATCTTACTAAATTATCCCTTTATGTATCACTATTAATGTGGGCTGATGCTTTCATCCGTGAACTGGGAAATTAAAAATATATTAATACAAAAGCCTTCATGATAACTGCATTGATGGACAACACATAGTTTATATTTAATCACCTCTTATTCATAACATATCGTAATCATTCATCGTGGCAGGAAGAAAATTGTCCAACCTAACTCCTACACTGAATGTAGTAATGAAAATATAATAGGGGGAAAAAAGTTCAAGGGGAAAGCCCATTGCATAATTGATGCCATGGACTGGTGATCTTATAGGAGATTATATCTGTATTCTGCACTGAGATATTTAATTCAAGCAAAGAAACATGTGTGACGATGTACAGAAGTTACATAGCTCAAACATTTCATGCTAAGCCTCTCATCAAAAATCATGGGTTACCTCTCATAAAGCACGCAATTTCACTGAATAACATAAAACATCATCTCTGATATTTTTATCTTTCTCCTGACTTCTTCCAGATCTAAGTATCTGCTTTAAAGTTCTCAATTAAAGAGGAGACAGCTACTTACTATTTAGGAAAGATTTCTAGTCATCGTCTTCATTTTAAACATACCTCTCAGTTTCTTCTTCCTCTGGATGAGTATGTGTGGTCATTCATCTAATCTACCTCTATCCACCCAAAAGTTAGGTCTCTGGACTAGACTAATTCACTGGACTGGTACTATGATCACTTGTAAAGGGGTACAAGCACTTCCTTAGCACAATTCAATTTTCCAAAAAGGGACGTCTAATGTAGGTTGGATGATTCAGTCTCTAGAGACTCCTAATTTTAAACTGCCTAAAGTTACGTACAAAGATTCCAACTTTGTGTAACACTTATCAGTGTGAGCTCATGGGAAGAGTAGGGCAAATTTTACCCAGGACAACCACTACTTTGATTTATCAGAACAAAGGTTCTTTCATCTGCATCTCCTGATCTCCTATCTCACCCCCAGAATAGCACTATGCTAGAGCTGGAGTATAATCCAGTCAGGAGTAGAATCCAGCCTACTTCCTTCTTGTCCCTACACTTTATTTAATGTTCTGGCCAATGTAGAGATCATAAACAGCCCTGACTGACTTTAAAGCTGTCCTGACCATCTCTCCAGAAGTGCATTTTGTGGCTATAATGTATTCTGTGTATCTCTGAGGGTTTTGTAGAAGTAGATGACATTGACTGTGATTTATTTAGTTTTTTAGTGCATTGCCGTAAAATATAATATAAGCATTAAGAAGTTCTTTTGCTCTGTGGATGCTTTTTTGTTCTCTTTCCCATGGCACTGAGTTTTCCATGCCATGTTCATTCTGTGACATCTAGCAGTGGTTTCACTTTCCTAACTGTGGCCCTGTTGTCAAACTTTTCTAGGCAAAGGGGAGTTCATTTCATTGGAATTACTATCAAGCTGATGGAATTTGTTAGACTCATCCTTTGCTGTGGTTATTTCATTCTTATCTGCACCCATTTTGTGAGCACCAGGCTCAGTTCTGCTAATACGAACTCACAGAATCACAGAATCGTAGGGGTTGGAAGGGACCTCGAGAGATCATCAGGTCCAACGCCCCTGCCAAAGAAGGTTCCCTAGGACATATTGCACAGATAGGCATCCAGACGAGTCTTGAATATCTCCAGAGAAGGAGACTCCACCACCTCCCTGGGCAGCCTGTCCCAGGGCTCTGTCACCCTCACTGTGTAAAAGTTCTTCCACATGTTGGTTCGGAACTTCCTGTGCTCCAGTTTACAGCCATTGCCCCTTGTCCTATCTCCACAGACTACTGAAAAGGGGCTGGCCAATTCCCCCTGCATCCCATACTTAAGATATTTATAAACATTAATAAGGTCCCCCCTCAGTCTTCTTTTCTCCAGGCTGAACAGCCCCAGCTCACTCAGCCTTTCCTCATAAGGGAGCTGTTCCAGGCCCTTAATCATCTTCGTAGCCCTTCTCTGGACTCTCTCAAGGAGATCCCTGTCCTTTTTATACCAGGGAGCCCAGAACTGGACACAATACTCCAGGTGGGGCCTGACCAGGGCAGAGTAGAGGGGGAGGATCACCTCCTTCGACCTGCTGGCCACACTCTTCCTGATGCATCCCAGGATCCCATTGGCCCTCTTAGCCACCAGGGCACACTGCTGGCTCATAGCCAACCTGTCATCAACCAGGACCCCCAGGTCCTTCTCCACAGAGCACTTCTCCAGCAGGTCATCCCCCAGCCTGTACTGATACTGATGGTTATTCCTCCCCAGGTGCAAGACTTTACACTTGCTTTTATTAAACCTCATCTGGTTTCTCCCTGCCCAGCTCTCCAGCCTGTGCAAGTCTCGCTGGATGACAGCGCAGTGTTCCTGAGTGTCAGCCACCCCTCCCAGCTTTGTATCATCAGGTACTTGCTGAGGGTGGATGCTATTCCCTCATCAAGGTCGTCAATGAAGATACTAAACAGGACTGGAAAACTCACTACTTCATTGTAGAAACTTCCAAGATCTCACTAGTGAATAATGGTAAGAGTCATGGATGCTACAAATATTACATTAACAGCACAATAAAATTAATCCTATAGTCATTAGTCTATTAAATATATGTGCAGGAACGAACACCCATGAACTTCGATAGGTATATCTACACTTCGGTGGCTGTTTGTATTCTGCCATCAACCAGAGATTTGGGGAGGAAATTATGGTATTTACATTGCAATGATTTTTAAAATTTCTGAATTAAAATAGAATTAAAACATAAAGAAACAGATGCCAGTGATCCCATCAAGGACAAGTGTAAAATAGGCAAGAAAGTTCAAATTTCATATGTCAATATTTCATTTTATGTATAATCTGACAAATCTGTAAGTAAAAAAAGTGAGTTCTTGCACTAAGGTCACTGCCAATAGTTTTCTTTATATCCCCCTGCTCTGCTCCACCCCCCCCTTTTGTAAAGCATATGGCTAATCCAGCCTGTGAAAACTTCCATTTATTTTAGAAATCATGGACCTTTATGACTAATTTCCTGTGCCAAGCTATAATTACTTTAATTCTACATTGCTGGAGAGAATTTGAAAACAGGATTTCCTTAGAACAAAATTAACTTATATAATGAGTGAAAAGATAAATCATATTAGCTTAATTAAAGTATATTAACATTTTTGTTGCGTATGAATAAAAAATAAGACACAATGAAAGCAGGTTTCTCATAAAGAGACAATTTATGGAGATTTATGAAGATTTTAGGAACTTGAAAAATTCCATTACTTAACATCTCTATTAAGATCTTTACAAGCACACATAATGAAAGACCTAATAAAATGTTTAATAAATGGACTTCTGTTTATAGTCACATTGATTTGATATAAGAAAAGGATCTGGAAGTTAATTTATATGAAAGGGATAATCAGTAGTTAAAATGAAATTAGTTAGTGGTTTGGGTTTTTTTTCAGTATTGCTCAACAAACTCAGAACAAGTAAACAATGTTTTAAAATGCTTTTAAAAATCAGTCCAGCACTGACTTTATAAACTTAAATTTATTTTACTCCAGTGTCAATGTTTCTGACTATAGGTTACCAGAAAAATATTATGGGTAAGAAATTCTTATTTAATATAAATTTTCATTTAAAATTGAAGAGGCTACCCATAAATAAGGATGATTTAACTGTCAGGACTATTCAGGCTAATGTATGTTATCTCAGTGTTTCCTTGTTCTCTTATATTAATCTGCTTCCTCATTGATCAGAGCTTTGATTAAAATTTAAGAACATCATTTTTTTTTTCATTTTTCTTTATTAAATATTCTGTAAAATAGGGTCATAGTCTATGTCAGGATATACCAGTTCCTCTGCCAAAAAAAAGGTAATGTCAATACCACTTATGCCTGAGTCCTTTTCTGATGCTTCAGGGTTTTTTTCCTATTCAGTTATCTCAGAATTGCATGGGGAAAATTAGCTGGTGACACAGGCAAACAAATGAATAAATTAAGAATTTAATTTTGAACTGAATTGTATACTTTACAATTCTTTTTTGCTCCAGTCAAGTACCTCCAGTTCAGACTTCCTTTATCATGATGCTTTAGAGCAGTGGAGTCTGAAAAGTTTCTGTCTCTTTTGCTAAGACATGTGAAAAAGATGGGGGAGGTGAAGCTGGAGGATGAGTTGACAGCAAGGTTCTATCAGAACCTCAGAAAATTTGTCAAATTCTTATTGTCTAAATTAATTTATTTTCTGGAGTTTTATTGTTATAGATGATGGTATTGTGTTTATTTCCAGTAAAAACCTATTTTGCTCATGCACACACATTCCTTATCTCTGATCACTTATTCCAATACTTTTAGAGGCCTTCAGAGAAACTTTATACATATATAGCAATATTAAACAATTGATTTCTTTAGGAAGATTGTCTCAGCTCCCTCTCACCCATACTTGGGTCTGGTATCCAATGTTGAGACCATGTAGCTATCTTGGCAACAAAAATGTGAAGCAAGAAGGACATTGATTCAAAAAATCTATCTAGTGATGGTAAGGTGCACTCTTTCATTTCATACTCAAGGGGAATATAATGTCACTTTTGCTTTCAGATTTACAATTGTTCAATTATAATATGTCAAAGTCTGCTTGACAGAAATGATTAATCAGGGTATGTTCTGAAACAGACAAAACCTCTTATCACAGCAGATGCTAAAATGTTTGCAAATTATGAAATTTTGAGATTTTTGAGGCTGGCTTTTTGGTATATAACCTTAATGGTGAAAAACTATAATTAGATATATATACATAAATCAAATAGGTTTTTTTGAATGTTGTGTTGGAATACACGGAATCTTTGCTGTTAAAAGTTCAGAAGCACCATTGTTTGCCTGGCTTTATCAGTGCCATATAGCCAATGCACGCTCATGGAAAATGAAGTAACCCACCCTGCACAGAATAAATAAGACACAGAATAAAGAATGTAAAAACATGTAGTAAGGCACTATGTCTGGAAAGACATGCTATGACATGTTGCTATGGGAGAAAAAAGTCATTTCTAGATCTAAAATATGCAAGCAGTTACAGCAAGAAGGGCGGGATGTGGGAGACAGAGAAGAGAGAGAAGGGAAACCTCCATTATTGTTGTTTCACTATTTAAAAGATTTAAATTGTGGAGAAATCTGAAACATCTGTTGCTTGTCCTTCTACAGTCTATTATTTAGTACATGTTAAAATAATGTGTAAATATATTTAAAAAATCTTAATCTCAAGGACTAAGTTCAAGATGTAAGCATCATAAATAATGGCAATAATAATATAGTACTCTGAGCTAGTCTACCAACAAAAAAAAGGCATTTTCTAGGCATAAAGTATCAGCATGACTTCACAAGCTAATTATATCCTACTACTGGTGTTGCTCTCATCTCATGTGTTCTTTAGACTGGGGTGGGAACAGCATAAGTATCTGACCTCCAAGAACCATCCCAGTGAATGAATTTCCTTCTCTGAAGGACAGGATAAAATGATTAATTATCTTTCTGAAGACCTTCATCTCCATTCTGGATTTAGGAGCCCTCTCTCTTCCTATTTGCTGAGGATGAAACCTAAACGGTTGATTTGCTGCACTGGAGTTTGAAAATTCTTGCAGAGGTTCACAGTCCACTTTATATACCAGCTGGTTTCAAGAGAGGCAGTATTATTACCACTGTTAGTAGGCAGAGAAAAAAAACCCCAAAACCCTCAAAAAACAAACCCCAAACAGTTTAAGTTAACAAATAGAGTAATTAAGTAGCCTGGCAACACTGAATATCTGTGAGTTCTCATAATATGTGCAATGTTTTAGAAATTTTTTAATTTAGCCCCATGAAAGGAGGAGTGAAACAGAATATGTATAAAGAACAACTTGTAATATATTATGTGATATATTCAGAATTAAACAGTTGAAACAAGATGTGATAAATAAGTTGGAAGCAATGTATTAGTATAAATTCTTTCACAAAGTGCTGAGACTGACCTATTCAAAACAGAACTAAGTGTCTACTTCCATTATTTCTATGAACTACGATCTTCTATGGACTACTACTTTGATGTGCTGCAATGTTTGGAACTCCTGTAATTTGAAACTGTTTTTAAATTAAATTGCTTAAGAACAGAGATTAGTATTTTCAGTCTTATGAAAATCCATAGAACATTAAAATTGTCTTTGTAGTCCTACTTCCCCCTTATTTATGACTTAGAAGTAACTACTAGCGTGACTTTTTGGGATCAAAGATTGTGTTGATCATTTTTGGTAGCACTACAGTAATAGATGATCCATCTTATGTTAAAAGATGGTATTTCTTTTATAATCATTCTTACAATCAAGATAATATAAAAAATTCCCAAGTGTATGAAGATTTATTATATATATTTCCTGAAGAAAAATTTTACAGCAGAATCGGTAGCCGTATTTTCTTAAATAATAGCAATTCTTCAAATTTCTATTTAACCTCACACTATAGAGCTTTTTAAGATTTTTGAAAGGCATTTGAAAAATATAATAAAAAGAAAGAAGGAAAGGAAAAGAAACTCTTGTCCAGGGCTTTCTTAACTTAACTTAAACGAATAAGAGGGGGAAAAGGTCTGTGACAGATTGGAGTGGCTCAGGGGATTGTTAATAAGCTATGGAGTTATATACCTCTAGGTCACCATTTTAAATATGGAGTGTTACTAATTAAAGACATAGCACACTCTGTTATTTGTATTTTTAAGGTCTATAAACTTCTTTGGGCTTCTTGGTTAATGACTTGAATTAAATTGATTGTGAAAAGGAACGCCTGTCCTTGAACGACTTTACTGAAGACTGAGATAAGAGGTTATTTTTCAGTATAATAGTAACAATTCTGTTATTAGATGAGGAAAACAAATATTTTCTTAATACCCAAATTAAACTGATGAGGGAATGATTTGTTCAGAAGTAAGGGTAACTAGGAAGACACTAGAATACTTATAGACACTGAATGTTACCTATCCAGTTACATTTCTCCCCTGCTTTCTTCATATAATACTAACATTTAATTTGCACAAAACTCCTACAAATATTCTGGTAGCATAATGCTGAGTATAGAAACAGAATCCAAGCAAAAAACTGGTAGAGGAGAGACTGGAATAAAATACTGAACAGGCAAAAACCTTCCTGTAAACTGACAGAAAAACAGATACTGTAACAAGATGAAAATTCTTTCAGTCTTATTTTAGTCCACTGATGTATCTTAGGTAGTATTGAGAATTTGGGGTAAAAACAAAGGAAGTTATCACACAGGAAAAGTTGATGGAGGGGAAAATTATATTATTTTAATTACCTTAGACCTCAGAGTAATTAGGAACCCAGCCTTGCACACAATTATTCACAAAGTTGCCTCTGGTCTCACAGATGACTGAATTCACAACTCATTTCAAAAGAGTTTCTATGTACACAAATGCCAAATCGAGGAGCTGCTTAGATAAATTATTATAACAACACTCCTTCACCTGTCTTTCATGCTGATAGCTACACATTTTATGGAAAAAACAAATTCACCTCTCTCTTGGAACATGGCCTCTTTCATAAAAATTTTTGAGATTTGACAGAGGACCATTATAAGTCCTATTTTATCCCTTAATAATACCAGATATCTCATCCTGCAGAAGCTTATAGATATAATACGATTAAATGAAAAGAAAAAAAATTAATATGACTTTTCAAGTGATGACCAACACAAGACATAAATGACAATGGAAATAATTTAATTTCCACGTTCTAGAGGAAAATACTTAGTGATTTCAAGTTTTTCTTCTACATGTGGGGTGTGTGGGAAGGTAAAGGAGAAGTGGGAAGGACACAAGACTGTGAGTCTTCCATCCTTTCCCCAAACAAGTTCTCTTTCTTTGTCTGTATATAGGTTTATTAAAAATTAAACCCCAAACCTGCTAAAACCTGTTCTTTCTCTTGTCTCACCTAACAATTCTTTCGTCAACTTGCTTTGAAGTTTACAGTCAAAACCTGCTATAGACAAGATACCATTTCAATACTTGGTACTCTTTATCACTGATTTTCATTCACTGCTGCTAAGCTAAAAAGGCTATTGCAATTTTTTTCTCACATGTTTTTAGAAGTATGAACATCTTTGAACAGCTTTGATATTTCTTGATCCTTAGCTTCTGGGGACAGATTTTGACTCCTACTGAAAATGGTGATACATACTACAGTCCTCACAATGTCTTTGCCTGTGTAGAAGAATAGGCAGGAGCATCTACCATATGCCCCGACTCAAGTTTTCTCTGCTAAAAGTGGAAAAATAAACCTAATCACTTTCAAACATTCCTTGTTCCTTTTTGTGGGATCGAGGCAGAATCTGCCTCAGTGAGGAATGAATGTAACATGTTCTCCTCTCCCCATGTCCAGCTGGAACCAGCCTCTGGACTCTTCTTTTTGTCAGGTCATATCTTCCCATCATGACTCCAGATGGTACATTTGTTTCCCTCTTACATTTTTTTTCCCCCAACTCTGCAAAAAAGGAGCCCAAAGCAATGCTGTATTATTTTAGTGTGAGAGCTCACTCTAGTGGTGAGGATATTATTTTCCTCTATGTTTGCTTGAACTGTAAAATATCACAAATGGCTGCTACCCTTTCATACTGAACAGAACCTGATCTTTTTTCCACCCTGCAAGCACTGGTCTTTCATTAACGCTGGCAAATATTTTAAATTCATTTCCTAGTTCTTCAGTTTTTGGTTTTATACTAGCATGGCTACAAACTGTTTTCAACTTAAACCAGTAAGATTTATGCCTGTTGACTTCTCAAACACTACAGCCTGTAATTGTTTTCAGCTGCTAATCTAAGACATTCAGGTATGGAGAATGAGAGGACAATGATGATACAGACTAGCATCCCTGTGAGTATTCATGGGAAAGTACGGTGGGATTAAGTTTGAAAACATCCCTTATATTAGGATAAGCAGGATGATTGTCCAGTAGAGGTGTAATTAAGGTCAGGAGAAAGATTTCAGACAAATAAACTGAGCTTTTCTAACAGTGGCTATTGATAGGCAGAACAGAGTATCTCTGAAAATACTAAGAGGATAGTCAAATCCTATAATGGAAAAATGTTAAATAAACATAATAAAGGAGTATACCAAAATGGGGCAGTATTGCAAAGAAACAATAAAAATAGTTTGATAAACTGCCTGTAAACAGCCAGATTATGTATGTTTTAAAGTATATATAATTAGATATCTGGTCATTTAATTTGGCACCAAAAGTAGTTTTCTCAAAAAAAAAGAATGAAAGCTCAGAAAGAAAATAATGTTCATTTTATTCCCTTGACATTTAAAGTTTCATTTAAAATGAAAAGTAAACCCAAAGAAAATGTTTAAAGCCTAAACAAAATATTTCAAGTTGATCAAAACAGTTGATCTGAAATAACCTTTTCCAAAAAATATTGGTTGAGGAACCAGATCAAAATGCAATCATGTGAATAGCTCTATGTAAAATGACATTTGAAATAACTTCTGAATTAAACCTAAGCACTGCTGTATCTAATTTAAACTTTGGACTTCATTAAAATTAGTGTGGTCTTGTTCAAATAATCCTGTACAGTAGCAGCTGACTGGAAAATTGCCTGAATATCAAACTGAAATTTAGCTTCTAGACCCCACACAAAAACTAAAATCCCCAACAAACCCTCAGCAACATTATTAAGGTACACATGCAGTGCTAAAGATAAAAACGTTTTAATTGCATTTCCCCGCACTACTAATTTCTTACAATTATTCTCTTCGTTCTGTCTTGGCCATAGGATTGTCCACGCTCTTTAAACGTGGATACATACATCTCTAGCAAGTTTCCTTTCCCTCCAGTGACCGGTGTAAGTCAGGTCTTGCCAGGAGAAGGTTGGTTTGTGGGGGTTGAAAGCATAGGGTTTGCCTAATGGAGTACATGATTTCAGCTGCTCTACTTCATCCTGACAGAGCCATTTTCCCTTCTGCAACCCTGTTCTGCAGCCCTGCCCAGTTGCAGTGTTGGTGGGTACGCCTGTAGGTTTCATTCAGAAGTTCCCAACATCTGAATTAGCTTATTCAAAAAACTCTGAGACTGGTGAGTAAATCTCAACAATGTATTCTGCCTGATGACAGTAAATTAACACATTTTTATCTGTAAATCATCTCAGATATTCCAATGATGAGCAAGAACTCGTGGTTTCATTTCTGCTTATCCTTGCAGACTGTCGAATTATTCTGAAGCCACCAGCATTTCTAAAAGCAAGACACATTGATTTCCTCATTATATGTGGAAACGGCAAGTTAAGCAAATTTCAGAAGTCTTTTCAAACTCCAGAGTCTGTTCAGAAGTGATAAGACAAGACATCATATTTGACTCTGTAAGCTTTTGTGTGGTGATAGTTCTCAGCAAAAGTATTTCTGTCCTAAGGAAAGGGAAAAAAAAAGAAAGAAAAAACTATTTCCCTCTTCCAGCTGGAAGGGGAAAAGGGGAAGGGGGGGGGATGGAATCTTCAAATTCTAATTCATGTACTGCAACTACTTGCTCTATTTTTTTTTTTTAATTCAGGGGAAACAGAGAATTTCGTATACTAAAATTGACTTTTACACCAAAACCCACCATGCAAAATTGTCCTAACCTGAACTTTGCTTATCAAAGGCATACAGGCAAAATTTAAAAAAAAAAAAAAAAAAATTTTATGATCACTATGGCAAATTACTCCTGTCCAGAAAAGAAAAAGGCAATGACTTTTCCCCAGAAAAAAAAATTCTAAAGGAGTATGTGTGAAAATCACTTCAACGAGCAAAATTTTGTCCAACAAATGGCTTACAGCATGTTCACTTACTGTATTATATATTCCCCAGTGAACTCAAAATAATTACTTCTTATATCCTATAGCAATAACTGCCTCTCTTTAGACACTATATTGTTAATACAAAGTTACTACACTGCACCAACTAGTATGATCCAAGTTGAAAATGTGTTGTAATCCAAATTTCCATGTATAGTAACTGTAAAATATGGAGGTTACTGTAAAAAAGTTAATATCGATTTGTGCAACACCATTGTCAACTTAAAATAATTTTTACAATGATATATATAGAAGAAGGATATCTGCCCCAAATGACAGACTCAATTTTACTTCTATTCCAGTAAATGCTACTTATGTTCCAGATGAACATCATAATGTACTTTACATAAGTAAAGAAAATGCCATCATCTTATCTGGTTTTTGGGGCTGTGAGTTTTGGTGGGGTTTTTGTGTGTGCATATATATGACTTCATGCAGTCCAGAAAAATGTATTTATTTATGTAAAGTCACAACTGGTCCCAGGTTTGCTAGAAAGCCACTTCTCTTGCTGTGCATTTTCTCTGATCTCTCTATAGCAAAGGATGCATTACCCACAGCATTTAAAGTGTCACTTTAGAACCTCAACCGCAAAAGATTTTGAATATCATACAGAGGAAAATGATGTTTAACAGTAAAATGTATATAAACACAATAAGAACAGGGTATATCAGAACAACATGGCTGACAACAAGCAAATTATTCCAGGGGGAATAATTTAGTTGTCTAAGCATTATTTCTGCAATAGCTCAACATGTAAAAATCCTTCTGGTTAAGGCAAACTGACCTTCTTTTGAAGGAAATACATTTAAAGATATATCTTGTCTTATACTTTGGATGAGTTCTAACTCATTGAAATAACAGCACACATTCCTTTGCCTATGCAGCTCGCTAACTCTAATTTTAATAGACAAAGACTTTTGCCCTATCAATTTACATTGATTTTCTGGAAAAAAAAAAGGTGTGCTGTCCTGAAGCGCCAAACTTCAACAGAATGCAAGGTTGTATGGAGGTAAAGCATCCTTATCTGATATTTGAAAAGACACAGTGTAGTTTAGCTAAAACATTCAGTTACTCCAGATGCCCTGACCTGTGCTCCACGAGCTTTTTGGCACATGCTATGTACAACAGCGAAATGTCTCCCACAATATTAGCTGTGGAGAGTGCTGACTTGTCAAGGAGGTCAGTCAAATCCCAAAGCCAGAAATCTATCAGATGAGGTAACCAAGAAACAAAAGTAGCTGAGCTGGAAGATGTTTCACCTACACACACCTATGCAGCCATTAAATCTTAAGGGTGCAGTTTTAAAGGATGAAAATGCCAACGACTGGTAAAACATAATGGTAACTTATAGAACTATAAATTAAAAGAATGCTGTGAGTGATCTGAAAGGTCAAAAGAATAAAAAATTGAGGTCTTCGGAGAGCCATATGTTTCTGAACTGTGGGGGAATTCTGCACCTTAAGCAAAAAAGGCCAAACTTGTCATTAATATACTTTTCTTTGACAAATTGGTCTTTCATTTTTGATTAGTAAAGAACTTAGTACATTTGCCTCTTGATATTTGTCTCTGTGAATATTACTTGAAAATGAAAATTTCATTAATACCTCTTTTCTTTCTTTGTAGAACAGAACATATAGAAAAACTTTGGAGATTTCATAGTATTTAGTTCACTGAAAACTTTGCAAAGTTTACAATTTTGATACCCTAACAATGTTAAAGGACCAAAACTGAAGTGCACAATTACAACATCTTAATAAAAAAAGCAGTGAAATTCATTTTTCTCTGTGTCATGGCTCAAAATGCCACTGTCCTGAAGGGACATTGAAACAACAGCACATTTTCTGAGGTAGTTGTGTTTTAGACACATGAAGATCTCAAAAATAATTTTACTTTTAGATAATAATATGATTCATCCTGGAGTATTTATCTTCTTTTTTTTGTTGAAATGTTTTGATTACAACAGAAATTTGGATTACTGCAAATGCATATGATTGTATTTTATCATCTTCATGCATCTTCAGTCAACTGACTCAGTATGAGAAAATTAAATGGCTCTGTAGGCACATTCTTCACTTCTAATGAAGCAAAAGGGATTAAGAACTGGTTTTGCTACCGTTAGTCAGTAGCTTCACAAAGCCTTTTTTTGGCCCATCTCATTATGTTATTTATTTATTATATTATATTATATTTCTGCATTCGAATTTCCACAGTTTATGATCATTTGGTTCATATGATCTATTTGTCCATTACTATCTATTTTCCACATTTAGGTACAACTTCACTTTTTTGAACAGTATCTTCCTGATTCTAACACTATGCTTCACTTTGCTGTTTAGTTCTGGCTCCTTTCTGCTTTTTCTCAAGTCTTTCCCAATAGCTGCTTTGTACTGTCACTTTGCTCATATTATGGCATCCTTCAATAACTTTAAAACTAATATAGATTTAATTATCTCAACTGCCCCTTCCATCTTTTCCATTCTTGCACTATTCCTCTTAGTAAAGTTTAACTTACCTGAAGGTAATTCTTTTGCTTCTCTGGGGATGTTTAGTATGAGGTAGTTTTGGTTGTTGCTCTGGAGTGGTCCTTCCCTCATGAGGCTTTGAGCACACTCCTGACATCGCTCCAAATTTGTCGAAGGTTGCAGATTTTTTCTGGGCCTGCTATCTGGCCACTCCATGATAACACCTAAAAATTCAATCTCTGATTCACATCCCAGTGTGACATTTAACCAGTCTACATGAGGGTAATTGCAGTCACCCAATACAGTTACACTTTTTGCCCTTAGTATCTCTCCGATTTCTCTGAGCATATGACAGTCAATGACCCCATCTTGATCAGGCAATGGGTAATACAGACCCAGCAATATATTTGTCCTTTTTGGGCTGAGATTTCTATTCATACAGATTCTGTGCTACTTACTGAGAAAGTTAAGCTGTTTCTTTCCTTTCCTTTGATTTTAGGACCTTTTCCTACATAATAAAATTCTGCTGAGAGCAAAATTGCCTGTCTTTCCTGTCTATTTTGCATCATATTACAGTGTTCTGCTTGCTGTCTTTCTTCACACTGTTTTCAGATGGATCTAGTACATTGAAATCTTCATTTAAGGCTAAATATTCAAATTCCTTCATCTTCTTCATTTACATTTCTAGCATTTGTAGAAAACCACAGTCATGCTGGGAATGATTACTGATTTTTATTTGAAAAAGCAATGAGGATTGTTCTGGTTACATAATCTTCCTAATTTGATTAGTTTTTCTAGCAGCAGGCAGTGAGCTGCTAAAAATGATACAGACAGCCAAAACTGAATTCCAATGTTTTCCCAATAGTAAAAGTTGTGAGAAACACTTTCTAAGAACAACGCTATCACACTTCCTAATGTCTTCCTCTCAAATGCTGTCATACTGTATGCTAAAATCAACAGAAATCCAATACAGAAATACTTTATCCAATAGGATATGCATTATCACTGTTATTATTATCTGATCTAGGCTACTTCTAACAGGTAATTAAAGTCCAAATCATGATATGCTGGCGCCCATAATTATTCTGCACGTCTTTCAGATGTTTGCCTTATCAACTCACTATTGATCTTTACTGAAACTGAATTAAGAAGAGAACTATCTTCACTCCTGAAGTAGAACATGGCTGTAAGAAAAAAAAAAAAAAAGGAGGAAAAAACCTACAAATAAACCCCAGAAAATAACTATGGGCATAATTTAGGAGCAGAAATTTCTTTATTTCATTTCATTTCAATTTATCCTCCAATTTCTCAGTTACTTTTTAGAAAGGCTAAAAAATCCTTTTATTAATATATCTGGTAGGACTAGAACGATTTTTTGCATTTGGATAGGGGTCTCAGATATTTCAAATCCAGCCTAAGCAGGTCTGCAGCACAGTCTGATAGTGGCTGGGTCTAAAATTCACCTTTGCTGTGTTCCTAGCTAACACCACTACTTGATGGGGTTGATGAACATTTCAAATGTAGGCTATCTCAAATTATTTAAGAAGTTCAAGATAATAAATGAAAAGCATCTGGGATGTCTTGCAGAAGCATGGAAGTGCTTTTTGTTAAACAGATTAGAGTTTGTGGACAAGTCTTTAGAATCATAGAACCACAGAATATCTCAAGTTGGAAGGGACTCATAAGGGTCACTGACTTCATCTCCCTGCTCCTTGCAGGACTACCTACAACTAAGCCACATAACTAACAGTGCTGTCCAGACACAACTTGAACTCTGACAGGTTTGCTGACATGATCATTTCCTTGGGGAGCCTGTTCCAGTAAGCAACCACCCTCTCAGTGAGCAAACTTTTCGCATTGCAAAACTGGCCCTGGTATGATGCAATTTCATACCATTTTCTCATGGCCTATCGCTGGTCACCAGGGAGAGGAGAGGACAACCTTCCCTGCTGCTGTCCCCCTTGAGGAAATTGTAGACTGCAATGAGGTCACCCCTCAGCCTTTACTTTTACTTTTTCATGTGTCACTGCACTGTAGTAACATAGCTTTCCCAAAGCCAGGGTTGAGTAGAGTCTTGTACTGTAATTTCAGATTTCACAGCTGCCTGTCATGCTGTTTCTAATTCCATGTTGATTTTTTAATTTTTTTTTTGCATTTTCTGTTGGGTAGATGAATAAGAATGCAAGGGACTGCGAGGAGGATTACGCCCTTTGCAAGACATGCAGTTTAGCCAGAGTATGCTCTTGACTTGTATACAGTTGCTGAGTCTTGTCTTTTCCATCTTGCCCTTGAAACGATCTCTAATGAAATGCAGCAGAAACTTATTCCCATAGGAGATTGATTATTGTGCAGTTTCACACTCATTTAGCTCTTCCTTTTCTGTTAGAAGGGTATGAGCTGATTATTTGTACCACTGTCCAGAGTCCTCTGCTTTCTCCTTTGGGGAGCTTCTGCAGCTTTTGCAAATTTCTTTATGAAAATTACTTGAGTTTGTTTGTTTTTTTATGATCCTTTTATTATATAATCATCAGGGGAAAAAGATTGTTTCTCCCATATTATTAAAGATAAGAAATGAGTAGAAATAAAATCTCTAATACATCATATGTGAAAAAATAACTTATAAGAGGATTACAGAAAATAGGGACCAATCCTTTTATTTGTAGTAGCTTCAGTGTCAGTCGAATTTGTTTAAAACCTGCAAAATCAAAAGGCAGGAAAAGCAAAGGAATACACTGGTGAAGGACAGTGTGGAAAAAGGAATGAAAAAAAGGAAGAGGGGGAAGAGAAAGGGAATGTAATCTTCTTCTTACAATAATCTTAAAATCAAATTGCTGTTGATGCCACTTCTTTGTACTCGGTCTTTTGTCTCTGTAATTTTAATATGACTTTGACTTGATGAGGAGAGATGGAAAAAGAGAACTTGCAGAGAATGAAACAATGTTTTCCCAAAACAGGGAAATATATCACTTTAAAGGGAAAAGGGACAAGAGATATGGAGGAAAAAAGAGTATTTAAGGGATGAGGGCTCTGATTGTGAAAGCAGTTTTAGTAAAATTGTGAAAGCCAGTAAAAATCTGTCCCTAAATTACCTATACTCTTCACTATGTAACTCATGCATCCTGGAGACACATGCAACCTGAAGCACCTCAGGATGCATGCTTAAATCTTCATAACATTGTAATCTGCAATTTAATTGTTTAGACAGTCCCACATAAATTCACTGTGCCTTATGCACAAGAATATTTACTGGTGCATTCCCTAAGGAGCTTGACTGTTCTGTTAATTCAAGTAGATATTGGTTCTGTATAATCAGATTACATAAAATACTATTACATATACAATTTACAACTGTTTCACTCCCGTCTAATGCCTAGCTTGACATTTAGTGGGTATGGATATTGTTCTATACATAGGGTATTTCACTCCTACTCAAGCCTGGAATCTCCCTCACTGGTTTGTATAATTCCAGAAGTCTTCTTTCAAAGTAGTTATTGATGTTTTCCAGCCTCATTAGGTCCCTGCCATCTGCTGCCTTGATGACTTTGCAATGAATGCTGAGTGATTTAAGATACTTCTTGACAGTATCAAAGATTTTCTTTTAACTTTCTTGTTCTGTGCTCTGCTCTATTGATGAATCCCTCTTGTTTTGCCTCATCAATTGTATCTCCCAATCAAAGTCCCTGGTCTCCATTCATTCACTTTCACTCTATGATATTTCCTTGATTTCCGCACTTCTCCTTCACAATGCCTCATCCCTCATACATTACCCATGCTTACTCTGTATACCATTTTTATGATCCTCAACATATGACAGCCTATTTTCAGAATCACATTTCTAATCTTTGCAGCCTTAATAAAGTTATGGCTCATTTTTGATAATATCTCAGATCACTTATAAACAACTGCCTGATAGTTATAATATATACATACAAACATATTTTGCCCAGTTTTTCTTGTAGTTTGTATTTATTCAGATGTAATCTTTAACTTGTTAATTCAGCAAGCTACAAAGCAGTTATATAACCACAGCTGAAATAACCAAGGCTTTAGAAGTGTGAAAACTCCAGAGGAAGTAAAGGGCAATAAAATTTTATCAGCATACTTTTTAGACAAAAGAGACAAGGTTTTTAAATGACAGCATGGAAGATCTCTCTTGGAAATTATGGAGGTAAACATCTAGAAACCAAAACCATTGAAGACCACAGACAGGGGAATGGAAGGGCCCAGAATATGTATTACAGAAAGGTTTTAAAAAGACAAACATGTGATGATCTTCCTTGTGAGGCAAAAAAAAAAAAATCCATTGCAATTTTTTCTTATAGGTTACTTTTATTTGATTCTGTAAATACAGAGTGATTAATTGACTTCTCGATCTCCTGCTAAAACTGAATGTAATTAATAAAAGAAGAGAGAGATTCAATTGCATATCCTGGCAACTGAGAATACTGTGGGACTGTTCAAGTAGAGAAGGTAGCACGCCTGTCTTACCTGCTGCGTTGCTGTATATATCCTTGAAATTCTGGAAATGAAAATTTCTTCCACAGAGCTAGCAGCAGATAACTGCAAGGATCAAGAGAAGATTTGTGGCAGGATTATCCATAATGTGAAATGTGTAGGTAGTAATATGGTACTTAGCTCTGGTAGCAAAAGTGATCAAAGGAAGCTATCAGAAAAAGTAACTGCAGCAAAATATAAAACACTCAATCCAGAAGTGAAAAATAATGAAGACCCCAAAACCCCCATAAAAATGGTAGGAAAAGAGATACTCAAATGAGTATAAAAGGCATCTCTGGGTTGTAAATTGTCATGTAAACAGCATTAATATACTTTTTTTAATGTTGTGTCAGAAAGTGTTTGAAATGGATCACATTTCAAAATAGCTTTGATTTATGAAACTAATGAATGGAAATCTGGAATGTCGTTTGTTTTTGAGTATAATTGAAAACCATATTTATGAAAATGTCAGCATGTATAAGCCACTATTAGCGTTGCTTTTTCTGTATGTGATTTTTTTCCTCTACTCAGCTAAAAGGTAAATGTTTGTCTTACATAGTGCTATATGGATATATTTGGACCTTCTAAGCATGCTGAGGAAAAGTCGTACAGTATCAAGCAGAGGTCCATCTAGCCCAGTGTCTCGCATTTTATGATGGCTAGGAGAGGATATGTGGGATTAGCATATAAAACACAGTCAAATACACAGTGATGCTGTCCTCCCAGTAGGCGTCCCTTATTTTCAGCAAATTTCTGCCTGAAAGAATTCCTAACATTTCTGTTTACAAGATTTTAATGGATTTGTCTTTCAAGAATTTGCATAATTATTTTTTGGAACTATCTAAGCTATGGTATCATGAATATACTGTGACAAAATATTCCATGGTATAATTGAGTAATGCTGAAAGAAAAGAAACATTTCTTTTAATGGCTACCTGACAATTTTCTACATTTCATCTCCATTCCCTTGATCTCTGTTAGGAAAACATGACTAAATAATCTCCTAAATAGACTCCTCAGGCCCCAAATTTCTTTTCTGTAGTCATCTCGTATTTCTAGCTGTCTTTTCTCAGATTAAGGCTGAGAGTTTCCAGACTCATTTTACTATTGCCTGCTGTAAAAATATGGGATTGCCTATCTTTGGTCATCCTCTTAACCTTTCACTTTATCTTTTTCAATCTCCTATTTCATTTTTTTTGTGATGTAAGAAGCACAGGTATTGCTGACATATGGGATCACCACAGCATTGCACATTCTCTATAAAATAGCAGCAAACTTCTAGGAAAATTCTTTGTGCCACTGTAGAATGGTTGTGCAGGACACATTAATAGCTCTTGCCATGCAGTGACTGTCAAAGTCAAGGAATAAATCAAAACTTTAAGTCATTAAACCTGTAATATCTAGTTGCCTATCCATATGAACAGAAGCTGCAAGAATGCAAAACACGACTGCATTTGATGAGGTTACAATACTTACTAATTAAAATCGCACAAAAACATAACAAATTATTGATTTTCCCTCTTACTATACCCCATTATCTTCCCACTCTTTCAGAAATAGTGAGCATCTGCTTCCAGCTCTTATATAGATACTACTATAGATACTAATGGATCCTTTTTACTTTCTTGTTCAGGTCTGATTGCAGCAAGCTTGTTTTGGGAATCAAATATTATTAAACACAAGAAAGGCTGTGCATGTCTGGGGAAAAAGGAGTAAAGAGAAAAAAAAAAAACAACTATTTTTTAAGGCTTTGGTTATCAGCTTGCCCAGACACATTTCCAAACCCAAAATTTCAGTTTCTGGTGTTTTCTATATTAAATTATACCAACATTTTCCTTAGAAGACTGTTTCTTTTCCCCCGAGATTGCATGTCTGCTTCTCTTTTGGTAGAGATTCTGTAGGAAAAGTACTATTTATCTGAAATATATTTTCTTTCTTTGGCCCATTTTCATTTTTCTCTTAATGTTTTTGTTCTTTGCTTCTGCTAATCTCCGCTATTCATAATTTTAAAAAGTTAGCTCTGTCACTGTGAAGTCTCCTCTTCTTAAATGAGAAAAAAAGCTGAGCCTCTTTAATCTTGCTTTATAATACAACTAGTATTAATTTAGCTTCTTTCACTTGCACCCTTCTAAAGCAATTATGTTCACTCTTCTTCTTCTTAAATGCAGATGCAAATTAGAATAAAAGCAGTGGGGATTTCCAATGTACACACACACACACACACACACACACACACACTTTTTATACCTAGCAATTTGCATCAACTAGATATCCCTACTTTTCTCCTTCCATGACTAAGAATGAAACATATCCTGTATCTTAAATTAGAAAAACATAATCTCTAACAACCTAAATACAGTACTTAAATGACCTTAATCCCTCTTTTGGCATTTCATTTAGGAGTTGGTTTTCCCTTAACAGTTTCTTCCAACAACTTGGATGTCTTACTGTCAGATATCTATTTCAAAAGCACTCATGCTTTTAGAGTTAAACTTTTATAGCAAATGTTTCCAGTGATAACCTGCACAGCACTCAGATTTTATTTAGATACAGTCATCTCTTTCCTGCTTTCTTCCTTTCTTGCTTTATGTTTTTTTCTCATACCAAAACTAACTGAAATCTTATTTACCAATAGCACTGTATCAACCATGCATACAGAATAAATGTCTATAAAAACCTAGTTGAGATCACTATGTTTCAAAATGAAAAAATATATTCTATAACTTCAAAATGCTTAACTGCGGTAGTCTACTTTGGTGATACCTTTAAAAAAATCTAGATTTAATAACAAATCTCCAAATGCTTAGGAATAATTAAAATTAGTCTGATTTGAAGCATGACAGAATAACATATAGCATTTGAAATTTCATCAGAAGGGAATTCAGTTACTTGTTTACTTCTATATGCAGCTTTGACAATTATTTTATCTGTAGAATTTTTTTTCCACAATCTATCTGTTTACATTGCTTTGTTAGATAAAAGGTTTCCAATTAGTTTGTTTGGGGTTTTTTGTTTTTGCTGTTTGGTTGGGTTTTAGGGTTTTTTTGGTTGGTTGGGTTTTTGTTTGGGGGTTTTTTGTGGTTTTTTTTGTCATTGTTTGGTTTTTCACTAAAAACAAACAAATACATTAAAAAAGCTGGGGGAAAGTAAAAAAACCCCTGTGCTTTTCCAGTAGATTTAAATTATTCTTGTAATTAGAAATTTTAGATATGCTTTTTTAAAATCTTTGGGTTTATTTTGGTAGTGGCTTAATATTTACTAATTGCCATCTCTTTCAATCATATATTTAAAAATTAAGAATCCCTAACAAAAATAAGCCAAAAAACGTTCTGACATTTTTTCCTCAGAAAAGAATTATCCAACCAAATAAAACCTGTTCATTTCAGAGCTTTTTTTTTTTCCTCATTTTTAACATATTTAGGAATACAACTTAAAGTTCTCAATAACAGTGTTCTACTGTGAACACAACTTTGAAAATTTCCTTTACAAACTTAAACTGAGAACTTAATTATCAAAGAGCAAAAGAGAAAAAATCATAATTAAAACCCACTTTAAACTATATGACCAAAGCAGCTTGATTTGCATTAAACATTATTAACTCAAGAAAATTCTGAATTCAACCAGTTTTTTTGTTTGGAAATAATGTAAATTTGATTAGATCTCTCCCAAAAATAGTAGCCTAGTATGTAAAAGCCTAGCAGTTTTTAGCTACATATACCAAGGAAGTTTTGCCTAATTTTAAAGTTAGCCTTCTTAATCAAGGCTAAATCAGGGAGGAACAGTCCCTTGAGTCTCGTGTTATTCTTAAACTTTTAATATCAGCAGACATCATAGCACAGGTGGTTGTATCTGTGCTGTGGGTGGAAGACAAACATCTCTACAGGGATATAGTCAGCCCTGTCATGCTTGTCCTTTGGTATTCAAGATATGTGTATGACAACACCCTTAGCCTTTTCCCTGCTCTTGTGCTGTCTCCTCCCTCTTCTCCCTTGAACAAATCTTCGTGTTTCTCATGTTCATCCTATTCAGTTGCTATTCATAGAACTAGATGTGTAATACATACACAGCAACAGTTTCATTACACGTGAGCATTACTCTTACTATTATTACCATACTTTGGATTTGTTGAAAAAGAGCTATGACAGGAGCAGCCAGCAGATGTATGATAACTTCTATCTCCTTGTTTTCATCTACCCATACTTTTTTTTAGATGTTAAAATCTTCCCATGGCAATTGCTAGAGAAGATTATTTTAAATTTGCAGTAAGTAGACAAGTCCTCATGTCCATTTCCCATTTCAAATTTTTCTTTTGTGCAGTTATGACTTTTGAACAGGAAAAACAAAACAAAACAAAAAGCCAAAGAAAATGAAACATATTTTACCCTGAAATATGTTGCCCATTGGGACGACTCTTTCAGAAAAGTTCCTTAGATAAATCAGAATCTAGTGCACAAGGATCCAGTCAAACTGAATAAAGATTCACTTGTCTCCAACAGCTCACAATAGCAGAAATTAGTGGGAAGTTCTTTTGTACATCGACATGAATTTGAACTCCGATTTACCTCACACCACTGCTTTATCAATGTTAAGCATATCTCATGGGGGTTAGGCATTATATCTATTCTTAAGTCAGTACATACCTGCCACAACCATACTCTCTTTCTGACTAGATCACCCTCACTAAGCTAACAAAACCAGAAATCCAGTTCAAACTTGCTGGAGTTTATCATTGTAGTCTTGGTGGTAAGTTAGCAAAAAGACAGTCAGCTTTTCTAGCAGAAAATATTCATTTACGTTAGGAAGACTGCCAAACAATAGTAGCAATCGTAATAGCAAGAGCAATGAGCATTATGGATAATGCTGTTCAAATTGCCATAAAACTAGTGTTACAAAATGCTGACTTCATAACAAAAAAGGAATCTTAGAATTTCTGCTGAAACCCCAGACCAATTAAGGCAGTCTTTAGGTGATACCAAGCTGTGGCTTGTGCATGATCCCTCCATCCCTAACTCTATCGGTAGCAGGAGAGTGTTGTTCTAAAGGTTGTACCAGGAGAGAATGAAGTCTTTGCTACAGTCCTCACTGAGTTGCCATTAGTGGTATCAGTCCCACAGTACCTGATACGCTCTCCTTGCTGAGGAATTTTTTCCTCTTTGCTCTTAGCAAGATATGACTACATGTTGTGCATTTGATCCTGAGCCTTTTGTTGTCAACAGCCAAAGTCTATTGGCTCTGACTGCAACTTGTCAAAGTCAGAGCTAAAGTGCTTGGGTTTGGGTTGCTTGTTTTGTACTGTATTTCTGGAAATTTATAAAGGTAGTATGCACAGTAAATTTACCCCAACAAATATTCTTAGGCTAAGTACCTATTGCCAGCCTGAAAAGTACTGAAAAATATCACACATCACCTTACGTCCATTTTCCTTCTAGTTCTGTTATTCCTCTGTTAACCATGACTGATGTTTATGGATAGTTTGTTATGCCACATGGCTAAAGAGCATCTCAACCTGCAGCACGCACACAGGACACAGGGACACTGCACCCTGGGCCAGAACGGAGCAAAGTATATTTTGTATTCACTGATCAGAAGCGTGAGTATTTCACACTCTAATTCTGTCATCTAATACTCAGTTTAGCAGTAAATTAAAACAATATTGTGATAAGGATAATTTCAGTGGCTCTAGTTCTATTTCTGGTGTCTAATTGTAGTATATTTTTAACTTTCAATTTAACTTAATAGGAACTAATTAGTAGAATCTAATCAGAAGCCTACTAACAATAACTGAGTAGCTGATGGTTCCTGAAGCATTATTTTGTGTCAGTAGCATCTGTGTATAAAAGTAAGTATCCCTGAAAAAGATGGGATTGTGTAAGTATCCAGGTAATACTCTGTATCAGTAAGGCCTTAAATATCAATGATGTGATCACAGTCACATAAAAAAAGAATGAAGAATATTGCTTGGAAAAAAGTGTTTCAAAAAATATGGATGCTAATATTTTCTTGTGTTTCACTATGTTTCTGAACAAAAGAGTCCATATTGCTTGAGTTTCCTCTCTCTTTTTTCATAAAACTTTGTCTCTAAGTTATTGCTGCAGAAAAGACCACTTTGTCCTGCTTTATTACCTGTAACATGTCCTCAAGAGAGTATCATTTTAAAAGGCTTCAGACAGTAAATAAATTCCCCATACAGCTTGTTTTTTTGGGGTTTTTTTTTACAAGGGCTGTTTGTGGAGTGACAAAAAATAAAAGTTAGCTCTAGATGAGAAAAGAAAACAAAGTTCTGATCCTCCTTCATATATGCAAAGCTTTCCATTGTCACCACCTACACAATAATTTTTCACAATGTTTTGAGTTTGCTTTATGTTTGGTGTTTCTCATGGTACGATGTATTTCTTTTCCTCTAGTCTGCATATATGAATACAGCAAATATACACCTAGGTTTCATCAGCTTCTATTTGTTCCTCTTGAGATGCTCAGATAGCATCTCAGACAGAAGCTCACTGCTTCAGAGTTAATGGGCACCTGTTGTGGTCATGTGCCTGTGACTGCACTGTGCAGCAGAGTGGTTGGTGGATGGTGCTTACATGTGCTCATCTGGCAGCTGCTGGTCACAGTAACTAAATGTCAGTGATGATCAAACTTAAGCAAACAAAAATTAAGAAAAAGCATATGTTGGGGGCTTTGTGTTTCAAATTGTTTCCTTAACAGTGCAATACCAAGAACTTATCCAATTTTTAATTTCCTAAATAGGTAATTACTAAAATTTCCACGTATATGTGGGTAGCTCTAAAGACATTAAAATAGCTAAATAATCTCATATTCTATATGTGGTGTTTAAAAAAAAAGGGAGGGAGGGAAGTGCACCTGAGAGAGTTCTAGTGATCAGTTCAGTGTCCCCCACTTGCCATTCCCAGGTTATTTCAGTGAGAATATTTTCAGTAGATATTCTGCTCTGGAGAATAAATTTATTTCAAGATTATCTGATGCATTCTAGAAAAAAAACCCCACAAATATTAATTCCAGTATCCAGATTTCCAGGAACAGTGCTGCATTTCTAGGTACATGCCTCTGTTGTAACTGAATTTCCCTTTGTAAATGATTCAATCCAACTCAGAGTGGTGTCCAGCAGTTTGGAAAGGCTGTTAACATGATGTGACAATCTTGACGTTAGCTGCCTTGTCTGAGACCAAGAAACAAATCATGCAGAGCTTAACAGATCAGAGACAACCCCTTGAATTTTACATAGAATCACACTGAAAAAGTGGATATGCTGGCTAAATGAAACTGATGCTTCTTAGATGGGCAAATGTATTAAGAGTTTTGTTGTTCTTACAAAGTGTGCAGTAAATTGAGGACTGTTCAGTCATGCACCACAGCATTTTTAATGGTTTGGAGACATTCTTTGAAGGCTACATTTGACAGAGAAGATGGTAAGTGCCAGGATAAATGCAGGTTTAATGAGGCCTTTAGGCACTGATGACAATGGATTCCTGGGAGAGGTTTAATTCCATGGACATGTCCAAATCTACTCCTTCCCTTTGCTATGTGTAAACTTATATTAAGATACTCTCTGTCGACGCTGAGGTTTTAAGCCCCATTGCTCCCTGGTAGGTGACTGACAGGCACACAGCTCAGATTGAAGAGAGATGTAGACATGAGGAATTCTCATAATCCAATTCAGCAGCCTGCTTTCCACTGTCAGTGAACAGACACTGAGTGAAAAGATGAAGGGAAAACATGTTCTGATGAATAAAATGTGAGAGACTGTGGATCACAGGCCATGAATTGTCCAGGACACCCACCTTGAGATCTTTCCAAGAAGGAGAATAGAGAACAATTTCACCAGTCTTCAAACATCCCTGCCTGTCCCCTGACATGTAATAACTCTGTTTCAGTGCTCTCAGCCAGTTAGACTCAGGGCACGCACTGTTTCCTCTAGCCCCAAATGTCAAAAAGAAAAGCAAAGCTTTTTCTTTTTATTTTTTTTTTTAATAAATGGTACCAGAGGAAGACTGTTTGGATGGTCCAAAATTGAAAGTCATTACACTGTAGCCTTCTGTATTCCTATCGTAAGGATGTACTCGGGCCATAAAACCTCTGACAGATAGAAGAAATGGATTTGGATGGTAAACTAGGAAGCTAGAAAATGTATTGATGTCTCTAACCATTCTTTACTCTTACTCTGGGAGATAATGATTAGCCAGAAGAGGCCTTGACCTGTTTACTTCATTTATCACTTATGCTACTATTCTAACAGAGGTAAAATAGACTGGACAGTTGTACCTTGGCTTGTCTCTACTTGTTTCAATTTTTAGATGCCCAAATAATCATAGAAGATAATTTCAGCAGAGTAGTAAGGGCTAGAAGACCTGTAAAGTGATAGGACTCTAGGGAGATCTTATAGTGTCCTTCCAGTACCTAAAATGGCCTACAAGAATGCTGGGAAGGGACTTTTTTGAAGGGCATGTAGTGATAGGATGAGTGGAATAGTTTTAAATTGGAGGGGGTAAATTTAGATTGGCTATTAGAAAAAAAATCTTCGCTATGAGGGTGGTGAGTCATCGGAACAGGTTGTCCAGGGAAAGTGGTGGCTGCACCCTCCCTGGAGGTGTTCAAGGACAGGTTGGATGGGGCCTTGAGCAGCAGCCTGGTGTAGTGAGAGGTGTCCCTGCCCACGGCAGGGAGGTTGGAACTTGATGTTCTTTAAGGTCCCTTCCAGCAATAACCATTCTATGATTCTGTATTTTACAACTAAGATTTCATTTTCAGTAGTTTTCTTTATCTCATGGAATCCTGAATATTTTTTACTTCTATTTCTGGAGGCTGGCATCTTTAGCAACAGTCAGATGAAAGCAAATGAAATGGGAGGCCTAGAGACTTACAGTTTGGGACATGCACATTTGTAGGTGACCATAAAGCATCACATAACCTGTGGGGGGTTACTGATGCTGGTTGAAAACAAGCAAGTCTGAAGCAGTTGCATGGCTTTGCACAGATGTCTGGCTGTGAGTCTCTTCCACTGTGATGCTGATTCAAAGAGGACAGAGACACAACTGCTGCTGTGATCTGAATGTGAACAAGCGAATTGTCACATAGGTGCTTGCCAAATGCCTGGGGTTCTTCACAAATCTCAGGGATTTGTGAAGGGTAAACGAGAAAACATCTGGAAGCCAAATCAAATGTACTAGGAGCATGATTCCTCATGAAGCATTTATCTGTGGCCACAAACTTTTTTTGTACAGCTATGTACAGCTTAATTTATTCATGTACAACTGCGTTCTAATTGTCTTGTCATGTGAAAAGGTAAAAAGTGCAGCTTTGATGAGTTCACTGTTACCAGCAGAAGTGACAGAAAGGTTAGATCTCTCCCTTTTGCTGTCTGATCAATCACACACTTTTATAGCAGTAGTATTCTTCTAGTAAGTCATGTTTTGGCAAAAGCAATTAGGAATTTCATAAGTTATCATTCAAGAATTCAGTGTTCACCTCTAGGTCCCACCATATTACAATGAAATATTGGTAACAAAGTGCACATGAGAGAATGGCCTTTCCTTAACATAAGAAATAGCACTTCTGTATCGCATGCAGATGTTGAGATTGCTTGTACATTTATGATTGTCACAGTTTTGCTTGGCTGGATTCTGGTGGAGGAGGGGGGCTGCAGGGGTGACTGCTGCAAGAAGCAGCTGGAGGATCTCTGCTGGTCCCAGAGAGAAAACATTGGCCAATTCAAGGCTGGAGTCATTGCTGACCAAGGCCGAGACCATCAGCAATGGTCACAGTGCCTCTGTGACCATTTAGAAGAAAAAAGAATGCAAACAGCTGCATTTTGACACCAGAGAAGGGAGTGAGAAGATGTAAAAAACCGTGCAGATGCCAAGGCCAGGGAAGGTGGGGAGGAGGTGCTCCAGGTGCCAGAGAGAAGGATGCCCCTGCAGCCCATGGAGAAACCCATGGTGGAGCAGGTGTCTCCCTGCAGCCCATGGAAAAGGCTGAGGCCCCACCTGCAACCTGTGGAGAGGCCCCACGCTGGAGCAGGTGGAGACATACTAGAGGTGCTGTGACTCACGTTGGAACAAGCCTCTGTGTGTAGTGTAGTGTAATAAATTAGAGAGTTTTCTTGCCTTTACACTGTGTTGAGTCTGTTTTGCCCATGACACTAATTGCAGAATGATCTCTCCCTGTCCTTATCTCAACTCCTAAGCCTTTCAATATATATTTTCTCCCTTGTCCAACTGAAAGGGGGTGTGATAGACCAACTTTGGTGGGCGTCTGGCCTCCGCCCAGGGCTAAACCGCCACAATGATATAAAATATTCCAGCCCCTCTACTGTAGGATGTTTCCTTCACATTAAAGAAAGTGATGTTCCTTTAAGAAAAAGTATATGCGGCCTAGCTATTCTATGTATGTGAAAAATTTTTATTCAAGAAAATAATATTGGACAAACAAGAACAATAGATTCATTTATCTGTGTCTAGAGCCAAGGTCTTCTTCTCATTCCACCCCACCAGGCAGGAGGCTGGGGGTGCGCAAGAAATTGGGAAAGGACACAGCTGGGATATCTTATCTCAATGGACCCAAGAGATATCCCAAATCATATGACATCATGTTCAGCATGTAAAGCTGACTTTTCTGATTCCCCATCCTGTTGGGAGAAAGTGAGTGGCTGCATGGTGCTTAGCTGCCAGCTAGGGCAAAACCATAATTCCTTACTGAGAAAAACTTTCCCCTGAAACTTTCTTCCATTAAAAAGGAAACTAGAAGGGAGAGAAAAGAGGATAGGATTTTTTTTTCCTAAGAAAAAATGGATAAAAATTATCCTTTCCAAAGATAATATGGAGTGTCATGGGAAGTCAATAAGAAAGGAAGCACTTCAAAGACTAATCAGAACTGATGTATCCTACAAGATTTTAGGTGGAAAATAATTATGAATGTGTGGATCATGGTTGAAAAAAACTAAAATAAAATCCTAACAGTGAAACCATCCAGGAAAAAAAATCTACAAAATTTTCACAAATCTCAGTTCTACAATGTGCTTGCTGGCCTGCATGCAGAAATAAAAGAGGGTTGAGAAATTTCCCAATTAGTTCACTTCAAACTGCACTTTATTACAAATCATTTAAAACAGTTCACAAGAAATGTTTTGAAAGTTGGAGGGGGCTTTTTTGAAAAATGCATGAATTTTCAAAAGGATTTTGAAAAAATACTGTAAATTTTGCTCCACATACTTTCTAGTAAAGAGTCCCAATGTTACCTTTAAATTTTATCAGAAATTAATCAATACAAGATTTTATTCAATCTTAATTTTGAACTATATCTCCAGAAAATGCATTTACTGATCTTATATTCTGTTATTTACAAATATTTGGTATTTACTTCATATAAACTATATAGCAGCAACTTTTAGAAAATGTTATATGTATTAAACACTGCAAGACAATTTAGTTGATTTGGAAATACTGATTTCCAGCACAAGTAAATATTATTTACTGTATAAGTACCATATATTGTATGTTGAATCAGTGGTCAGAAAACAAATAAGGAAAGGAAATAGGTCACTTTTTCCACCAGAGATAGAAAGACATCAAAGTGCTATTGTGATCCAGAAGCTTGGAGTTGTTTGCTTTTGTTTTGGAAATGATTGAAAAAATGAAAAAGCCTATAAGTAGGTGTTTAGGTGGGGATGGGGGAGGGGGGCTAGGGGGGTGTATTTGTTTTTTTGGCCAGCTCCTCTATACCAGCAGTGATGGAGTATTCCCAAAAGGAGAGACGAATGAACAGCAGGACAGATCACCACGTCTCCTGGTGTTTCTCAAGAGGGACACGCTTTCTTGGTAGGCTCTCTTCCATTTGAAAAATGCTCTTAACATTCCATCACTTCATTCAACATGCAGTATGAAACTAGGGTGAAAAACAGGATGGTGGCACATGGGCAAGTACAGTGAACTTCCAACTAGGTGTGCACAGAAGGTGCAGGCCGACTGCTCTCACTCTGAATGAAATGTTCAATTCAGAAGCGTGTAGGGGCTGGCTGCTTGTGGCAGGTTCTCATAGCCATGTGGCAGTGTTCACTGCAGCCCACTTTCCAACAGGAATTGCATACAGCCTTTTTTGCATCTCAGGTTTAAGTGCATGTGTTGTGCCATATTTCTTTCACTTGTTTTTAATCAGGAAAGTAGAGTGTAAATCCAGTGTGCTACCTTAAAGTGAGCAAAGCTAGAGAAACCATAAAAGGCTTCAAAAACAAAAAAAATTCTTTTTAGAAGATTGCAGAATGGTTTATAAGAACTGCATAGAGCTTGTCTTAGTAAATGTCGTAATAAAGGTTCATTGATTAAAAGAAATTGGCTCTATTGCTCATAATATCTCATTGATTGAAAAGCATTGCCTGTAATGGTTTCCTCCAAAGCAGCATCTGTTATGTATTAACCTTTCAGCTTTCAGAGTCATGGGATATGAATTTCTTGCTCAAACTACTGGTCAGATGACCCATCCATGACATTTAATAAATTGCAGCTCTGCACATAGCTTCAGGATTTCATAAAACTAGGTGAAACACATTATAAAAAAGGCACATTTTTCATGATGCATGGTACAACCAAGTTCTTTATGTTAAAACAATAAAATCAACTAAAAATAGAGTGTAAATTCTGTTTTATTAAAGCTACCAAACAAATTTTAAAATAATCAACTTGGCTTTAATGGTAAAAAGCAATGTAATGATTGAACTTTGAATGAAAGAAAATCTGGCTTTCTGGTTAGTTGGCAAAAATCAAACAAGGACAAGACAGCTTTGATTTTCATCTTTGCATTGGTTAAAATGATGCAGTTACCTGTTAAACTTACATCAGCCATAGTGTGCATACGTGGTTATAGGAATACTTTCATACATGATCTATACTATAAATTTCTTTACTTAATATTTAAAAAAAAAATTTCTACAGCCTGTTATTATTATCAGAGTTTATGAGAGAAAATGTGTCTCATATAAACATGATATGAATGGTCTTACTTTAGAGATTTGATTGTTTTCAGTAAATCTCTAAAATATGTTTTATATGTTGATTTTTAATTTTGTATAGAAGTTATTTGCACATCTTAGGCTGCGATCTAAACTGGCTTTACTAGAAACAAAATACTGTGTGAGGAGGAAGTTTTTTATTATTAAATTCCATCTAATTTACTTATCTAATGAGATATGGTTCAAGATGTTTCGCTGCCTATCCTGCTGAACAGTTGTAGTATAAATAAAAATTTAACCCTTAAAGATATTTGTGTTTATGACTGTACAGTACAATAACTGATACAAAACTATGTAGCAAACTTATTATTAAAAATGCGGTCTTAAGAGATTTGCCAGGGGTTCCAGTTCAGTTGTGAAGTTGAGTCATACTTTAATAAAGCCAAACAGGATACAAACAGCTACGCTTTAAGGAGCACACAGATCAGTAATGTCTGAGTTACATAATGGGAATGTAAGTGGTTCTGGTATAAGAAATAAAACCAAAACTGTCCTGTTAATATGCTGTATAATGTCTAATATAGAAGACCTTGGAGATGTTCTAATGCATAGAAATCATATATGTGCCAGAAGATGGAATCTAGAATCACTTTTCTGGTATTTCTAGTGCCATAACCACTAAATTCGACCCAAATCTTTTGCATTAAGCATTATATATGAATATATATATAGATGGACATTAAGCTATGTTCCTAGTCCTGCCTGTCCTGTTACCCTCTTTCAAAGCAATGGTTAAGAAATGCATTCATCATGGTCTAGTAGTGAGGGTTTTTTACAACTACAAGAGAGTTTAATTTCTTTCAGAAGGATCAGAGTTCCCAGTTTTTGAGTGAATGCATAAAGCTGATTCATAAGTCAAAAATCCTGAACTGTCTTTGATGAATATGATTATTCTTCACTGTCATCCAGATTGACTTCACATAATAAAATTAGGACTGCAAAACACTTGTTCAAATAGTTAAACCACTTTGTACCCCTTAAGACAAATCTGTAACAAACCTTGAAGAAATTTTATGGAATCATTTAGTACTAAATTTGCTACAAACCAAATGCCCAAGTCTGGAGTGATCATGTCTATGCTGGGGGACTGCCAAAGAAGAGGCCTATAGTTTCTGAATGACCGGCACAGAAAAATGAAGGAGACAAATAACTACAGCACAGGGTGCAGCTGTGCAGAAAGCAAGTCCAGGACTTGGCACATTTGCATCATGTAGTTAAGGGAGTTCAGGAAATAATTGAAGTGCAGAGACTCCCATGGAGATGTAAAAGGTATTCAGCCAAATTTGCAGGTTGCTTTGGAAA
This sequence comes from Porphyrio hochstetteri, assembly GCA_020800305.1. NCBI lineage: Eukaryota > Metazoa > Chordata > Aves > Gruiformes > Rallidae > Porphyrio > Porphyrio hochstetteri. Next base: position 157,315,217 of record CM036906.1, on the reverse strand, counting down.
GAAACTTATGTACGTTGTAGTTGGGTTCCAGAAATGAAGCCCCAGGCTTCAATTTAGGAAACAACATTAAAGAAAAGTATTTAGACAGTATAATTTTATTGATTAAAGTAAGCCCAAAATTTTGAGTCACAAGATAAGTATTTCTTGGTGAGATGATAGATCTATGTGAACAAATCAGGTTGTGCACATTTACTACATGAAATTCAGGGGAAGAAAAGGAAACTGTGATTTTTTTTTTCCAGTAAGTGAAAAACAAACAAACAAAACCAACCCCAAAACTTGCTGAATATAAAATTTGAATATTGCAAGGAAATTTCACAGTTAGGAAGTCACTAGATGGGTGTGACGCCTGGTTGTTTAAGATACTGATGAGTAGCTGAATCAGCCAGCAAAGAACTTTCTTAAGGTCCAAGCAACACCACAAGCCTTAATTTCTTCCATTCTTTCATTGCTAGGAAATCTCAGAATGATAGGGGTTGGAAGGGATCTCTGCAGACCTCTAGTCTGCACAAGACAGCATCCAGTCAGGTTTTGAATATCTCCAGAGATGGAGACTTCTTAACCTCTGTGGGCAGCCTGTTCCAGTGCTCTGCCACTCTCACAGTAAAGAAGTTCCATCACCATGTTTAGGTGGAACTTTCTCTTCTAGTTTATGCCCATTGTCTCTTGTCCTGTCATTGGGGACAATTGAAAAAAAGACTGACCCCATCCTCCTGTCAGCCATCTCTCAAATATTTTTAAGCATTGATAAGAACCCCCTCCATCTCCTTTAAGCTAAAAAATCACAGGTCCCTCAGCATCCCTTCATAAAATAGATGCTCTTGTCCCCTAATCATCTTCTAACCCTTTTCTATACCCTGTCCAGTACCTCTCTGTTCTTGAACTGGTGAGCCCAGGACTGCACAGAATTTTCCAGATGAGGCCTCACTAGTGCAAGGTAGAGGCAGGGGAGAACCTCACTTGACCTGTTGGCCACACTTTTCTTGATACACCCTAGGACATCATTGGCTTTTCTGGCCACAAGGACACATTGTTGGCTCATGGCTGACCTGTTGTTCACCAGGACTTCCAGACCTTTTTCCACAGAGCTGCTTTCCAGCAGATCAGCCCCTAACCTGTACTGATACATGGGGTTATTTCTCCATAGGTTCAGGACACTACCCTTTGCCCATTGTTGAATTTCACAAGATTACTCTCTGCTCAACTCTCCAGCCTGTCCAGGTCTCATTGGATGGCAGCACAGCCTTCCGGTGTGTCAGCCACTCCTCCTGGTTTTGTTACATCAGCAAACTTGCTGAGGGTACACTCCATCCCTTTATCCAAGTCATCGATGAACATATTGAACAGGGCTACCGTTATGTACATTCCATCTTCCAGTGTTCTTGTTATGTATAGTCCTTTGGTATGGTTATTGCTAATGAAAATGCATAGCACAAAACAAGTCAGTACAACCTGTCAAAACTGCTTTAAAAAAAAAAAATCCACTTCAGAAGAGGAAGGAAAAAAGACAGAAGACCTTTTCTACAATGGAAACATTAATAATTTTTGAAAGTGGAAGGACAATGAAGATCATCTTGTAACCTCCGGCATAACATAACACATAGAACCATGAGCAGTAAGTTCTGCACTATTCCCATTAGTTCTTCTTTAACTGCATGTCATCTTTAAAAACAAAAGAACTAAAAAATGAAAACTTCAACTGATGGATTATATACAACATCCCAAGGTAAATTGTTCACATGGTTAAATTATTTTGTTGTTATATATTTTCACCTCATTTCTAGGCTGAATGTGACATATATCAGCTTTAAAATTCTAGATCCTTTCATTTTTTTCTGCTAGATTAAAAATTAAGCTACTATCTAAAATAACTTCCCTGTGTAGAAGAGGATCAAGACAACTCTTAATCTCTTAGATAAATTAAGCAGATGCAGAGTTTCTGTATTTTATAGCAGGCTTTGCAGACCTTGAGCATTCTTGTAGGTCATTTCCTGAATGCATTCCAATTTGTCAACATCATTTTTGAAGTGCGGATCCCAGAACAGAGTATTGTATTACACTGACAGATTCATGACTGCACCATAATGGGCTATCGTGAGGCATTCAGATATTATGGCTGTGGATATGAGATACACTTTTTGTTAGAAAGTAAAAGAATGGTAAAATTCATGCTGAGACTTAGATCAAAGGTTAACTTGTGCCTAGGTTACAATGGTTAAGGGGTGTAACAAAGTCGTGGGGTTGATGCTGTTCTTTAACAATGTGGAATATAAATAACATCTGAAAAAAAATCCCTTAAAATCATTAGTAATTGCCAGATTTTAGTGCCTTTTAATGTTTTCTTGACAGAGTTTACCAAAGAAGGAACACTTTGGACAGAAAGGTAGCAAATAATCTGGCCCTTGTTTCTCATTATGGGGTGGAAACAATAAATTATAAGAACAGACTTTCTAGAGAAATTGATATTTGGAAGAAAAATGCAACCAGAATAAGTTCATTTGTGTGCATATGTCGATGTCAAAGCAAAAGGGGTCAGATACTAAACATTTGTTTACCAAGAGGAAACTTCTTTATTCCTTTTTTTTCCCTTCTTTTAATAAAAGCTTACAGAATTTTTTATCTCATATGTTGTAATAAATCCTCTAAGTAGCCTGAAAGCCCCTAATTTTTTCTTTTATTTCTTTTTTTTTTTCTTTGCAACTGTATGTACTATTTTTAATTCCTGTAGATCTTCTCAAACTGAGAAGTGCTTTTAGACTACCTGCAAGTTACAACTATGGGTCTGAGGAACTAATTTTTACTCATTTTCCAACACACTTACTTAACTATTTTATTCAGTCCTTGCAGTTTAGGGGGAAAAAAAAAAAATTGTACAAAATAGAGAATGAGACACAGTGGGAATAATTTCATTTATCTATGACAATGCCTAGAACACAGCTGTTGTAGATAATTATATACACATTTTCATATTAGCTAATGTTAACTAAACAAACTCTAAACTTGGAAAGTTTCTTCTGAATTTTTTTGAGTGTTAAAACTAATAATGTTCTCCAATGTCCTAAGATCATAAGGGGCTACATTTAACCACCAATGTAGAAATCAGGCTTCAGAAATGTGAAGGAAATAAACCCTTTTATTTCCATTTTCTTGCTAAAATCATCTAATTGATGTAATTCAATGTGTCCTCTCTTCTTTAAATATGTGTGTGTGTAGAGGTGGCAAGCAGGCACTAGAAGCATGTTTTGTCTCTCCTTGTCTGGCAGTGACATGATGAATTTTTTTATGGCTGTTTTAAGCTTATAAAAAGGAAAATAACATTGTTCGGAATCATAAACTTATTTTTCTTCCCTGCTAAGTAATGCCACCCCAGCATTCAGAACATGAGTAGAAACAGCTTTCCTGGTGGTCTTAGTTTGAAGATATCAAGATACATTGGCCTACAAACCAGATATGAATTTGCAAAACAGTAATGCAGAGTGTCATACTAAAAATATGTTACTTGTTCCTCCATCCTTACTATAGCACTTTATAGCATGCACTGATGCTTCAAGGGAAGTCAGTGAGAATACTTTAAATGAATGAATGAATGAATTAATTAATTCCAAGTGTAGAATATCAAATTCAGGTCTTGTTACTGCTCTTAGTAATTGTGAAAATTTCATTATATTCAAAGCTTCTCTCACCCTGCTCTGTAAAAGTTTCTCAAGATGGTATTAGATTTTATAGTGTGTACATAATAAAAAAATACAATAAAAATGTATCAGAAACAACACTATCAATTAATTAATATTTGTCTGTATTCTGACACCATATATTGCTTTAAACAGGCTGAAATCAGGTAAATTAATGTTATATGCAGAAGAGGACTTTGTGACCTCCAGAACTGTCAAATGGGAAAAAAATAGTTTTATTTCATTTTAAGAAAATAACATTATTATTTTCCCCTGAAGTATTGCAGCCATAAACTGATAAAATTATCCAGAAAGGCCTTAGAGAAATCTGAATATTCCCAGTATGAACAGCAATATGTTGAGAAATAAATTTACATTTTTAGTAGCTTAGTTCCACTTTATATAACCCCTAAAGGGCAGTGTTGTTCAATATACTTTGTTGAAGCAAAATACGGCTGTTTAGTGTGTTTATTTAACTAGCTAATGCTCATTTGCTTATCTGCCACTTAAAGACACTAATGCTGCATTGAGTTTTGTGTCACTTGTTTATTACTATCTCCAAGGCAAGAAAAGAAATTGTAGAGCTTGTTCAAAACCGTTTACTAGAATGGTAAAGTATCTGATCTTGTGCTGAGACTGGGGCTTTGCTGTGTCTGTACTGCAGCGAATGCTTTCACATGGCACCAAAGCCTCCTTCTTAACCAGTGGTGTAGCACATGCCTTTCACTAGCATTACAGAGTGATCACAAAGGCTATTCATGGAGTCATCACATGTAGCATGCACCATAAATCCTGATTTATGCCACCTGAACATGCATCTTGGAGCCTCTACAGGGTACAGACCTTCCCAAACAGGCAGAGTGAGCCAGCACAGTGATCCCGGTTTATCCCTGAAGAATGGCACTGGGTATGCTCATATTAATTCCCAGGTCATCTTCCATCTGCAGATAAGTAGCCAAAATGGATGGAAAAGACAAACTTTTATAGGTATCTAATGTTATTATTTATATGTAGTGCCTAGAGGATTCAAGGAAGACCGAGATACTCTCATCCTTTAAAACCAAGCAAGTAGAGGTAGTCCCTGTCCAGAAGGGTGTTTAATCTCACTATACCAACATGTAACACCCAAGCAAACAGACAGCAGTTATCTCTGAAGCCATGCCATCTATGACTACCTTAGTAAAATGAGAACATTTTTTGTGGTAGAATAGCATTACTTCTGGGTGCAAATTACCTTTGTAATGCAGATTCTACAGAAATCTCCATACACACAGGAAAGAATAATTTCCTGAAGTTTATAAAATCTTTATAACCTCATAATGAAATAATTCTGTTCCTAGAGTTTTGTAAAGACTTAAGCTTACTCATGGTTAGCAGAAGAATGAATACACTTGAGAATGCATCTACAGAAATCTTTAAGTTAAAGCACATAGTTTACTTCAATACGCTTTGTGCTATACACAGCATACTTTTAAATTTGCATACTTAGTGTTTTCTACCACAGTTGAAAAAATCTTAGCTGAAACAAGTGGGAGACTACTATCATAATTTTACAACATTTACTATAGACAAATGTGCTAACTCCTACAAAATACTGGGAATGGCAATTATGAGTCAAATCAGGTCTGAAACATTGGCTGCCCAGGGAGGTGGTGAAGTCTCCATCTCTGGAAATATTCAAGAGCCGTCTGGATGCCTATCTGTGCAATATGTGCTTGGGAGCCTGCTTCAGCAGGGGGGTTGGACCCGATGATCTCTCAAGGTCCCTTCCAACCCCTATGATTCTATGATTCTATGATTCCCGAAATACTTCATTCAACTGAAGAAAAGGACATTTCTCACAGGCTGTCCTGGTATTGGCTAGGACAGAGTTAATTTTCTTTCTAGCAGCTGGTGTTATGTTGTTTGGGAGTTAGGATGGGAGCAGTTCTGATAACTCCCTGATGTTTTTAGTTGTTGCCAAGCAGTCAAGGACTTTTCAGTTGTTCATATTGCCCTGCTAAGGAGAAGACGGGGCGGGGGGCCACCCAGTAAACTGTGAGGGGATGTAGCCAGAACAGGTGACCCAAACTGGCCAAAGAGGGTATTCCTTACCAATTACATCATGCTCAGCATAAAGTGGGGCTGGTGGGGGGGAGGAGCATGTGGCTCCAGGACACGCAGTTTTTGGGGATGGTCCATCTCTGGGATGGCTCTGAGCTGTATGGCCCGAGTTGTACGGTTTGGTGAGAAACTGCATTGTATATCACCAATTTCACATATTTTTCCTATAAAAGTCTTATTATTGTTATTTCTGTCTCTGTTGTCCCAGTAAACTATCCTTATCCCAAGCCATGAGTTTTGTCTGTTTTTTTCTTTTTCCCCTTCCCCTTTCTCCCCTGCCAGAGCAAGTGGCAGTGTGGTGCTCAGCTCCTGGCTGGGGACAGAACCACAACACAGGCATCTGTGAATATTTATCCCAACATTGTCACCCTACTCTCAAGTTTGACTTTTTGTATTGTTTTTCTGGAGAAAAACAATCTTTCTCATAATTTGTGTTCCCTCAGTACATTAATTTTTGCATACAGAAAGACAAGTCATTGAGTACTATTGTAATGAAGTACCTCTCTTAACAGTTTCTTAATTGAAATCTATTTGTTACCCATACCCTCCAACTTCCAGAGAAGCGCAATGCACTGATCATGTAGGAAAGTTTGCAGTTCAACCTTCTAGACAACTCTAGTCTTCAAAGTTCTTCCTTCCACTTAGCATACATATCCTCCAGGATCTCTAAGTTTCACAGATGTTGGGTGAAATGAAGCAGTTGCTACGAGGAACACATAATGATGTATCTTGTCATATGGCATCACCACTTCCATATCACTCCTCCAAAGTACACATCACTGACACTCTTGAAGCTCCTTAGGGTAAACACCTCCTTTCTCTTAGCCATCAACTCAGTGAAAATTTTCAAAATGCATGGAGGCAGGGAGAAAACTGGACCTTAAAAAATCATTGATGGTATCAGCTTTACTTCTCTGTAAGGCAAAAGTATTTCCTTTTTCATTCCAGCAAGCAGGCAGAAGGGTAAGTGTAGTCTGATCATATACAGCTATTTGCAATATAGAGATCAGTGTTGGAATTACCATAGAATTCCTTCATAGTTGGTGAATATCTATTCTGTAGAACTAACAGTTCTGGATTCTACTTCTTATCCCAAAGTAGGCTTCTTAAATAGGTCATATATTTTGCATCCTAGAAGTAATCCTGTCCTATTAAGATTTTGAGGAGACCTCAAAGATACTAGCCAGAACACTGTCATCTGCATCTAGACCTCAAGGTAAGATTCAGTTACCTAGAAATAGCCACTTAGTGCCTGTTAACACTATGCATAACTTTTAGTTCCATGCGGATATCTTCCCAAGTGGAGACTTGAGGTTCATAAAACACTATGTGTCTCTGTTTAATCAGTTGGAACATATGCCTAGAGCTATTAAAAAAAAAAATATTCAAGTGCTGAAACATATAGCGTCTGCATATCTTTTTAAACAACCCACCATCAGAGGGATCAATCACTTCTTGAAGTATGGTGGGAGAACACAATTCCTATGTTGATAATATCTTTAGACTTTTATGGAATGAGGAAACAGATGCATATCCAATCAACAGCCACTATATGAAAAAATTATTTCTACAGATACAGGCAAGACAGCACCATTTTCTTCAATGCATCACAAATGACATCAGGATTTCTAGCAATTGATATAACAGCAACATGGTAACAACTCAGCCAATAAATGGTAATCCCAATGTTTAGATGGTGTTACAACAAGTTTCTTAACAGTATTTGATCATTAAATATGGACCAAACTCCGCAAAGGCAATCTTTTTCAATATTCTAAATTTCTGCCAGTTTTAAAGGTCAGCCCAGACCTCACTTGAGCCAAGTATGGTACACAGGGTAAGAAGGTAGCATTTTAGAAAGGTGATTCTTTTCTTCTCCATTTGACATACTTTCATTACTTAACTAGATTCCTCAAAGTTCATATATGGAAGATAGAAGAAAACCAGGAGATTTTTCCCATTGACTATTTATGCAGAGTGACACCACTGTCACTGCCAATGTGTGCACTGCTTAGGTTGATAAAATACCAAGTTTCCCAAGTGGAAGAGAAAAACTGCAAGAGAAATGAGTTGCCTTTTGACAAAGCTTGGCAAGATACCATAATTACAGTATCACAGAATTACATGGGTTGGAAAAGACCTTTAAGATCATCAAGACAAACCATTAACCTAGTACTGCAAAGTCCATCCCTGAGCCATGTCTCTAAGCACCACATCTACATATGTTTTGAATACCTCCAGGGATAGTGACTCACCTCCAGGAATGGTGACTCAACCACTTCCCTGGGAAGCCTGTTCAAGTATTTGACAAACTTTTCAGTGAATAAATTTTTCCTAACATCCAATCTGAATTTTCCTTGGAACAACTTGAAGCTCTTTCATCTTACCCAATCACTTCTTCCTTGGGAAAAGATGCTAACAGCCACCTGGTTACAACTTCCTTTCAGGCGTTTGCAGAGAGTGATAAGGTCTCTCCTCAGCCTCCTTTTTTCCAGGCTAACCAACTCCAGATTCCTTAGCTGCTTTTCATAAAACATATGTTCTAGACCCTCACCAGCTTTGTTCTTCTGTGGACACACTCCAGCACCTCAGTTTCTTTCTTTTAGTGACCAGACCAAAACTGAACACAGTATTCAAGATGTGGTCTCGCCAGTGTGAAATACAGGGGGACAACCACTTCTATTTCTGTTGTCAGGATGCTGTTGGCCTTCTTGGCCACCTGAACACACTGCTGGCTTATATTCAGCTGGCTGTCAACCAATATCCTCAGGTCCTTTTCTGCTGAGCAGCCTTCCAGCGACTCTTTCCCAAGCCTGTATAGTTGCATGGGAGTGTTGTGATCCAAATGCAGGACCTAGTACACAGTCGTGTTGAACCGCATACAGTTGGCCTCTGCCCACCAATACAGCCCATCCAGACTTCTCTGCAGAGCTTTCCTGCCCAAAAGCTGATGAACACTGCCACTGAACTTGGTGTCATCTACAAACTTACTGAGGGAGAACCCAATGTCCTCATCTAGATGATTGATAAAGATATTAAAGAGAACTGGCCCCAGTACTGATCCCTGTGGTACACCGCTTGTGACCAGGTGCCAGATTGATGTAACTCCACCACAACTCCTCTGTCCTAGTAATTCATCCTGTTTTTTTACCAAGCAAAGAGTACACATGTCCAAGATATAAGCAGCCAGCTTCTCCAGGAGAATGACGGGAGAATTTATGTCAAAGGCTTTACTGAAATGCAGGAAAGCAGTATCCACAGCCTTTCACTCAGCCACTAAGTCATCTTGTCATAGAAGGAGATCAGGTTAGTCAAGTAGGATCTGCCTTGCATAAAACCCTGCTGATTGGGCCCAATCCCCTGATTGTCCTGGCACTCAAGATAATCTGCTCCATAACCTTCCACAGCACCAAGGTCAATCCAACAGGCCTGTAGTTCCCCAAATCCTCCTTCTGGCGTTTCTTGTGGACAGCTGTCACATTAGCTAAGGTCCAGTCAACTGGGACCTCACAGGTTAGCCAGGACTGCTCATAAATGATGGCAAGTGGCTGGATTATTACTTCCTTCAGGTCCCTCAGTACCCTTGGGTGGATCCCATCTGGCCTCATGTGTATGTCTAAGTAGTGTAGCAGGTAACTAATGATTTCCCCTTGAATTTTGTGGGCTTCATTCTGCTCCCCCTCCGTCTTCCAGCTCAGCAGCTGGGTACCCCAAGAACAACTTACTCAGGTCTCAGTCTTGCTATTAAACACTGAGGCAAAGTAGGCATTAAGAACCTCAGCCTTTTCCTTATCCTTTGTCACTGTGTTTTCCACCACATCCAAAAAAGGCTGGATATTATACTTTGCCCTCCTCTTGTCACTGATGTATTTGTAATTGCACTTTACAGCAGTAGCCAGATTTCATTCTGGTTGGGCTTTGGCCCTTCTAATTTTCATCCTGCATAACTTTACAACATTCTTTTAGTCCTCCTAAATTGCCTGCTCCTCCTTCCAAAAGGTCATAAACTCTCCTTTTTTTCCTGAATTCCATACAAAGCTCTCTGTTTAGCCAGGTTTATCTTATTCCCTGCCTTCTCATCTTTCAGCACATGGTGACAGCCTGCCCTTGCACTTTTAAAATTTCCTTCTTGAAGAATGTATAGCCTTCCTGGACCCCTTTTCCTTTCAGGACTGCCTCTCAAGAGGCTCTGTTAACCAGGCTCCTAGACAGGCCAAAGTCTGCCCTCCAGAGGTCCAAGATGGCAATTATGTTGACACCCAACAATAGGAGTCTGCTAGTTGACAGATATTTTAAATTTATAGGACTTTCTTATGGAAATAGGATAGGGTTTTTTTGAGGAATCTGTGGTGTGGTTAGTGTTCACAGTATAGGAAGAGGATACGACTAGTAGAGTATATATTTCTTCATGTGTGCAGGTATTGCTCAAGACTTGCTGTGGCCAGCATCCCTGGGCTGATAATTTATTGTGTGTGTTAGATTGCACAAAATATGTTACAGGAAAGAACATAATAATGGTTGAATTTTGAATAAAACACCACCAAAAACATGTGAATTTTAAAAATATAAAAGATCTCACCTTAAGATTGAATTACAGTGGTACTAAGAGCTTTCAGTTCAATAACATTAAATCAATGCAATTAGAGAGAACAAACTAGATCAATGCAACATCTTGGTGGAGACATAGTCTTCTTGTTCATTGCTATGAAAAATAAAAAAAAAAAAGAAACCTTTTGAAAGAATTATACGTGCAACCATTGAGAAAAGGATAAATAAATAATTGGACACAAAAATTCATGCCTTTTATTCTTTACCTAAAAGATTAATAATAATTGGTGCAATGATCATGTAAACACTCTCAGAACTTGCCATATGTTAGTGCCAGCAATGCTACTTTTATTCAGAGTCATTTGGCATCAGAATAAATTCAGGAGAAAATCCAGGATATTTTTTCAACTAATAATTGTGCAGTTCCATCATCGTCACCTCTCTTTTTCCCTATTAAAGGCATTTTTAAATGTCCTTTGAAATGCAGATTTTGTCTATCATCTCAGTTCTATATGCAGTCTTTTTCATGAATCATTTGCAAAATATAAAGTTTAATTTTCTTTTGTGCTTGGACTGCCATGGTTTTTTTTAAAAAAATTCCAGTAGTTGTTACAAAAGTGGTATTGCACGTGCATTTTTAACCTCAGAAGACTTCACATAGCAAATGGTTGTTCTTGCCTACACAACATGAAATTTCTGCTCAGAGGAATCATTCTTTTTGGAAATGACCCTGGATATAGATTCCTTAAAGCTTTAGACACATACGTGTAGGTAAAAGCATCTGTTTTCCAACAGGATTTGTGCAGGAAACAAACTGTTAGAGAAAAATATCTCGTGAACAATATGTATCCATACGTTCACATCTTGCATCTCTGCAGACAGCTAAAAAGTTCGATTACCACCTATGCTTTTTTACAAACATAATAGAGCTTCTGATGATCACCTTTCTTCATAAAAATGGTGCCAACCTTTGCCTTTTGTATTTGCCTCTCAACTGAGCTTAGGCTAAATGTAATTCCTAGTTTGGTTTTTTTCCATAACCTAATTTCATCAGTCCATTCTAGGATCACTGTAGCTAGGCTAAACCTGTCATCTCTGTTTTACAGGCAGTTTGAGCTCTTTGTGGGTACAGAATCTATTTTCCTTTAAAGTGGCTAAAAAAGTTGTCCCTCTCATGCAGTAAGGTGCAATAATATGTAGTACCATCAGGTCAGAAGGGGCAAATAGAAAAAACTAGGCTTGACTCTGTATACCTCTCCTGTCCACACTAATTAGAGATATGACCCCACAATATCATAGATAGAAAATTTTTACACAGGCATTCCCTGATCATGGGTTTGAGCCTATGGGAAGAAAGTAATTGCTGCTCTTCGTTTCCAAACAGATGGCTTTAAAGATAGAACAAGTCTTTTTGGGCAAGAAAGGACAACGGGAGCAAAAGGAAGAGAGATAGTGAACAAAAATTGTAGTAAGGGAAATTCCAATGAGATGTAATAAAAAAAAAGTAATGTAATTAAGCACTGAAATAGGTTGGCCTCCCAACCTAGAAGAATTTCATAACTTCATTGGACACATCCCTGAGCAATTTGGTCTAACTTTAAAGCTAGGTCTGCTTTTGACTGCGGACTACAGATTTTTTGTTCCAACAATGTATCCAACAATTGTATCCAACAATGTCATAGACATTGAAAGATATCATAGTCTACTTATTGGAGAAGATTACAACAGCTCCAGCAGTAGATGTAGCACTCTGCTTCCCACTGCTTCTAAACACTGTGACATACAAAACACACCACAGGCCAGTTTGCCACAAGATTGAAAAGCTTATAATCTTTTATTACCACTGCTTGATATATCTGGAATCCCTTGTGACATGATAGAAAAAAATGTGTGCATTGTACATCTTTCCTATCAAAATTTGTGTACATCCAGATGTTTGTACGTGTTTTAGTGAGAAGGAATTTTAGACAATGCCATTCAGTATTTCTCTAAATTTAAATTACAAGGTGACATAATACTGCTGCTTAGGCACATTATGATCTTGAAAAAGCTTACAGCATATTTGAGCATGGTTAGAAAGGTAGTTTATGACATTCAGCACAGGATAAAACAGATTATGAATTCTGTGCAAGAACAGTTGTCACACTGGCTTGCTCCCAATGCTATTTAAAAACTATTATTTAGGTTTTGGCTCTAACTTCTGTGTTTTGTTGGGGTTTTTTTTTCCTGCACTCTTTTGAGAGTGTTTTGAAAGAACTTTTGCTACAGAGGCTGGTTGGTGTTTTAGAAATGCTTCACAAAGACCATTGCATCTGCTGATAAAAGTATTGCTGTATGGTGATACTATGCAGTACTGTTGAAAGGGATATATATTCAGAGCGTAAAGATGAGCAATCTTCTGAATTTTGCATTTAAAATACGACTACAGCTTTTCTTTAAAGATGACAATATCCTTGGATAGAATTCCCTGGATTCTTAAAGCTGTGGTTTTATTTGTAACTGTATAACATTTCAATGAAATATGCAATTCCTACTGATCCAATAAAAGCTGTCCGAATCTAGTGAAACAAAATCATCTAATTTGAGTCTAAAAGTCATACAATATAAACAAGCGTGGCTTGCAGCACTATTCTGAATAAATTAGGCTAATTATATATCTATGAGTTATAGCAGTCAATGTTCTGGGAGTGTCCTTACATTCTTCTTCCTTTTATTTTTGTTGATCCTTGAAGATACACTTGTAAAAAGAAAAACATATTGTTTGGTCTTTGTTTATTCTCTTACAAGGATAAGAATTCCCAACTGACCTAAGCAAAACCAATGTAACTATAAATATTTGATTTTCACTTACTCTTTAGCTAGAGTCATATAACTAAAAAATGGTTTGCACCCCAGAGGATTTCAGAACACCAGTTAATTTGTTTGAGCAAACTTAGTTGCACAAACACTGAAAACAATAAAGTCTTTGAATAATTTTAAAATTAATGGATTTTTTTTTCTTTTAGATATTTTCAGCTGGAAAAGAGAAGAGGTTTCCCTGTCAAGTGTTGATGTGTGTTTGTATTAGTACTGAAGAGATTCTTTTACCTAAAAGGGAGTAGTCTAACCTCTTTTTTAGAGTAAATTTAAATTTCATGTCAAGGAGCAGTCTGAACCCTTTAAAACCACAGGAGTCATTTACAAGATACATATCTGAAGGGTTTTTTTAACTCATTTTTTTCTATATCATGGCACTCTAATATTTGCTGTACAAACTACAAGTCTGATGCCTTGTGAAAATTGTAATTGGTTTCAATTAGGTAACACTTTTGTCTCTATAAATGAAGGTTTTTAAAAAATCTATGAGTCTTCTTACCTTTGCTTAGATGTCAGCCACACCCCTGTTGTTGAATACCAGTCTTAAATGTTATCATAGAATCATAGAATGGTATGAGTTGGAAGGGACCCCAAGGATCATAGAGCTCCAACCCCCCTGCCACAGGCAGGGCCGCCAACCTCAGGCCTGGATCTACACTAGGTTGCCCAGGGCCCCATCCAACCTGGCCTTGAACACTTCCAGGGATGGGACATCCACTACCTCTCTGGGCAGCCTGTTCCAGCACCTCACCACTCTTTCTGTAAAAAACTTCCCCCTAATATCTAATTTAAACCTTCCTTCCTTTAGTTTTAATCCATTCCCCCTTGTCCTGTCATTGTCTATCCTTTTAAAAAGTTGAATCCCCTCCTGCTTATAAGCTCCCTTCATGTACTGGAAGGCTGCAATGAGGTCCCCCCACAGCCTTCTCTTCTCCAGACTGAACAAGCCCAGCTCCCTCAGCCTCTCTTCGTAGGGCAGGTGCTCCAGCCCTCTAATCATCTTCGTGGCCCTCCTCTGAACCCTCTCCAACAGTTCCACATCCTTCTTGTATTGGGGGCCCCAGATCTGGACACAGTACTCCAGATGGGGCCTCACGAGGACAGAGTAGAGAGGGACAATCACCTCCTTGTCCCTGCTGGCCACCCCTCTTCTAATGGAGCCCAGGATACCATTAGCCTTGCGAGCTGCAAAAGCACACTGCTGGCTCATGTTAAGTTTCTCATCCACCAGAATCCCCAAGTCCTTCTCAGCAGGGCTACTCTCAAGAAGCTCTTCTCCCAGTCTGTATCTATGTCTGGGATTCTTCCGGCCCAAGTGCAACACCTTACACTTTGCAGTGTTGAACCTCATTAGGTTCACCTGGGCCCACCTTTCCGGCCTGTCAAGATCCCTCTGGATGGCTTCCTTTCCTTCTGTTGTGTCAACCACACCACTCAGCTTGGTGTCATCCGCAAACTTGCTGAGGGTGCACTCAATTCCATCATCGATGTCATTGATAAAGATGTTAAAGAGAACCGGTCCCAAGACAGACCCCTGGGGGACACCACTTGTCACCGGCCTCCACCTGGACATAGACCCATTGACCACCACCCTTCGGCTATGGTCTGTCAACCAGTTTCTTATCCACTGGATGGTCCACCCATCAAATCCACATCTCTCCAATTTAGAGATAAGGATGTGATGGGGGACTGTGTCAAAGGCCTTGCACAAGTCCAGGTAGATGACATCGGTTGCCTTCCCTTTATCTACCAATGCTGTCACTCCATCATAGAAGCTCACCAGATTGGTAAGGCATGACCTTCCCTTGGTGAAGCCGTGCTGGCTGTCCCGGATCACATGCTCTTCCCTCATGTGCTTCAACATGTCATCCAGGAGGATCTGTTCCATGATCTTCCCAGGCACAGAGGTGAGGCTCACCGGCCTTATCTATTGACTTGTTTTAGTTTCTCTTAAAACAGGCCATCACCATCTTGAGATGCATATGTGCCATTAGACTGCTACTAATGATCTCTAAATAACCTAGTCAGAGATCAAGCTGACAAACTGTGATAGCCACCAAAAAAACCCATCAATGTCTTGAATCTCCTAAGTGACGTGATGATAGGTGCGGACTGGCTGCAGAGACATGGAGAGAAGGTTTTGCACCTTTTAGAACGTGTTAAAAATACAACTGTGATCAGAAAAACTGAGGTTCTACACTCTTGTGGTAGTCTGCCAATGAAGTGAAACTGAGCATTTCATCCCCACTGAAGGCTAGTCAGCAGTTGCTCTCCATAGACCTCAGTGATCCCATTGCTTCTCAGCACTTCACTAGCACAGAGCGTAGAGGTCTGTGTTATGCAGCCAAAGCTTTCAGGCATGCTTATATCCAGCAAAAAAGTCATCGTATTTTCATTTCACAGTTTCATGTAATTTCAGTTTTCATTTTTATAGGATGTCTTGAAACTGAATGGGCAATCAAAATTTTGATGGCTCGACTTTTAAAGTACATTTTATTATTTTATACATAATACTATAAACTTACAACGATAGCATTATGCTTTATATAATAATTCTGTCATAACATTGTAATAACAGTATGGTCGTATATAGATGTAAAATATAAAAATCACAAGTATTTTCAGGGTTCAGTAAGAGTCACAGAAAAGTTGGACTTGCAAGCTGTCTATGAAGTACTTGTCCACTTTCCACTTACAGCTATTTATTTATGAAAGGGTTCTCAAGCATCTGTGTCTTTTTCAGCTTTTCTCATGTTCAGCGTATTTATCTGTTAATGTATTGCAAGGATGTAAGGCTGTAGATAAGACCCTTAATTTGTAGTTTGTTTACTTCTTACACCTAGTTCTACTAAAATATTAACAAGTGCACATTTCTGCAAAATTAAATGATTTGACACTTTAGTATTAATAAAATAAACAGATAAATGCAAACATTATTAAAAAAAATCTGAGATTAATATATTCTGTCTCCTCTCAACTGCCTATGCGGTAAAACATATTCTATCTTTACAGTAAGAGCCAAATTAATTAGGTAAGCTAATAGACATAGAAATATTCAGTTCTTCCAATCTTAGGACTTTCATTTAAATCCTATACTGAACATATGGACTTAATACAAATATATGACATTTTTAATGCCAAGAGAGTTTAATCACATCTGCTTTGGGAAACATATAGGGCTAGAGATACAAAACATTGCCCATTAGTAAAAACACACTATATGAATTTAAGAGTACCAGGATGTGCTGAAGTTCTGATCTCCATCTACCTTACTTTATATTTTCTCCTTAAATTGCAATATTCTTGCGAAGAAATAAATTCACATCCACCCTAAATCAAGCTTAAAAGTTGAACTGAGTTTCTCCACATAAATTAAATATTTCCATTAATTTATTCATGTTGCACAATGGAAGAATGTAATCCCACCATTGTCAAAAGCATTGTAAAAATTCTAGTTTAAATAATTCAAGTATTTCTAAGAATCCCTCCTTATTCCAGTATTCCAAATTTTTTTAATTCCAAAATTTATGCTTCATTTTGCAAGTAAAGAAAATCAGTGATAAAGTCTCTAACAGAAGCAGTTCTGTGGCTATTAATATATTGACTAAAATGAAATATCATTCAAAAGTAATTTGAACTGTACATCAATCATGACAGTTTGCAAATGAACTAGTACAGTGTACTTAAGTATGAATGTGAATACTATTGACACTTTATCATTCTTTCCTGTAGCGAGGTCTTGACCTGATAAAAGAGGTCTCAAACATTAAAAACTATTTTCATAGCTCACATTCTGCACCTGTAAAATAGGTTGCTTGGATGGAAAGGAGGACGGGTTTCTTGTATTGCCTTGTTAATGAGTGATTAGAGAAAGTTGACAAGACTGAAGTATTTAATTTTAACCACTCTTCTCTAGTCCCTGGAAATGTACCAGATTCCTTTGCTGAAAATTTTACATGGAGAAATGTAAGGAGATAGATTAAGGAGATAGATGCAACAAGGTTTGTTTAAAGTGATAAATATGTTTGGCAATGATACTCAATGGACCACTATGGCCTTGATTTTACAAAGAGTAGGACGTCTGGATGCTTTCTTTCATTTTTGCTTCCAGTTCCTATCACAACAATATCCATGTTCCAGACAATTATGTCAACTCTACTATTTCAATCAACTGCCTTCCCACCTTCAAAACCTGCGGAAGCAATAACAAAAAGCTGAAGGAAAATGACAAAAATATCATGTTCTTCTGTGTTTACCTGGCTGTACACAGTTCTCCTCTGGTGATTGTAGAGAACAAGGGGAAACAAAGATATTCCATATTGTCATAGTCCTGTGTTTAGTTAAAAGTCATTACTTGTTTTAATTGTTAAATGATGATGCAATAGTTCAAAAAATTATTGTTTTGGTATAAAAAATAATCATTAACTGTGGTTTAAATGTATGTATGATTCCAATAAAGAAAGGGTAATATTTACCTATTTTCTTTTATAGCCTCTTCAGGCCTAACATACAGCAGGTAGTCTGTAACCATAGCAATCATCTGTATTGATGGAGAACCCAGCTAGGCTAAGCAAAAAAAGAATTGCAGAGCAAGGGAAGACCTGATTAGTACATTTGTGCATGCTACGGACAACATGAGGATATTGGCTCTTGCTGAGTGAGGCTGGTCAGAAGGTGTAAAAATATTTCGACAAATCTTAGATAAAAATTAAAAATTACTTGACTTCATCTGTTTTTTCTTTCTGCAGAGCTTTGTGATTCAATTGAATTTCTTGCTGAGATGGAGCTTCTTATTTGCACATCAACCTCAATAACAAAAATTAGTATTATAAGCATTTGTGCATAAAATAATATAGGCTAAATGGGAAGATAATCTCCTGATCATATTAGAGCAAAGGATCTTCAGGGGTGATAGCTGAACATAAAAAGGATCCAATTGCATTTTCAGCAACTGGCTCAGGTGTGACCTGGAAGTATCTTGAGACTGTATTCCCCTCCAAGGCTATGATACATTAAGCAGAGCTAAACAAGAACATAAAAACTGACAGATGATATAACTCTGACCAGTCCCAATTAAGTTTTGGAAAAAAGACATCCAACTAACAGCACCATAAAAGGACAAATAAAGTAGTTTAGAGTGCCAGCAGTACATAGACACTACCAATTTATATTACTATGTTCATTCTTGCTGTCTCAATATTGAGTCAAAAAGACCAGCTGAGAAACCCTGTTGATTTCTGAGTTGGAAATTCCCCAGCTCAAGCAAGATCTGGCAACTGCATCTTCCAGTTTTGAGGTTCTTTTAGGTTGTTCTAGTACAAGATCAAGCCCATCCACAATCGGTTAACAATTTGTGGCAAGAATAAACTCAACCAAGCAGCTTCTATGTTTCACTCTATCAGGTGGAACATATAATAAAAAACCCCCACAAACAAAACCAGTATTTATTTTCACAAGTAATTAATGGTCTTACTAATTTTTATAGCAGTTCTGAAGAATATTAGTTTTAAACATTACATTAGCTACATTACACTACACTGCATTCGATAAGAGCAAATCACAGAATCACAGAATCACAGAATGCAAAAAGATGACAGCTTAAACTCTCAGTATGAATATATCTCAAAGGTCAGATTAAGTGACACGAGGCTACTGGGAATTACCATCATAGACAGTGATTACAGTACATCAGTTGTCTGGCTATTATCTAGTAGTAACAGTTTAGTGAGAAGGACTTCATGACAGTATGTGTAAGACTCAACAGCATCTGCAAAAAGACAGGACCAACTGATAACTTCTCTTCCTTCCTTCAAGACATTTTAAACACTTCTTATTAGTGACAGATTGAGACAAAATTCTTGGCTTTAAGTAGGGAAGAATTCCTCAGGGGGCATTAAGCTGAGCCTGGCAGAATAGGAAGAAGCATGGAGAAAGCAAGACCAAAGCTTATAATAGAAATGACATTACAGACTCCCAGCCATACCTCCTTCCTACAAATATTAAGATACAGTACATCTACCACATGGCATGTATTGCCAAGCACAGCCCAAATGACAAATTGCCTGCATCTTTCTGTATGTTTGTGTGTATATGCACACACATGCATGTGCACTTTCAACCACACATGCACACACACACACTTGCACGCACAGATTATGTGCTCATTCTTTAGATGAAGGTTAAAAGGCACAGTTCCTAAATTGCAGCTGAAAGTTTAAATGATCACATTAACATTTTAGCATGAATAAGATAGGAAACAGATGATTGAAAATTCAGGAGTCACACCTTCTGAGATCTTTGTGAAATTTAATTTAAAAATTAACTTGCAAATTTATGTTATACTCCTTAGTTGCATATTCAAAGTTACATTAAAAAAAAGAGTATAAAAAAAATAAAAGACACAGACATATTCTTCCGATTACTTTTTACTTAGTCAAGCATAGAAGTCATGAGTTTGTGTTCTTGGATGTGGAAAGCAAGAAGGAAGAGCTAGAGGATTTGCTTCTACATATTTCATTCTCATCTCAGCTGAAATAGTGATATAGGAATGTGCTGTAGAATTAGATTTTGGCAAAACTACTGGTAACAGTACTAGAAAATGTAGCCTGGACATGGCGTACCTTGTGAGACATGAAGGCTAGAAGGGGCTCCCTAGACTCATTTGTATGAGATAGCCACTGAATAGAAAAGATTATTTTCCAACAAAATTCAAAAATTATTTTATAACTTCACTAAAGACATGAACACAACTGAACAATAATTAATTCAGCCAGACAAGATTGGTTCCCAGGGTTTTTTATTTCTTTATTCTGCTATTCAATGAAGTTGCGTGTTTATTTTAGTACCTATGACTTCCAATGAATTTACACTTTAAAGTATCATCCAAGAAAAAATTTCTACCAGTTTATTTCATAATCTATTGACTGCACAATGCTAAAGCAATGCTTTGTTCAAATTTATTTTATTTCTTTCATCATATATCCTCATATATGAGGAACCAATCTACGTATCTATTTCAGGATTCTAAATCTTTGAGATCCTGCCACATATAGGGTAATTCTGATGTGTGGCTGAGGGATGTCAGATATAAAAAGAATTGTTGTTGACAAATGCACTTACGGCAATGGTGTTAATTTATTATTATAATTATAATGCTAAAAAAATACTATCCCAGGTATTCCCACCAAAAAGATGAAATTGCAATTGCTTACCAAGAAGGCATCCCTTTCTTGGGTGAAAGACAAGGACTACCCACTGACTTCCTCTTCAGGGTCCTCAGTTTCTTCTCTCCCATCCCTGGGATTAACTTCCTCAATATCTTTTATATTCCAGTCTCAGCTGTTCCCTGCCAGGGGTGATGTTTAACATGATTTGGGTAGAGAGTCAGCTACTACAGTGATATATGTTTAGCATGTATGACTTTTAGCTCATTATCATATTTAGAGGTGTCAACTGTAACATTCATTTCATGGTTAATGAAGCAAAAGGTCTCACTTCAGGCACCATGGTCTTCAAGATTCTGTGTAGAAACCACCTATCTATTTATTCCAGATTCTAGCCAAAACAGGACTGTAGTGCTACCGTAAAACTCCCTTCTTCATCTCTTTCTCATATCAACCTTGTGGATTGCCATCCACAATGTTTGTATGAGAGATAAGCAGACGCCAATGTTTTTAACCTCTTGTGTGCAATTCCCACAGATCCACAATGCAGAAAAATTTAAAAAGATAATCTAGAATAAAAACCTTGACTCACTAAAAGCAGTCTTAAAACAAGCAAGGTGCTACACACTCTATAGCCATAGATTAAAAATCCAATAAAGACCACAATGATTAACCAGTTTGAAGTTTTGCATGTCAGGTCACACATTTCCCCAAAATGCTTTCTACTTAATTTTCATCCTTGAGTCAAATAACCTGTTTCAATTGCTGCTGACATGCAGCCCACCAAAATTCTTCCTAAGTTGTTCATGTGGTTAAATATTTCACTAAAAACTGCATTACCATTCTCGTCTTCATTTGTCAAACTTAATTCTGGTCTTATTTCACCTCTGCCTTTGTACAGTAGATTGAAGAGCACTCTATTATCAAATTTCTTCTCCTGTGTGGGAAGTATGCCCTTTAACCTTGCCTTTGGTAAGATAAACAGCCTAAGATCCTCCATTCTTTTGGAATAGAGGCACATTTACATTCCTTTAATCACAGCTCTTCTCTGAGCCCTCTTCAGTTTATTAACATCCTTCTTGAATTATGAATAGAGCTATGGGAAAAGGATCCTTTCGTTCTCACAAATTCCCCACACTTTTTCTGTGTAGACTATTGTCTGACTGGAGATGACTTTAAAAATACCTCCATCAGCTTCTTCCTTTGCATTAGGTAAGTTTCCTGTATATCCCAATTATTTTAGTCAGCTTTGCTTTTTAAACCTAAGAAGTGTACAAAATTCCCCTTAAAAGAACAAGTATAGACTTTATCTTTGTACTCTGTATTCTTTCATTTATGTGCGCTTAAACTTATTTGACAATGAGGTCTCATTTCAGATCCTGGGTTGCTCTGGGTTTCAAAGCTGTTCCACCTAACAAGTCAACATTTTCAGCATTGCTTGACAACCTTTCACTTACAAAGGAGAAAGATTTCTTCACCCCAAATATTTGGACCTAGTCACCTGCCAAGCAACAGGACCAGGAATGAAAGTGCATGGAATATGGTCTGTAAATTTGTCTGCACGTGCCTGCTGTTACATATGTTGATGCACACAACTTTGTAATGATACAACCACATCATTAGATTGTGCCAATCTAATATAGAGAAAAAAAAATTCATACTAGCCATGGAAGTCAGTATCCACATGGAGGAGTTAAACACATACTAAAAGGCAGATTCAATCTTGCTTACTTGTCAATGAAAATATAGACTTAATCAAGAGCTCATAAAATTCCTTTTTGTTTAGTCTTACAAATATTTTTTGTTCCAAAGAATCACTACATTGACAGGCACACCTACTGCCTCATTATGTGATGTAGTTTTTATCAATATACTAAATAGAATTCTGATTTCCAGAAATATTAATTTTCTACAAATACATAGCAGAAATGACCAAAGATTAATTCTTCACTTGATTTCCCTAGGATGGAAATTGAGAAAAAGAAATAGAATTTTCCTTGGAGAAAAGAGGTATTTTGCAGTTTTTTGTCTATCCTTCATCAAAATGTCACCTTCTGAGTTCAGCTTTTCAACAGCTAAAAGACAAAATTTTATGAAGCGGAGTTTCAGGCATCTATCTCTTTCACACATATTTTCTGCCTTTTGTGAACCCCAGTCTAATACCTGTTTACCTATCCAATGTACTAGGACCTTGGAAACACAGATCATCTTTCCTTATCCTACTCCAGGAGCTGAGCTGCTAAATCAGATATGTTGCAGTGCTCAGCATTACTGTGGCTATGCTACTTTGCTCAATATCTGCCTGTATAAAGCAAATGTATCACATCTGACTTAAGAAAAACAGTAAAAGCAAAGCAAATTCTGTGCTCATGAAATTAAAGCAATAAATAGACATTTTTTTCTAACACTACACGCATGTACCTGTTTACCCACCAGCAATTCCTTTGTTTTGGGCATTACCAACAGCTGCAGGTCTTAAGGGCTAGTTGTTAACTAATCTACAAACACAGCCTGCATTGCTTAACAAACACCCCTATTCTTTACCTTCCATATGACAGCACACAGTGCATTCCTCTTTGTGGTATGTATTTTTAAAATTTGTATTTTTAAAATAGATTTAGCAAATGGAGCCATTTAATTTGTCTCCTGGGTTCCTACTTACCCATGTAAATATCTTGGCTTAATCATGCATTTCTTCAGCTAATCACCCAGACATAGACCTCTGGTAGAGCTGTAAGAGTCTGGAAAGATCTTTCTGCTGAGAAACGTGTTAAAATTAAATAGCTACAAACCCTAGTGAAATTTGATGTGTAACTTAAAAGCAAGAAACAGACAAGGACAGCCAGGGATGAATTATTTAACAAATAATCTTCAATCAAGTCAAAAAGTGTCCAAAGCTACCAGATTTCATGGTTCTCATCATTAATACAAGTGTGTGAATGCATCAGGGTTAGGTAAGGTTTTGTGACAGTTGTAATGAGACAATTTGGAAGAAGTAGACCTTATCCACCTTAAAATACTCAAAGGACATCATTTTAGATGTGTAATAAACTTTTGATTGGCCATTTGATATTACTGTCAGGGCTTTAAAATGTATCAAATCATTCCCATAAACAGTCTGTATATAAGATGGGAAAGGTAATTATAGAAATGTTTTAACCTACCCAGTATGAACGGATTTCATAATTATTAAATTGACATAGACACCTATTCAAGAACAAAAGAGATCTTTTTTATATCTCTCTTCACATGCACAGACACACATACACTGATTTTCTTTAGCTCCAATTGAAAAGAAGGAAATCTATAATCCATACTGAGCTAGAGAGTTAGAATGTTCCATTAAATATTTGCTTTTCATTATTTGTGTATATAACGCATAAGATCCCTGTGCTGACGTAATTCCTATACACATTAATCAGTCCATTCTTTGTTACACTCACCTCAAGCAACTCTGTTCTCCTCTATCCTTCTCCAGTAAGCACTCTTCCATTATCTTTGTCAGATCCTGGTCATAAAGACTTTGATGCAGAAATGTTAGCAAAAATGTGGATTCTGTATTTCTAATGGATGCCGTTAGATTAGCTACTGCTCAGTCCACTCAGTAATAGCTGGAAGTCCCAAAGATGCAACAAAACAGAAGGAGTAAGCTGTAAGAATACAGCAAAAGCTGCTTTGTACATAGACTTTGGTCATATCTAACCTCTTCTCCTCTAGTTTTAATATTCAGTATTTATTCCAGAAAATGCTGAGTTTACTATTGATCTTTCCCAGAAACCTAGTACCTTATTAATTAATTTTACAGCTTAGAAAAAAAATGTAGTCTTAAGTAAAACTTTGGGCTTATGTACAAATTTTTGTTTCTTGTTTATGTTCCTAGTTACCCCTCTGATTAGCATTCTTTCAGGTGGTAAGTTAGGCATGCTATTTGATGCCTTATGACAAATAGTACTGAAATAAATCAATATGTTTTATGAAGAAATATATTATTTTAAAAATAATTTCTTGTTTTCATTGTGGTTTTTTCCTCCTCATTCACTCTGCATGACAGATTTCCTAATTATTTCACCATGATCATTATGGTAACAAAGTAAATACATACTGATAATATGATGTGATATTATATCAGTGTTATAAAACATCAAATAATAGCAGTGAAAGATAAGAAAAGCAGTTGGAAAAGCAGTGCTTGAAAACGTGACAGATTTTTGTGATCAATTTGTTTACATAAAATGTTAATACTGCTGACCTGTGGTTTAAGAAAAAAATCTGTAAATGCCTTTAAGAAAAATGCAATACTAAATGCCTGCAATTTCCTTTTGGAAGTGCACATTTTTCTATTGTTGTTTTGTGAACTTTGTGCTTCTAAGTGTATGTTTTATATAGCTTTTGCCTTGGAACTCCCTTGTTTCAATCCCCTAAAACTGTCAAGTGTGACTCCACCTGCTTTATTGTTCCCATAAATTCATATGAAACTAGTAGCTAAATCCAATTTGTGTCATTCTGTCTCTCTTTGTAGCCTATTCTAAATCTCCCAGCATGTTTCACAAAAGTAGAATCCTATTACTGCCAAATAACCACCACTGTATTTTATTCTGAGGTTATTACAGTCCTGTTACTGTCACACTTCCTAAAGAGTCTTCTCTCTCCATGAATCTATGATGACCAAAACCTGCAAACTCATTACTAGCTTTCTGTTCTTGTTCTTTTCATCTGATATACCTTTTTCCAATACTTTTTTTTTTAATGAACTTAGGTGTTATAAGTTTAGACTCAATAGTTTGTCAAGAAATTTGCCCACCATCGAAGTGCTACCAGTTAAAGTGAAAAAATGTGTTAACTTAAGCTAACAGAAAAGCTTAGCCCAGGAAGGTTATGTTCCTATCTTTAGCTTTACTGGAGTTATTTGCTTCCAAAGTATTGCCTAAGTCTAGTTTTAACATAAAAATTAAGGGTAATAACCTCTTTTTCTTAGTTTCTTAGGTTTCTGAGCAAGGGAGTGAATTAAAATACTAAAAATTAGAATACAGTATGAATTTCAATGGAATTCCAAAATTCTGCATCATGAATCAAAAGAAGTTTATTATATTTCATGTAGTGAAGCAAACACTTAAAGTGGATTTGGCTATTATGTATGTTTCCTAAAAAATTTCTAGTAGTAAGAGTGAAGAAATTTTGCAACATCTTTACAGCGATTTGACACAGTCATATTGCTCTCTTTAAGGCTTTAAAAGACCTTTACTTTAACTTAGGCTGAATGATCCTGTGTTTTAATTACATTCTGAATATATCAGGAAAAAGTGGCTTATTTCAGCTTTGAGCAGTAAAGATGGATCAGAATGCAGAAAGCACGTTTTTGGACTTGTGACAAGATCAAACACATTTACTGGGAAGTTCTAAGGAAGCAATATTCACAGAATCACAAGGTTGGAAAAGACCTTGTAAAATCATCAAGTCCAACCAATCCCATCCTAAACTAAACCATATCCCTAAGTAGCCCATCTACCCTTTTTTTAAACAGACCCAGGAAAGGTGACTCAGCCACCTCCCTGGGCAGCCTGTTCCAGGCCCTGACAACACTTCCAGTAAAAAATTTTTTTCTAATGTCCAATCTAAACCTGCCCTGGCTCAGCTTCTTGCTATTTCCCCTTGTCCTATTATTTGGACAATTAATCCCTATTAAGGCATTTAAAGGTCATTTAACTTAAAAATTTAAAAAATTTTAAAATAATTTAAGAAGGACCTCTTAGAATTGTTTAGCTCTAGAAAGTTTCTTGTTTTCTCATCCTTGCCATGGAAATGTTAATTTGCTCTGTCTGAAAAAAAGGTATCAAGCTGACATAGAATTTCAAACCTGGGGGTTGTAATTGTACACCTGGGCTTTGAAAAAGAATTGACTGATTATCTTAATTTTAATAATTGTTCTGTCTCAGTATTTGGGCTCTATTTGTCGCTCCCTTTTTTTTTTTTTTTTATGGAATAAACATCTGCCACATAAATTTTTACAGTGCTTTAACATTTTTTGTAAAAAAAGGTCCCAAAATCCTTGATCCAGTGCAGATCATTTTTTTCAAAACACTCCTTCTGTAAGAGATAGAAGACAGGGTTCAGCCTGAAGACATCTTATTGACCTCTAGGAATCCATGAGGCCAGTTATAGAACTCAGGCTACACCAAACCCATCTGTAGAAGCAGCAGAATAGCAACCCTTATTCTTTTCAAATGCCAGCAACAGCAAATACACCTCACAATGTATGTTAAAGTTAATTTCATAACCACTTTAGGGGCAGAAGGTGGCAGTCATCCTAGAAGCCTTTCAAGGAATGTCTAGCAGCAAAATATCCTGGGAAAAACTATTATTTCCCACTGTGTGCTGTTGCATAAGTCTGCATTTAACTTTTATAAATATATATATGTACATATGTATATAATTTCATATTGGCAAGAAGTATAATATCGATCCAAATAAGACATATATTTAGATAACCTGCAGTTCACTATCATCCCTTATCCCTTTGCAGCAAAATCTCTGCCTGCCTCGTACTTTTTATTCTTTCATTTTTATTTGTATTACTTTCATGAGCTTTAATCACTAGGAAAGTGAAAACCAGAAGCTTCAATTCTTCTCAGATGTATTACAGACTGCAGCTCTGGACTGTCTCTTTATATTATAATCCTTCACAGTTATATCCATAGATAGACTTTACTTTGGTTTCATTCTAGTCTTTGTTGTTATCCTCTCTTGAAATTTCTTGCATTTCAGAGTGCTGGGGAGGAGGCCTTTTCTTTTCAGCCTGAGATAATGCGATTTCACAAATCTGTTTCTTTCCTTCACATCAAAGGAAACTCCATTTCATTCAGCATATTTTGTACTAAACAATTCCAGATTCCTTTTGTTGGTATTATATCTTCTTTATTTGCTAAAAAGGATATTTAATTATACATTAAATGGATCTTCAGTCCTTCCCGTAGCCTAACTTTTCATAACTAATTTGCTGGCCTATAGAATTACCAATTCTCTCACCATTCCTTCTTTCTCCTTTCCCATCTTCCATTGTCAGGAGATTAATTCAAAAGAAATGGCTTTACAGAACTGTTACTTTATAAAGATCTTAAACTGCCTTGACACCCATGAGGTATTTTTAAAACTATTTGGAGTCATGGGGAAGGGTAAAGATTATGTTTATTTTATATTCATATTTTTGTCCCAAATTTCTATTAGTCTTTTGCATGTGATGGTATTAAAACTATGCTAAAACCACTAGTTTTGGGAACTTATTGCATTACACAGAATTAAAGGATAATAAATATTTGAAGCAATAAATATTTTCACTGGTAACGAAAGGGTAATGCTGTGTAAAAACTGTCCTTTAATAAAATGCAAATATAATTCTTTATATTACCTGATGTCATGAATGTTTAAAATATTTTATCATTTTAATAAGTTCATATTCAGTCAACAGCAGAAGATGTGTATTAGAACAACACAGAAGTGAAGCACTTTATGCATTCATTACAACTTCCTAACATTTCAGATGTTTTTCCATAGTCAGCCTTTCTGATTCTCCTGAGCAGTGGCATTTACTGCCTCCTGTTAGGGACTTCTTTTCTTCCCCCTCTTCTTTTTCACAATATTGAAAAGCTTTTTGTGCGTGTAGGAACAGTTCTTTTAATATTTAAAAAGTTATTTCATTGGTAAAAGCTCTTCCTTTAGAGAAGATCCTGCACTCCTTCAATTAGGTTGTTCTTATGAATGATTTCTTCACTGTAGTGTTTTCATTGTGCCTGTGACATTCAGTCACTGAGACATAACTGCACACGTCCCTAAGTGCTCTGAGACAAGGGTGATAGCTTTATAAGTTACATTACTGTTAAATTAATATGTAGAATACCGTGCTGACAAAAAGTACTTATTGCAGCACACACACAGAGATATAAAGCAGGTTAGAAGAATACAAGTCAAGCTACTTTAGTAGAGAGATCTTGTTTATTAAATTGAATCCCTACTAAAAAAACCCAAAAACCCTGCTACTAATGCAATTGATAGCAGATAGGGAGAAAGCGATGTTTTCCTACTTTTGTTTTTATTGATTAATTAGTCGATGTGTTTGCAGCAGCACGAACACAAGCCTGATATGTAAGCACTAAATGGTATTGCTCATACTGTGTTAGGCAGTCAGTTAAAAATATGTTTTATTGATCAGATTCCTTCCTTAAGAAGAACTGATGATAAACTTTACTGGCAGGGTTATGATGCCAGAAGACTGTTGGGAGATGGCCTGATGTTTGCCTCAGCTTTTTCATGTTTATGAAGCCAAAGAAAAGACACAACCAAAGACCCATTCCCATGCTGTATTTTGGCTCTTGTACCTCTTATGTTGAATTCATTTCTCTGATGGGGAACCTTTGTAAGTTTTCTGTCTCTGACCCTGTCACTACAGCTGTCCTGAGTCAATGACTGGTAAGAGCTTGGAACCTTGGAATCTTTTTCTCTCCACTGCTGGAAGTGTAACACTGTTCACTTCATCTCAAACGCAGCAGCCTCCCTGTTTC
Source organism: Porphyrio hochstetteri (assembly GCA_020800305.1). Classification (NCBI taxonomy): domain Eukaryota; kingdom Metazoa; phylum Chordata; class Aves; order Gruiformes; family Rallidae; genus Porphyrio; species Porphyrio hochstetteri. The sequence goes on along the minus strand of CM036906.1, from coordinate 157,286,324 downwards.
ACTGCACCTCCCCTCTCTCGGAAGCATTGCTGCTAAACTCATCTTCCCCTTCTAATACTCTGAATACAGCACCTTTTTATTCCCAATTTCAATTCCCTTTTTCATAACTCCCTTTTGCATATTTCTTTGCTTATCTCTATTTTCCTTCAGTCAAGTGGTTCATCTTTTTCTTGAAACTCTTTCACAATGGCAATGCGTGCATCTAAGTTCTCACTTCCTTCCTCTCCCCACCCTGCTGTGTTTGCAGTACTCAAGACAACCAGTTAAATCCCACAGAGTCATGCATAGATAAACAAACTAACTACTTTGAACTCATACCTCAGTAGGGTAAAGTGGCTCAAAATGAGCTTGATGTAGCCATACATAACTGGTACCCAAGACAGCTAATAAAAATATAACATGGGTCTTTCTTTGCTACCATTTATATCTTATTCGTAATATCAGTATTCTCCATTTAGTATCTTCTTTACAATATGTCATCTTACCAAGGGAAAACCATTCCCACTGTTGTCATGCTAGGCATTGTATGTTCTGTGATTCATCTGATCTGTCAAAGTAAAATATTGAAACAATCCTTAGAACAAGGGTGAGGAGGAAGAGTTGGTTAGATAAACTTAATAATGGTGGCCAAGTTCCTATGTAAGGAGTAAAGTGTTTCCCAGTGTAAACTAACTAAGAGTAATATCAATAATATTTTCACAGAATCACAGAAAGTAGGGGTTGGAAGGGACCTCTGGAGATCATCCAGTCCAACCTCCACGCTAAAGCAGGATCACCTACAGCAGGTTGCACAGGATTGTGTCCAGGCAGACTGAATATCTCCAGAGGAGAGTCCATAACCTCTTTGTCCCAGTGTGAAGGATGAAGGAGTTTTTCACTGTATTCAGATGGAACTTTCACTTACTTTCTTTATATTCTAAGCATTTTTAAATGAATCTTTCCCTAAAAAATAGGACATACCTAATGACGATACAAATTATTTCTATATTTTTTTTTTACTTTTCTTAATGGAAGTTAGCACAGGATGGAGCATTAAGTAAATATGAACTCCAATAACAGCTCCTTCATGGATGTTGTGGTCTCAGCCCCAGGAGCATTTTAAAACTTTCCACAGTTAAGTTTTTTTTACCTGTGAATCATATATGTAAATAGAAATACAAATTTAAATATACATAAAAATTTTATTTTCATACTCCATCAGTCATGAAGATATTCTGTTGCACAGAAGCATAAGATGACATTTAGCCTTTTTAATATTTTAATATCAAATTAGATTTATAGCAATTCAGAGGTTTGTATGTAAACTGTTTTAAAGGCTTGGAGTACTGAAATTCATCTCTGTGTTTCTGTAGTGATATTTGTAAGAAAATACCAGCTTTTTTGTTAAGTAGGTAGACATATACAATACAGTATAGCTCTCTGAACATCTTCGTACCTTTTATGTCTTTACTTTATAAGAAATAGACATCATATCCCTTATTATTAGAATATTTTTAGGAGAAGAACAGTGAAAAAAATCTATTACTAGTTTTCCTAAAGGAGCCCAGGTGCTGGGCTATAAAGTTGGGAAAGCTGGAGATGAACATAAGTCTCTTTGCTAGTCCTTCCATTAGAAATTTTCTTGAAATGATGTTTTTTCAGCAGTTTTTACTTTTAAAAATTTATTTTTTATTATTTTAAATTTAAAACAAGTTTTAAAAATTGTAATGTACCCCATGGTGTGCGAGAGTAATATTTCTCTTAGCTCAAGATCACAGGCTGCTCCAGAGCAAACTTGTATTAGTTCATTTGGGAGGGCACAAGCCATGTCAGAGTACCTGCCGGGGCAACTAAAGAAATAACTTGGTATTTGCTGTCAGTCAGGTGTCCTGTGCTCTCCAGTCCATGTTTGACTTTTCCAGAGAACTACCAGTCTCATTCCTGAACAGAATCTAGACAAAAATTATTTTGCACTGCACATGGTCAGGAAACTAAGGTCCCCAAGAGTAATGAAAGGGAAATGGTCCTGACCATATAGATTCATGCACAATTTAAAAAATCACTTGTGCAATGGTAACTTAAAAGGAAAGAAAGCTATAGGATAAGGTTTTAAGCGTCTTTTCCATATGCAAGTCTTATGAATGATGAATAGCTGAAAGAATTCCATTTCTTATAATCAGATCATGTTTTCTGCTAGAATTTCATTTCTTTAAGGAGATAATAAGAATAAAATAAGCCAGACTTCTTAATGACCTCTCTGCATTACATGGCTCATTCTACCATGCCAGTATTTTGTTTTAATTCCATGAGATTCAAAATGACTTTACATGCTCAAATTCATGTTTGCTCTCATATGGGAACATATTGGCCTCATGGTTCTGACTGCAAGGGAAGTCAATTGTCCACCTTAGAGAAATATAGGTGTCAGATAAAGACAGAAGCTCAGACGTTTTTCAGGCTTCTTGTTTTAATGATCCAAAGACATCTGGGAAACATATATGTCAGCAGTGTGAGCGCCATGCAAATAGGGAGGTGATAAAAATGCATGTAAATATGTATGGCTCCCTACGTCCTTGTTCCTACTCCTAGTTCTGATACCCTCCAGGCTACAAGTATGCACATATTTCACCCTTAAAAGAAGCACAGAGTTTTATTTATAGGACTGTAAGTATGCACATCCTCTCCCCTAGCTGCTTTGACAAAATGGCAACAACAACAAAAAAGGTTTGATATCTGATGTAAATAGGATTACAACAATAGTGTTTAAAGAGAAAGGGAGAAGAAAAAGCATTTCTTTCCCTTTTTAGAAAGAGTTTGGGATGAATGTACTGCATACCAAGCTTATATTAAAGATAATTTTGTACTGAATGACATCCAAACCTTCCTTCTTGTTTGTTTTTTAAGTAGAGGAGCATATTTTCCCCTATATTTTCAGTTTCCCACTTTTACTATCTAGAAAATCAAATTAGAAAAATGGTATATTTCCCACAGAATAAACTACACTATTTTTGCCTAGGAATATTTTCAGTGCAAAAACTAAATGTGTGTGGAAACATTTGTTTTCATGAATTGATTTTTTTTTTTAAGGGAAAAAATTTTGAAACAAACACATCATTTTTTGACCATCTATGTTGAGTAGATGAATCACCTCTATTTCTGGCTGCTACACAGGTGATGCTATGCTACCTTCCCCCTATTTTTCATCCTTCTATTTCTGAGCGTGTTTTTTCATATTTCATGTAATCTCTTATTTCAGTGCAGTGTGATTCACTCAAACAAAACAGTAATCAGCTGGTTACAAAGCAGCACACAACAGTGTCATAGAAGTTATGGCCTGAAATATTTAATTAAACAGTACTGCTGTTTTTCAGATCTTTGTTGGCTTTGCTCCATGTTGAGATCCTGTGTTTTCTCTGGTTACTCTGAAGCACTGGCTTCAGCCTTCTGTCTGAGAGCACTACCAAAAAACAGAGGAACAATCTTACTTGTCTGTGATTGCACAAGAGCATTCACTTAATATATTCTGTAATTTAATTTTCATGTGGCTAAATGTTCTATATTCATATTCAAAATCTTTTATCATATTTAGACTACTCTTTTCCAAAATCAACAGGCAAATTACATTATATAGTTGTGGATGATTCTTAACTCTCAGGTAAAGTGAAAAATAAATAAGTGAACTCTCATGTCAAAACCCTTCCATTATAAATGTTTAAACTCCTGAGAAATGCATTAAAATGTGATATAATTGATAATACTAAGTATTCTTTTAATACCCTACTTCTTCAGATACTGCTTCCCTTGATATTGCCACTGACATTCTTTAAGCTTTCAGGAAAACTATGTTATATAACTGGATTTAACGTTTTATTGTGATATTTTATTTTTTTACTTTCAGTCTGAATGGAATTAAGGCCAAAGATTTAATTGCTAAATACTCAGTGACCTCTAGGATATTATTTTTATCTGTAATGATTATGATCACAAAGTAGATAACGAATTACTAAAACTATTTCAAAGATACCAATGGGAATATTCATAATTCTCCTTTAAAAATAAACATACCCCTTGGATTTATTCAGTTTACATATTGAGGATTCTTGTTTTATTTAGCTACATATATCAGAGGTACCATGGCTGTCGTAAATGATGAATTGCGTAAGTCCATACAAATGTTTATTGTAGCCTTTTATACAGTGGCCATAAGATTTTGGAAAGGCTCCTACTTCACTGCATTTGACTTTGAGTCAGCATGATTGATGATAGTTGCCATTTTTCACCAACCAGACCAGTTTTGAAAGCCTGGAGGACCTATACCTGTAGGTAGCTTGGGAAAAGAGAAAGACAAGAAGTGATGGTTAGCTGTTTTTCCTGTACTACTCTGAACTGCAATTTGTCCAAGCCAGTCTTTCTATGTCCTTACTTCATCCTTGATGTCTTCCATCCTCCAGTATTTCATTTGCTTCCTCTTAATTCATCTTACAGTTCTTGCTCAGACCTTTTTAGTGGTAAATGTTATTTTCAGAAATGTCCATGCCCTGTAAAGAACTGGTTTGTGAGGGCACAGAAGAAAATATTCTCTCTCAGTCCTTTTATTTTGAAGAAGGTGCATGTGTCTTATAACAAAAAGAGCATTTCAGATACAGCTTTTGCTTTTCAACTTAATTAGAAATAAGAAATGCAGTGATATCAAAGCATCTAAAGATATACTGAAAGTTCAAATTATTATAGGACGTGGTGAAGCTAGGATCCCATTCTTATTTCATCTTAAGCAGTTTACTTGCCTATAAATAAGAATACACAGGTCAGGATACAGGATTTTTCCCTACAGGAGAACTGTGAAAGTTAAAAGGAAAATATGATATTGAAGCCATAAATCAAGGAGACACCCACCAAAATGTATTCTGTCACTATCAGCAATGTCAAAAGACATCAGAATCCTGATGGAAAAAGGAAGACATCATTGGATGGAATATTTTGAGCAAATGAAATCTGGTGCCAAGGGAAATTACAGATTTTTTCAAGAATGTCACCCTCACAGTCATGAAGCTTCAGCCCTTCAGAGAAAAACCTGAAGTTCAAGTAATATATATACTCAAAGTATTTTAAGTCAAATGTATCAGATTTTCAGCACTGGGATCATCGGGCTTCCCCAAAAAAAGGGGTTTGTATATATGCAATTAACAGCACTTATACAATCACATTGAATACATAGTTGTGAAAGAGTTCATAAAATTTAGTGAATGCTAATTATTTACTAAAGACAGTTACAGTTACAGAAGGATCATTACTTAATTTTATTTCAATGCAACTTTCGTATGTCACTAAGTTCAAATCAAACAGGAAGGGCCAGTCAGAGGCAATTTAACTGACAACAGGACTGCTGACTAAGTGATGGAAAGATAGATGTATTAGCGCTGTTTGGAAGAGACTCTGGTTTTATAATCAGAAGATACCAGTCTGTCTGAAAGCTGTGAGAAAGAGGTAGGTTTAAATGTCCAGTTTCAAGAAATGCATACATGAATTAAGTTTTAAAGATGTCCACATTAAACTTCATTGCTGGGACATCTCTTATTTTTCACCTAAGGATGCTTCTTTTGTTATAGAAATTGTACTGTCAGTCCAGAAAGATTATTTGAAAACCTCTGATAAATTAAAAGTTAATTTGACCTACCATTTTTGAAGGGTTTTTCTTCTATTTCTGGGTTACTAGAGATGATTCTTATTTTTTTTCTAAGTGTAGTATGCGGACATTTTCCTCTTTCAAATTTCAGGTTTTTTCTAAGTTGACTGAGAAAATCTTGTTTCCCAAAGAAAATCCATCTGATGAAACTTTCTACCAGTCTCTTGACTTCGACTTTGGGTGACACATTTTCTGAAAAGGCAAAAAAGAAGTACCATTGCAGTTTACCCATCTGGCATAAAGATAAGCCAATCATTTTCATTGCCCTTACTGCAGTCTCTTGTTTTTCAAGGTGGGTGAAGGGGAAGAGGAACCGAAAAAAACAAAACACCATAATTTGACCACCTCAACAGAGGCAAGACCATTAATGCACAGGCCATCACCTAGCAATGTGCAAGATTTTGCAGTGTTTTACAAACAGCAAAGTGTTGAGTCAAGCATTTTTCAGTAGTTGTACACTAATATACTGTTTAGCCAGAGGCTGAGCCTCTCTGAAATATTACGCTTATTTTGGACATATCAAATATGTCATTTAGCCTGCATAACCATTTTCAAACAGTGTCCTATCCCAAGGAAAGTTTGTAGGTGAGAAAGCTAAATGATTTTTAGGAGTGAATAGAATGGATTTTGAGAGCAGAAATTAATATGAGGTGAATAATCTTGTGGCCGGACAGAGGAGGCAGAAATTTTTTTCCATGGAGAATTGTTTTTAAATTTTGAATGCTCATGTCATCCGAATGTCTGATGTTATATGTTTCAGTCATAATTGCCAAAGGAAAAAAACCTGCAATAAAAACAAGCAATGTTTTGCTATCTTGGAATTCAAACCTGTGTAGTGGTATGCTAAATACTTTAGTTTTAATTAACCCTTTATTGTAACATGACATATCATAATGTAGCATATATAAAAAAAAACATCCTAAGAACTACATTGAGTAGCATTACAAATGTCTTCGCTTGTAAACTCTTAAATTCAATTTAGATTTTTATCTAGAAAACTCACAGAATCACAGAATCATAGGGGTTGGAAGGGACCTTGAGAGATCATCGGGTCCAACCCCCCTGCCAAAGCAGGCTCCCTAGCACATATTGCACAGATAGGCATCCAGACAAGTCTTGAATATCTCCAGAGAAGGAGACTCCACCACCTCCCTGGGCAGCCTGTCCCAGTGCTCTGTCACCCTCATTGTGTAAAAGTTCTTCTGCATGTTGGTGCGGAACTTCCTGTGCTCCAATTTACAGCCATTGCCCCTTGTCCTATCACCACAGACTACTGAAAAGGGGTTGGCCAATTCCCCCTGCATCCCATACTTAAGCTATTTATAAACATTAATTAGGTCCCCCCTCAGTCTTCTTTTCTCCAGGCTGAACAGCCCCAGCTCACTCGGCCTTTCCTTGTACGGGAGCTGTTCCAGGCCCTTAATCATCTTCGTAGCCCTTCTCTGGACTCTCTCAAGGAGATCCCTGTCCTTTTTATACCAGGGAGCCCAGAACTGGACACAATACTCCAGGTGGGGCCTGACCAGGGCAGAGTAGAGGGGGAGGATCACCTCCTTCGACCTGCTGGCCACACTCTTCCTGATGCATCCCAGGATCCCATTGGCCCTCTTAGCCACCAGGGCACACTGCTGGCTCATAGCCAACCTGTCATCTACCAGGACCCTCAGGTCCTTCTCCACAGAGCTCTTTTCCAGCAGGTCATCCCCCAGCCTGTACTGATACTGATGGTTATTCCTCCCCAGGTGCAAGACTTTACACTTGCTTTTATTAAACCTCATCTGGTTTCTCCCTGCCCAGCTCTCCAGCCTGTCCAGGTCTCGCTGGATGGCAGCGCAGTGTTCCTGCGTGTCAGCCACCCCTCCCAGCTTTGTATCATCAGCGTACTTGCTGAGGGTGGATGCTATTCCCTCATCAAGTTCGTCGATGAAGATATTAAACAGGACTGGACCCAACACCGAGCCCTGGGGAACACCGCTAGTCACAGGCCTCCATTCAGATTGTGCTCCACTGATCATGACCCTCTGAGCCCGGTCCGACAGCCAGTTCTCAACCCACCTCACTGTTCACTCATCTATCCCATGATCTCTCAGCTTTTCTATCAGGATGTCATGGGAGACAGTATCGAAAGCCTTGCTGAAGTCAAGGTAGATGACATCCACTGCTCTCCCTCCATCCACCCAGCCGGTGATGAGATCATAGAAGGCTATGAGATTGGTCGAGCACAATCTCCCCTTGGTGAATCCATGCTGACTACTCCTCATGACCTTCTTCTCTTCCAGTTGGTTGGAAATGGCATCCAGAACAAGCTGTTCCATCACCTTTCCAGGGACAGAAGTGAGGCTGACTGGCCTATAATTGTTAGGGTCCTCCTTCTTGCCCTTTTTGAAGACCGGAGTGATATTGGCTATCCTCCAATCCTCAGGTACTTCTCCTGTTCTCCAAAACTATTCACTGGAAAGAAAAAAATGGGAAAAGAATTTGATTTTGTGCAAAATTAGATTAAAACAACTTTCTTCAGGGAGCAGAAATTCTGAGATTTGCCCAGATCTCATTGCAAAACTCAAATGAAAAGTTTCACTGGAAGAAGGTGAGATTCTCTGATGTGCAATCTATGCTTTCAGTTGAACGTTTATCAACCACTTGTCTGCATGTATGTTTGCTTGGCTCAGCAATGAATCTGACATCACCTTACAGCATTAGCTATTTTTACCACCTATCATTTTTACCACCTACTTCAGACATTACCCTACCTGTATCATACATTGTTCATGCTTCTATAATCATTGCAAAGGTGAAGGCAGAAGCAATGTCAAGCACTTAGCCCTGTACAAATCTGCATAAACCACAAGGAGAACAGTTTCCATGAGCCACAAAGTGTGCCAGGTCATACTACTGGCAATTAATAACCAGCCCAAATAATTTTATCTGAGCTTCAAGTGGTTTGTGTTTCTTCTGCTGTTCCATCCAGTGTGACAGCCTGCAGGAACTCTCAGCACAAGGAGAATGATTGCTAAATGCTGGATCCGTATCACAAATTTACTTTTTTCACAAGGTTAACTGAAAACAGCATTAGACAAAGTGCATTACCCCATCATTCAGTCAGCCTTTGGGACTGAGAATTCATGCAGTGACAGCCTTGAAACCCAATTTGGATTAACAGAAAAAACCAAGTGCAGTCCATGAAGAATTTTGTCCTCAGTGAATGATCAAGTTTTTGTCGATGACCAAGATCTCTCTTTAAATACTAACAATTAAAGATATCTCTAGAGGATTTTACATCAAATCTTTGCTGAAATGGGGAGGTATCTGAACTTTGGCACTGCATTTTGGTTCACCTTTAGTATTACCTACCTGATCCTTTTTGTTATGATTTTATCTTGATGATGAATTTTCTTTTTCTATCACATAGAGGATGTGGTAGAGAATTAGTGTCAGCTTACTATTTAACCTCTTCCTGTCATTCACTCCTATTGCCATTTCTTTCCAGAAAGCTGTTTATCACTGTGATATTTCATTTTGACTTCTAAACTTAAATCATATATATAGTAAAAAAATTAAATATTATATTATTTAAATAAAGAAAGCATAACCCCTGCGGCAGGTTGCAAGGGTCTGTCAGTTCCTGAACTCTGCTTTGTAATTGGAAATTGTCAAGAATTATTTATGAAGGAATATTTTTTTTCAACAGAAAATGTCAATTTGTTGAACATTTAACTTTCCACAGTTCAAGTTTCTCTGCAAAGATAATCAAAAGGAGTTTCTCAACTAAAGAAGGGAATTTCTAGCTAGAATCAGAAAAATAATTAGAGGTAGGTTGTATTGACAACAATTAAGGTACACTGCAGTACTATGGGAAGACAAGGTTCAAATCTCTTCATCAATTATTATTCAATTATGTAAACATAAGTGGATCTATATCAAAGAGCTCAAAACACATGAGAGATATGATATATGAGCCACCAGACTGAAATCCCCACTTTATTTTGAACATGATTCTCCAATTCCTGTACCCTCTCTTCTACCAATCAGTCCTGCCAAAGTCTCTGGACTCATCTCTGCAACCCTCTCACCTGTATAACTACAGAATGTACAATATCAAAGTGTATGTCACCAGTTACATGAGAAGGCATCTGGGTTGCAATGTATTTCAGTCACAAATAACAAATATTCCAGAACACTCAAACTCTATGAAGTCATAACCCAAACCATGTTCTTTAAAATTATAGTTCTTCAACCTGGGTACAACAACTGGGTTTCCATGAAATAAGGGTTTGGGTTTTTAGTACAGAAACTGATCTGTGGAAAGCCTCTGTTCATATTCATTCTCTGTTTTTGTTTTTCACATCATCAGTACATATGAGTTTATACGAGTGTATCAAAAGATGATAGTAAACATCTGGGTTTTCATGATCTGTAGAGATTTGGTTTCACCATATCTCTTCCGTTTAGTCACAGAGAAACAGTGATTAATGCTAATGTATGGAATAGTGAGTGTTAAGTTCTCTATGACAACATATATATATATATATATATATATAACCACATGGCAGATATAGATGAAACTGTATTGGGGAGGATGCTGCATGAAATTTTTCTTCTTATAAAGACAGCTATTCCATTTCATCTTGAACATTTAACAGGGTTTACACAAAGGTTTTTAGCCTGATGTTAGCTTTTAACTCTTTTCTGTCTTCTCTGCTGAAACCTCTTCAAAAGAGGTAGTTCCTCCAAACTGAAATGTCGTAAAGAGTACAGATGAGTACAGTGAATTCTGGGAAGGCTTCTGTCTCAGTAGCCAAGGGATGTGATGTTCAGTTATTAAGAATTTGCAGTACCATAGAGGATGAAGAAGATAGATGCTTCTTTGTGCCACTCATTATGTTTGATATTCCCCACTTCATGTCAAGCTCTGAATAAAATTCTTAAAGCCAACAAAAAAACCTTCCTAATTAAACAATAACAGTACTGTTGGTTATCACTGTCCCTGTGGCCTCTTCTTGCACATGTTTGATTATTGCTTTATCTCATTTTCATTTTTTAAAAATGGTTGTGGAAAACAACGTAACGAATCATGCTGCCAAAAATCTATCTAAAATGGGACTCAAGGTTGGGTTTTTTTTAAATACACACCTGAACATTTTTTTAAGTTCTACAGAAGAAACTTGGGGGGGGAGGGAATCCCCCCCGGGGAAGAAATATCAGTGCAGGGAAGCCAGCAGTCGACTCAGTATGGGTGGTGAAGCAAACTCTGCCTTTACTGCCCAATCACCCTGTTTTATACCCTCACTAATTATGCCTACAAGTCAACTTCTCATTGGCTAAGCTCCAAAGGTTACATAAACATAGCTCTTCCTCTTCCTCTTGGGTTTCAGTTCCGCTTTTTTTGTTTCCTATTTCCCTGATTTTGCCAAGTCATGCTGGCAAGCCACTACCAACAGGCCTACTCCATAACTGTATATTTGTGACCCTCAGAGCCTGGCTTGTACAACATATCCTGGGGGTCGTGCCCCCTTTCCCTTAGCCGTTCTTCAACAGAAACTCTTTTTAATGTTGTTAGTATTGTCTGTTCACTTTTACAGGTATATTATTGGTTAAAGCTCACAGCTGTGAATAGGATTAGTTCCCTTCTTTTCTTAGGAGATTGAGTGGCCACTCCTGAGACAATATCACTTTGGCAAAAGGAGTAGAAGAACAGATGTTTGGTATCTCAATTCAAGCTGTCTCAACTTGCACAGAATAAGCTACAAGTAATTGGCCACCAGCAAAACCCAATCAAAAAACCCAAAAAACAACCAACCAAACAAACAAACAAACAAATAAACAAACTTAATAAAAGTTACTCTCCAGCCTAGTTGTTAGAGGTTTGGGTATGGAGGGTGAATCATAGGATCTGCTGTTCATATCAATGTAAATTTAAATGCAGATAACTTTTTATTATCTGTCTATCCATTGGTCATTTCTAGGACATTGATCAGAACATAGTGTTCCAACAATTGTCAGAAAAACATCCTCACTTTTATGCTTTATAGTGTGATTAAGCTTTGATTTTTTGCTTGTTAAACACAGCAAGTGAAAGAGAATGGACTTCCTGGTCCAGCAGCCTGACAGATGGGGCATTGCTTATAAGTTGGAAGAAGTCAAGCAGAAACTCATTAGATGTCTGAAGGGATAGACTTCTGTCTCATACATGTAAGGTGAATTTTCTTATCATTCATCAGTGAAGCACAAGAAAGGGAAGCTTGTGGTCCCAAGCAACCAACATCATAACATACAACAGTGTTTTTACAGTCCTCTGCACTAGGTCACACTGAGTGTATCAAACCTGATGTCTCTGTAATTCCTTGGTCTTCATGACCTCTGTATCTGATGTAGATTTAGAATGAGTCTAGGAGTAACAGGGCCAAAGGTATATAACAATTTAGAGAAGACTGTATGTCTCCAGATTATGTGCTATTTGCTTAGACACAGTCCTTATTACACTGTGATTATTAACAGTGTGCGTATTAACAGTGCTTAATTTTTATTAGGAAAAAAAGCACTGTAATCCTTCTTTAAGCAAATCCAAGTATCAGGACAATATGTTGCAGGTAAAATATGCCAAATGATGGCATAGAAGTCTGTTCAGCTTTTGCTGATATTCTGTAGACATATAAACAAGTTCCTCACTAGCAGTGATACTCAGTGTAATTGGAGACAAATTCTATTCTCATAGATAAAATATTTAATTTATTATGATTTAATTTCTCTTTTAGCTGCTATCACTTCTGACACTCTGACCTTACATTTGAGGGTAAGGAAACAGTAAAAGAACACCACTATCTTTTGTTCCTCACTGCTTCTGTTTTACTTCGAAATTCTTGGCCAGTTTATTTGGCATGAAACTGTGGATCTCTGCAGATTTAAGAGAATTACAACTACACCAAAGCCATATACCTCTGACAGAAGCAGGTGAAATGCTCTGTATGAAACATATTTCTCATGTCATTTCCAAACTTTTCTATTCGCTTTCAAACCAATTGTAAAGGTATTTTCAAAACCTATTTTCCCCTAACTGCATATTCAAAGTATCTACATCAAACATAGTCTTCATAAGCATTTTCAAATGTGTTTAGTCAGCATAAAAGAAGTGGAGAATCTCTTAAAAATAAACCATAAAAATTCACCACGTGCATCTCAGGTATGTTGTTCTATTTAAAAGGAGGAAAAGGACTAGAAGTTTCAGCCTGCTTGAGTCTTCAGACTAGAAACACAGTGTAGTGTTCAACTTGACAATTAGTGAAGAGAATAAATGAAGGTTGAATAAAACTTGTTCATCAGACCAAATCTTTCTGGAATTGTCAGCAACCTTTCTCACCATATTTTAAGTATATTAGCAGATGAACTTGAATATAGAGGCCTCTTCAGACAACAGCTGAGTAGCCATCTCTCAGACCTCCACTAATCCCATCACCTATTGCCTATCCACCCCTTCAGGAAAAAAATTTGGAAGGGGTGCAGCAGTCCTCACATTGCTTAGACCAAATAAGTCTTTCACGTGAGATATTTTAATATTTATAAGTCAATAAAAATTGTCAACACATAAAGTTCAGAATTATGAAGAATCTTTCTGTTCCTTTTGTCTGCAAGATAGGAGGATGAGCACACAGTAATCATCATTTGATAAAGTCAGCTGAAGTACAAAAATATCTGTAAGTAAATATGGTGGCATTTAAAATACAAGCACCTATGCTGGAAAGTTCCTTGGATAAATTTGGTTATGTAAATGAAGTTTGATTCTTGTGTTATTTCATATATATTTTTCCATTTAAAATGTTGAAATGATGAAGAAATATATAAGCAATACATATTTTTAATGAAAAAAATCAGGACTTCGTTCCTTTCAACCTGAATTGCTACCATTGTAGTGCTGTTTAAAGAATCTCTCAATGTTTATAATAGTTTGAGATTAAGATGTTTGATAAAAGCTTATGTGAGGATTAAAGATAAAATGTAGTCTGCTGTCCATCATGTTTGGTTTTTATCACTCAACATCTTTCAATGGAAGCCAAGCAAAAGTCTCCAAAGCTAAGGATTATAAGAGTGCAAAAAATTGTCTGGGACCTACAGAAAGACCAGGCTGTTATCATTTTTCAATATTTGAGATTTGTTCCAAGAGAAGCAATTTCAGATTGCTTTTTTTTTACCTTTTTTTTTTTTTAAAGCAAACATTTATTAACCACTTCATCAGGAGGAGCTGCTTATCTCCTACAAATCAAGACAAGGCTGGGAAAAAAAATACCATTCAGAGAATTTTTTTTGTATTGTATATTTGAATATTTGGGGTACAGAAAGATGAAAAGACTGGGTGAAGCTTTTTGAAATAGAGTTTCTTCATCATAGAGCCTTCATATCCAAATCTCTGTTTTGGCTGACATGATGAAAATTTTGTTAGTGGACAGGTATTTATCCAGTGTTGATATAGACCTGATAGGAATTCCTAGAAAAAAAGGTGCTAAGGCTGAGACAAAATTGAACTGATGGACAAAATCTCAGAAAAAATCACCTGAAGAAAACTGTAGAAGAAATCTTTGATCCTCTACTGTAAAAGGTGAATATGTGGGGTTAATAATTAGTGATCCTTTTATGCTACACTAAGAGATAAAGACAAAAATACTTTCTCCGTGCTATTCTAGTTGGTGAGGATGCAGAAATATTTCAGAAGTGGTTCACAGATACTGAGCCTACATTGCTATTATGTAACTGTGGTGGTTTAGCCCTGGCTGGAGGCCAGACGCCCACCAAAGTTGCTCTATCCCTCCCCTTTGTAGTTGGACAAGGGAGAAAATATATATTGAGAGGCTTAGGAATCAGTGTAAGGACAGGGAGAGATCATCCTGTCATCAACAACATGGGCAAAACAGACTCAACACAGAACGAAGGAAAGAAAACTATCTAATTTATTACACTACATGATAAAAAGCGCAGTGAAACTGGAATCGGGAGCAGGACCAAATCTTAAAACGATGCGACCAGATCTTAAAACACTTTCCCCCCACCACTCCCTCCTTAGCAGACTTTAGTCAGGGTTTTTGCTCCCTTCCTCCCTTCTGCTGTGGCATGGGGGCAGGGTGGGGCAGGGACTGGGAAAATGGGGGCTTCGCTCAGTTCCTTGCAAGTTGGTTTCCTTCTTGGCTGGGGGAGCATTCATTCCACACACTCCCTGTGCTGTACCGTGGGGTCCCACCCACGGGAAACAGTCCTCCATGAACTTCTCCAACGTAAGTTCTTTCCCACAGGGCTTTATCTCTTCATCAGCTGCCCCAACGTGGATCACTGCTATGGTGGGCAGTCATAAATCACAATGTCTCTCAGTCCCAGTCACTACGGGGTCACCAGCCTCCCCCCAACAAACCTGTTCCAGTGCAAATTTCTCTCTCGCTCATCTCTGTCTCTTCTTTTCTTCATTGGCTGCAAGTGCTGGCAGGGGTTTGCTCCAACATGGGTCAGAGCGTCTTCTCTATGTCTCCACCTGCTCCATCCAGCGTGGAGCCTCTCCATGGGCTACAGGTGGGGTCTCAGCCTTTTCCATGGGGACACCTGCTCTATCATGGGTTTCTCCATGGGCTGCAGGGGCATTTTTCTCTCCAGCACCTGGGGCGCCTCCTTCCCCTCCCTCCCCGGCCTTGGTGGCTGCACAGTTCGTTACAACTCCCCACTCCCTTCTCCAGTGGCAAAATGCAGCTGCTTCTGGTTTTTTTTTTCTCCTCTATGTGATTCCCAGAGGCTCTGTGACCACCACCAATTGGCTTGGCCCTGGTCAGCAGAAACTTTGGCCTTGAATTGACCAATGTTTATAGTCTGGGGCCTACAGAGCATTCCAGCAGCTCCTCACAGCAGCCATTTTCTGCAGCGCCCGTTCTCTCCCAGCACCCAGCTACACAAAACTGCGTCAATAAAAGCATTCAGTGAGGGGTACTTGAACCTTCATCCTTCTAAATGAAATAGTAAATAAAGGTCTTCCTAGTGGAGATGTCCTTAGGCCTTTGATCCAATGAAAATGGACTTTATTAACCTCCAGGGTCTGCAGCAATGCTGGCATACTTCCCTATGGTCTTTTAAAAGACTGGACTATATTTGTCCTAGAAAAGAACTGACTTTATTAAAGCTATCATAAAGCAAATGCAAACCAAGCATATGAGACAATCTTCTGTAGATGTAAATAGAAGTTCCAGAATTAGGAAACACCAAGCAAAAGCTTCCATATACTCTATCTGAATATTACAGGGATTATAATTGTTTTAGGTGAGTGGAATTGTGGTAGGATATACTGCCTTATGTGATAAACTGCAAACTGAGTCCTTCTAGCCTTCAGATGCACCTCTTTGAATTTATCTTACTTGCTTATCAAAATGATGAACCCAACTCCCCATCATCTGAGAGATGAAGCAGTTGAGAATCTCCTAGGCTGATGTGGAGCCATAAATTACCACTCTAAGCATCCTGGTAAAGCCAAGGTAAAATGTTACATTCAGCTTTCTAAGCAGGCAGTTTATCAAAGTTTCTGGTGAAAGGATGATCTTTGCTTTTCAAGCTTTTTTCCTAGGTGTACGCTATTTTCCTCTAGAAAATATTGTGGCCTTGGATTAAGAGTCTACCCTAGGTTTAGGCAGCAGACTGGACAATGACTATCTCCAGGAAGATGAGCTAATGAAGTAAAAATGTTAATGTGTTTGTCTTCTAGAATTCCTGATATGTATGTTTTCTCTTCCAGTGCATTGCGGTGCTAAGTGTGATGATAGCATTTGTCTTGTTTTCCTTGGTGCAGAAGGAGATGAGATTAAGAAAGATTTGCCAGAATGTAAAAGGTTCTGGAACCTAGTAACCACAAGGTAGGGAGTACATGTGCTGTTTCACTTTTTTTTAGTTTAATCTAAACTTGCATTTAATTTTGTTTGTGTTTAACACATCTTATTCTTGGTTTAAATCTAAAGCACTCTGAGGTAAATCTGAAAACTACACATCTGTTCAGGTACCCATTATCCTGCAGGAATAAGAATTTTCACTAATCTGAAAAGTATACACGCCAAAATCTTCTGGCTTAGCAGTATGTTCTGGGAATCTCTTATTACCTCTTGACTATGTTCCTTTAACACCACATCACTTTTCTCACAATTCCACTGAGCATTTCAATTTCGCTTTTAAAGTACCCTTTTTGCCACCTCCTTAGAGAGAATTTTAAAATATTTTGAGGTAATATTAAAGACTTCCATATATTTTACAGGTCTACAGGTTTTATGTGGTTTTCTCTGAGTTGTCACAATGCCACAATAGAACATTTAAGAATTATACTGTGGTATAGGAATACTATTGTGTATGCCTAAACCAGCATTGTTAGAAAACACAATTATTGTTCTGGGATAATCTTCCTGAAACTTTTTGTAACTGCAGAAAGTGAAAACTGTAGCCAATGTGCTGCATTTTTGATAGCTTGCAAAATTTCTGCCTTCTTGCACACAGAAAGTACAGAGTCACAGACATGCTGATATCTTAGAAGACAGTAATATACTACATGGACACAATATGTATCTGCTGGTAAGCAAACCGACAGGTTTTTCACAGCACAACTGTAATGTGATTTGAAATTTAGAAAATCTGTTTGTGATTCAGAGCTTTCAGGTCAGCTAGTACTTACACTGCCTCAAAATTGTACTGTCTGTCTCTCCTACTGTGGTCCTTTGAAATACTGCAAGCATTAATCAAAAGTCAATTGTGTGTTTTAATCAGATTTCATGCAGAGTACATTGTAGGTGCAGGGGTTGTGAATTAGCTTGCAAAATAGAAATGTTAGGTGTAATTTGATCACTATGAATGAGAAAACAGGTAATTATTAAAAGTGAATAAAACTTTAGTGTGGTAAATAAAGAATGAGTTGAAAGGTCAGTACAATGACTATTGTAACTGAACAACATAAGTAGTGATATTACTACTTTACTTCAAATGAAAAGTACAGCTGAAAAATAAAGTTGATAAAAACTACCACTAGAG
The DNA here is from genome assembly GCA_020800305.1 of Porphyrio hochstetteri. Classification (NCBI taxonomy): domain Eukaryota; kingdom Metazoa; phylum Chordata; class Aves; order Gruiformes; family Rallidae; genus Porphyrio; species Porphyrio hochstetteri. Next base: position 157,268,638 of record CM036906.1, on the reverse strand, counting down.
CTGAAATGAATGGTGGAGCATCTACCAATCTCAATGGAACCAGAAAATTAATTTATGGCAGACCCACTCTTAAATATGATCCACAAAGTAAAGACTTACTTCTGAATCAGGCCTACAATATGTTATTTCCTGTGCTCATGTATAAAGATCCCAAATTCAAAATCAGTTATTATTTTGTTAGTAACAGCAAGGGAGAATCTCCAAGCAAAACTATCAACTGCACAAATACAGTTTTTAATTTAATTTAGGGCTCTGCCTCACTTTAGGTAAAACTTTAAGTAGTTCTCAATACTTCAACATTGTCACATTATGTACTGAAATATTGTCACAGCTGTTGTCAGTCCCCCAGCTCCCAAGACATGTTGATGTTATCCTTTCTCTTTTAAAGTTAGACAACTGCTGCCTGTGGAGAAGGGGTGGGAAGATGCATTATAAGCATGACAAAATTTTGCAGCTCTCATTTTAGCTGCCTGGTACCACATCTGTGAGAGAGAGTAATATGGGAATAGTGCCTATTAATACAGTCAATAGGAATTGTGTGCAGATGGGGTATGGTTAATGCAGGCAGTGTTCTCTCATAAATCTGATTGCAGCTACTAAACTGGGCTGCATTTTCACATGGAAAGCAAACGACACTTTCCTTTTTGCTCCCTCTGTCCCTTCTCACCACATCAGGAATTGCTAGAGCTCCTACCTGACCAAATTACAATAAATATTAACAAACAATATATTTTAGCAAACAGAAAACAAATTCTTTCCATTTAATTTCATCCAAGAGAGGTTATGAATAGGTTGGGGTTTTCTTCAACTTCTAACAGTAAAAAACAAAAACAAACAACACACTCTCCCCCCAAAAAAATCCACAAAACAAGAACCAGAAAACCCCCTATTTATTTAAGAAGATATAACAACATTGATTTTTTTTTTTATTTATGAAATCTTGTTGGAGCAAGCATTTGCTGGACCTAAATAAAAGGAGACTGATCAAAGCCCACTGTAAGAGTCATCTCTGCCATTTATGCTAATAATTTTCACAAGTCTCCATTAAGCCCAGTAACTGAAGAGTTGAAGGGTAACAGACAGGGTTTCAGTTTAGTTGTATGTGGACATTGATTTCAAATTTTAGTGACAAATAATGTTAGAGTTTGACAAGGTACTTGAATTGGTATGGCCAACACTGACTGAGTTGAGAGGCCTATTTAGAATTAGGAAGAATCCAAATATTTTGAGAGTATTTGAAAAGATCCGTCCCCAGTCCCTTTTTTTAACACTATGACTTGGAGACTGCACTTCTTATTTCTAACTGCTTTATTTGAATTGTGAAACTGGAAGTACACTGTAGACACTAAAAATACAAGCCATAGGTGGTTTTTCAAATCATGGAAATGGAAATTACTTCCCTTTCTGCATCCCCTTCTAGGCAACATTCTTGCAAGTGAATTACTGAAAAAAAATAGTACTTTAGGTGGATATAAAAAGTTGCTTTTATTATTTTATAGTTGTTCTGGAATAATCTATTCTAAAATAAATCTTGTCAATTAAGAAATAAAAAGAAAATAGATGGTTTTGTTATTTGTAATAGTGCTGAGGGACAAAGAACATGGGATAATAACCTCACTGGGACAAATTTTCAGTAGCATCTCAGTGGCTAGCCTGTGGTGCTTGAAGACTGAAAATTTATCATCACATCCTTAGATACAGACATAAATGTAGATGGAGATACTGTTTCAGATATGGATACTGATTTCCTGATGTCACTCACTTTTTCATTTAAGAACAAAACAAAGTACACAATAATCATAGAATCATTAAGGTTGGAAAAGACCTCCAAGATCTCCAAGATCATCCAGGCCAACCATCCCCTTACTGTCCATATCATTTACTAAACCATGTCCTAGTACCTCATCCAACCTTTCCTTAAACACACCAAGGGCTGGTGGCTCCACCCCCTCCCTGGGCAACCTGTTCCAATGCCTATCCAGAATAATGAATAAAGAACACCTAGTCACAAAGAGTCAGAATCAGTCTTTAACTTCCATCTTTTCTCTTGAATTCTTTCCTCTCAAACCAGTCCACCATCACAGTTGGGTTTTTTTTTAATTTAAGGTAAGAGTAATTCTCTTTAACTACTTAAGAGTATTTTTTGCATTAAACAGTTCATGCTCTTAGTACAGAACTTCATTTGACCTGAAAAAGACCAAAGTTAATGTCTCAAAAAAAACTTCTGCAACATAAAGTCTTAGAGAAGAAACTTAGTGAATATGGAAATACATTTTCACAGGCTTTTATGGTTAAGAAACAATTATTTATGTGAGGAAATATATCTATGTCTCTACAAGTTAACAGAATGACTTTGCAGAGGACAGACTTTGCTTGAAACCAAGATTATGCTCAAAGTAGACACATCCCTGTGTACTTTAATTCATTAGTTACATGCCCACAGCAGCAAATTAAATGTGTAATACCTCTCTAAGTTCATAGCGTCTCAGACACTAATCTATTATTGGAAACATTACAAGGTGAAAATGCACTTAGAGTTTGTACCAGCTTACCTCTGATAATGCAGACTTGTTTTTTCCTGTTATCTTAAAATATTCAAATCCTTCTAAGACCTGTTATAAATACTTCCAAATGCCAAGTGCTACAAAACAACTTCTATTATTATACGTGATACTTCATTGCACTATGTATCTACACAGGTATCAAGGGGAAACAAAAAGGAGACATAGAAAAAAGGACTTTCTATGTTTAGTTTAAAACATGGCTTAGACTACACCCCTACATTCTAGAACGTTTAACATGTTGTGAAGGTCATATTGGTATTTCCTGTTTCTTAGCACTAAATAAACAGTGTATATTAAAGATCAGCTTTAGAAATAATGGTACTCCTATACGTCTGGCTTGGCACTATAAAACAATACTAATGAAGGCTCCTGTATTTCTACAAATACTGTTTCATACATGTCTGACCTTATTTAAATTCAGGACTTTGTATGGGTACAAAAATAGTCTCTAAAACCTGAAGAACTTTCCAGCTTTTCTCCTACTAAGAGTTCTGGCCTGACACTTCCCATAGCACAATGTAGGCACTCCTGACCACAGCAAGCAGAGAAGTCTGACAATCAGCTTTGCTGCACAAGCCATTTAGGACAGATCTGTGTTTGAGTTTACAAAGATTGCTGATTACCTTATATCTCATCAATTAAGGGAATAGATGTCCCTGGCAATATACAGAAACATAAGTTTCACTCCTTTCAGCATTATTTTCTACAGCAAGAGATGAACTAATGCCAGTCTATTAGAAAAAAACTAGCTTTGAGGAAAAAATGATAAAGCTTTTTCATCTCTTTTCAACTTCGACTTTCTAATTCTTGTCAATTATCTGTGATTTGGCTTGAGTAGAATGCCAGAAGTATAAACAGAAGAAAAAACAATATTTAACAAAGACACAACCTGCAGATCAGGCAATCTATTTGCACTGATTCCTTATGACCATTCACATGTCCTTCCAAGGTAGCAAGAAGGGAAAAAAAAAAAATCTTTCTAGGAAGAGAGACCTAAGAGATGATTAGAAAATATCAGTAAGAAGATGAATTCTTCAATGTGTACAAATGTCTTTTAGAGTTCTTTTCTTCAGGTTATGCAGCAGGAAATAGATTCAAGCAATTTAATAGAGACTGATAGTGTCATAATGGTATTGCATCATGTCTTTCAAGTAACATGAGCCATAGCATGCTATCACAGAATCACAGAATTATCAAGGTTGGAAAAGACCTAGAAGATCATCCAGTCCAACCATTCACCTATTACTACTAGCTCCCACTAAACCATATCCCTCAATACAACATCCAGTCTTTCCTTGAACACCCCCAGGGTTGGTGACTCCACCACCTCCCTGGGCAGTGCATTCCAGTGCCTGACTACCCTTTCTGAGAAGTAGTGCTTCCTAATGTCGAGCCTGAATCTCCCCTGGCGCAGCTTGCTACCATTCCCTCTAGTTCTGTCACTGCCTACACGGGAGAAGAGGCCGACCCCCAGCTCACTACAACCTCCCTTCAGGAAGTTATAGAGAGCTATAAGGTCTCCCCTAAGCCTCCTCTTCTCCAGGCTGAACAATCCCAGCTTCCTCAGACGCTCCTCGTAAGGCCTGTGTTCCAGACCCCTCACCAGCTTAGTAGCCCTCCTCTGAACGCGTTCCAGAGCCTCAATGTCTTTCCTGTAGTGAGGGGCCCAAAACTGAACACAGTACTCGAGATGCGGCCTCACAAGTGCTGAGTACAGGGGGACAATTACCTCCCTGCTCCTACTAGTAACACTATTTTTGATGCAAGCCAGGATGCCGTTGGCCTTCTTGGCCACCCGCGCACACTGTCGGCTCATGTTCAGCCGTGCATCAATCAGTACCCCCAGGTCCATTTCCTCCACACAGTCCTCCAGCCACTCCGCCCCAAGCCTATAGCGCTATGTGGTTTACATACAGGTTTTCTGGTTTGCTGCTTGGCTTGTTCTGGTAGCTTTGTTATCCATTGTTTGGATCTGATTTGTTAAATTGCATAGATCCAGACATCAGTGGTGGAGTCCCTGGTTTCTCTGGGTGTCATCAAATCTGTGCTGAGAGGCACCCATTTTGAAGACCTTTCTGAGACATTGACATATATATTTGGACTTCTAATGAAAATATAAGAAAAGGTTTACACAAAAAAAGATGCTAAAATTACAAAAAGTGCAGAAAGGTTTGGCATATTCTACTCAAGACTGTACTTTTTACTTGCAAGATTCTCCAGTTTAATGAAATTAAATTGTCTGTTCTAAATTACAGTAAACTGAAATACAGTGTTAGAGACAAAACCAAACTGAATACTATATTAAGTAAGAAAATACAAAATGTATAGTATGTAACTTTTTAGCTGGAAGGGAGGTATCAAATCACTATGGCTCAGTTGACCAGCAAAGTGACCATCAGCAACCAATAATGCACTCTTGTTTCCTACTAGTAACCTTGATGTTAGTCAATATGTTTTATATATGCACACACAGAGAGTAACAGTAATGACTTGAACCAAGTTTGCTTCAAGTGTTTCTACATTTGCTATTTGTATAGGAAATCTATATTATTGTCCCGACAATGTCAAACATTAGAGCCTGGTTATCATTCTATATTTATACATAGACATAAGCCAGTTATTTCAACATCAGGTACAGAAGTATCAGTTTTGTATGTTCTGTATTGTCTTAAATTATTATATCTAAAATCTACTAAAGGAAATGTTTTCTTCATCATCATCTATAACTTTTTGTTGCTGGAAAAAACCTAAACACATAATTAATTGTCATAGTGTGTTGCATTATCATAAATCCTTCATACAGAAATGCAAGAAAAATATTATCAAACTGTTGATTTTTTGCCTTCTCCATCATTACAGGCAGAATTGGGTGGTGCACATGCACTAAGCAACTTCTCACACAGGTCATCTTATGAAGGATAGATTCGGGAGTGGAACATTAAACACTCAAGCAAAGTACTGCTATATTTAAAGGATGAATGATGTGGCTTGTTGGGAGAAGTCCTTATCTTTCCCTGTGAATAAGGAACTGCTAATGAAAGGAAGAAAGACCTGATCTTCTCTTTTAAGACAGGTTACATAAGCACAGGTATGAAAGCACAGAGAAAACCTTGTCCAATATGTCATTTGAGTGTTTCTTTTACAGATAATAGAAGATTTAGGGAACTTGACTGCCAGAAGTATTAATGAAGTACTAAATACAGGAATAAATAATTAAAATTGCTGAACCTTCTTTAGGAACACAAATATTCTAAGACCATAAAACATGAAAAAGAAAAAAAAATTGCATAGGAAAATGACAGTAGTTCCAGCAGTTTACAAAAATATTAAATCATAAAAATTTTATTGTTACAATAATTACTATCCCCATTGTAAATATATTTACAGAGCAAATGTAACTTCTATCGCCTGCCATGACCTAAGGTCCCATTATGTTCATATTTGTTCAATGCCAGAGAAAATAAAATGAAGCTTGCCCTAAAATCCTTACTGCTTTCATTCATATTGATATCTTCCGTTTTGTAAAGCCTAAGCAATAAATTGTCTTTTGAAAAAAACATCTTACATGGTAAAGAATTCAGAAAAAGTACTTAAAGTTATTGATTTCTGAAAAGATTTTTTAGGCCCTTGACAATCTGCCTTTATTGAGAGGTTGTTTTTTCCTGTAATCACAATGGTCCTTCAACAGCCTGCTGCTTGGAGTTTTTCTGGTCTTTCACTGCAGGCAAAAGGGGGCATTAAATTATCTTTTGTTGCTATATTTCCATGTGGTATGTTATGTTACTGTTAACATTGGTATGATAGGAGAGGCATACAATGGCAACACTAACTACAGTGCTTGTTTCAAACACACATCTTTAAGTTACCACTTAAAAAAAACCCCTACCAAACAAAAACTTGTTTTTTTCCTCCAATACATCTATCTGAGCCTTTGAGTACTTAATATGAATGAAAACTTATTTTAAAATTGTTTTTTATAGAATGGAGGTGTTTTCACAGTAGCTATCTGGACACAGCTCCAATGGGAGGAAAATTAAAAAATTTTAAATAGCACTAAAGGTCATTTCTTCCTGCAACTCAGACATCAGACCTAAAAGGGATTCCTCCTCCCCATTACCACTTCTTCTGTCTACTGCACTACTCATGTTAAGTCCATTGCTCTAAACTGGACCCTGCAATAGGGAAGAGTGGGAAAATTGACATAAATTTAATTTCCATGGGGAAATTCTTGAAGTCAGATTTGTCACCTTTTTTTAATATAAAAAATAGATTTTTATATTTTAGAGAAAACACTGAATAATTTAAGTTGGAAATGGTGCAGTACCTCAAGTTTTTTTAACTCAATTATCTCATGTATTCACTGTCCTCAATTTATCAGTCTCTTGTGTGAAATCCAATCATTTATACTAGTCTTATGGTAGAGCTTGTGAACATAGATCACTATAAAAGATTATGAGCCAAATTTGCAGTAACCAGTGGTGTCTGTATTACAACACTCCCTATTCATGGCCCACAATAAGTGATACAGTGTCCATTTGGGGCCTGTTTGGGAAGTGAGATGAATAAGAAACCCATGATCTAAAACACACCTGCTGCACCAACACAATCCCCTTATTGAGATATTTCAGATTTTAAACACCCTGCTTTACTTTCAAAAATACAAAAAAAACCCCTAAACAAACAAAACAAAAAAAATCCCAACCACCCACCCCTATTTTATTGATAGAAAGCAATGCTCTATGTGTGTGTGTGTGGGGGGGGGGTGGGTGGGTCTGTTAAAAACATCACTTTCCAGTGTGAAAAATACCCAAAACAAACCAACCAACCCTTCCTCAGTTTTCCTTGAAGCCTGAAAATGCAATGCATTTGTCTTATCTGGAAGCCAGAGGTCAAAACAGCGTGACCAGAGTGCTGCAAGAATCAAACATTTCCTTCAGGTATCCTTGGGAACAGACGGTGGCTATGGCAGCTCTGCTCACCTCTCCAGAGGCCACAGTATGGGACTGAAAGTGACAGGGAAACCGGCTGGCTCAAATCCTTCAGGGTAACAAAAGGGAATAAAAGGAAAGGAATTAGAAATCGGTTATTAGAAATCTAGTTAATGTTTTCCCTACATGGAAATTAAAGTGGATCTGGCAGGCAGAGGAAAGACAGTTTCACGGTGTGCAGGTTTCATTACATGTATGTGTTTGTGTTTTCAAGTGTTTGTAAGATGAAGTCTGAAAGTTTATGACTGTGCACTAAAAAACACACATACATAATGCCAAGCAGAACTTTCCTGATCTTGGTTATTTTCACTGTGTCTCAATGAGAGAATCCGTGGAAATATATTCTTGGGCAAGATGTAAGGTTATTCTGTGACACTTTGCAAACATAGTATTTATACACCCCGATGGTTTTACACACCGAATGGTATCTAAAAGAATTATAGAAAAACTTTTCAGTAAAAAAACCCACTAAATAATGTGGATGTAACACTGTTCTCATATAGATCATTTGATCTATTCCAGATGCAGACATCCTGTTGTGCCCTCATAGCTGCTCTTGGAGGAATGATAGAGTATGTGGCAGTGGGCACAGGGAGCTGTTTCTTCTACTAGAGGCTTAGGGTTTCATTGGCTCTTCAACTGATTTTCAGAAAAACTAACAAAGAAATTAATATTTTGTAGAAGCAGGCAGATTGGAAAGAAATCATTGCCAAAATAAAAACACATTAAAGGGTTTTTTATCTCCTTTAAGTTTTATCTCTTTTCACTTCTTAAAATAATAAATTAATTAAAATGATGATTCAAAACTAAAATTACATGGAAAAATCTATGGTGTTCCCAAACTTTTGTTTAAAAACACAAAATGCTTATGAAATATTCTGCAAGAAATCCTTCCAAATGATCTTTTAATGGAAATAAATTTTCATTATTCTACTAAATATAAGGTTTGCTGTAAGTTGCCATGGTAGCAAAACACCAATCAGTGCTAGTGTAAGACTAGACCAATGTTATTCTGTATGATTAGATCTGTTTCAAACCAACTAGACAGTATCTGTACTAATGCTCTTTAAGTATTAAAGATTTTAGTCCCGTTTAAAAATAACTTATAGATTTTTAATTTCAAGAGACAGAGCCTACTGGAGCAATGATCGTGTCTTCATTTATATTATAGTGGAGGTAAACATGATAGAGTGAGATTGATGAACTAAAAAAGAGGAATAACAGGCATAGTGATACAGAGAAAAGTCTCCAGAGAATCTCATCTCAGCAGTGACAGTTTACTTTAATTCTTTTCAGACACCACAGGCCACAGCCTGAAAATTGGGCCAGGCAGGTTTACTCCTCAGACAAGGGTGTTAACTGCCTGTGGGGAAGATATGGTTCTTCTTCAAGAGGGAGTACCACCACTCCAGAGGGGAGTTGGGAGCTGTCACTGTACCACCACCCCTGACCAAGAGATTTGGCACCAATTGCCCTGGAGCTGCTCTCCTCTTCTGGACAAGTGATCTGTTGTGATTGGCTGACACAACCAGCTTCCATACACAGCCCCACACACCCCCTGCCAATCCACAGACCACTCGCTCCCACTTAGCTGGGAGGAAGTGTTGATCAGCTTGAGGGTAGGGAGACTCTTCAAAGACACCTGAACAGACTGAACCGATGGGCTGAGACCAACGGGATGAGGTTTAACAACACCAAATGCAGAATCCTGCACATGGTATATAAAAACCCCATGTAGTGCTTGGGGAAGACTGGCTAGAAAGCTGCCAAGAGGAGAAGGACATGGGGGTGTTGGTTGACAGCCAACTGAATATGAGTCAGCAGTGTGCCTTGGTGTCCAAGAAGGCCAACGGCATCCTGGCTTGTATCAAAAATTTTGTGGCCAGTAGGTCTAGGGAGGTGATTGTGCCCCTGTACTCGGCATTGGTGAGATCACACCTCGAGTGCTGTGTCCAGTTCTGGGCCACTCACTACAAGAAGGCCATCGAGGTCCTCGAGCAAGTCCAGGGAAGGGCAACAAGGCTGGTGAGGGGGCTGGAGGGCAAATCATATGAGAGGCAGCTAAGGGAGCTGAGGCTGTTTAGCCTGGAGAAGAGGAGGCTGAGGGGAGACCTTATTACTGCCTACAATTACCTGAAAGGAGGTTGTCTCTTCAGCCAAGTGACAGGTGATAGGACAAGGGGGAATAGCATGAAGCTGTGCCAGGGCAGGTTTAGATTAGATGTTAGGAGAAAAATATTCACTGAAAGAGTTGTCAGGACATGGAACAAGCTACCCAGGGATGTGGTTGAGTCACCATCCCTGGATGTGTTTACAAAAAGGGTAGAAGAGGTACTGAGAGATATGGTTTAGCATAGGACAGGAATGCTTGTGCTCGATGATCTTGGACTCAATGATGGTTGGTCTTTTCCAACCTAGTGATTCTGTGATTCTTTTCCTTCAACATTGGGGCCATCATGTCATTTTTGTTACCATTTCCTGGCAGGGGGCTGCCATTTTTTCTGAACCACCTGCCAATTACACAGCAGTGTGGAAACACATGGGGCATGGCTTTAGTTAAAATGCTAAAATGGTGGCTACTGGACTTAAAATGGTGCCTGAAACAACAGGGCAAACCTTATATATTGGAGGAGAAGCACTTTGTGCTTCAGCTTCCTTCAGGGGTAAACAAGAAGCCGGGGGGGGGGGGGGGGGGGGCGAGGGGAGGGTGCTGGTGTTTCCAGCCAGTTGTGGGGCTGCCTGAAAACACATGAGACTATGTGGTCAGAGGAGGGGTGTGACTTCTAGGACAAATGGCAAGCACAATTTCCCCTTGCAAGCAGGTGTTCAGCCATCTCCAGAGAGCAGGGCTCCATCATGTGTAATGGTGACTTGTGAAGAAAAACACCATCACTCCAATCTCCTCCCTGCCCCTTCCTTCTTCTTCCTCCAGCTTTATATGGTGAGCATGACATCACACTGTATGGAGTATGCCTTTGGACAGTCAGGGTCAGCTGTTCAAGCTGTGTCCAACTCCTTGTGTATCCACAGCCTACTCACTGGTGGGATGAGGATATAGCGATTAAACCTCACAATTGTTTTAAAACTGCTTGTTTGATTTCCCTCCAAAAGGGCTGTTTTATTGCCACTAAGGCAATTGCTGTTCTATGAACTCTACACATGTCCTATGAATTGGTTGAGTGATTTCTGTTTTAACTATATTGCAGGAACTAAGACAATTATGTGGGGCATTTGTACCTGCGTGGTTTTCTAAAACTCCACTGGTCAGCACAACAGTGTGATCCATGATTAGTCAGAAATCAGCTCTCACGGGCCCTGAGTTCACATTAATGGTTTATTTTACTGCTAGGAATCAGGCGCAGGCATGGAGGATGGAGATAAAAGTAGAGGAAAGATCATAGTTGTTTGACATTACTTTGAGTTAAACTGCTGTTGTTTTCATATGTCAATATACTTCAGCTGCCATCATTTTAGTGTCGTCACAGGTTGTCTTTGCTGCTGTTTCACTTATGGCTAAGTACATTCACACATCACTACCCACTCCTCAACCTCATCAGTTCTTTACCTGTTATTGCAAATTTTGTCAAAATTCCTTCTTAAGCTCTTAATCTCAGAAGTATTTTGTTTGATGCTTGCTGCTTCCATTCCAGACTTGAAGGCTCCTGTGTCCAAAGCATTATTTGTTTTCTTTCCAAATCTATCACTTAGTGAAAAATACCACTTAACAAACCTCATTTTGCTTTAAAAAAATCTGTGTTTCCATATAAGTTAAAATTAAGAGCAATGTTCCTTCCTGTGGCAATACACAAGATAATGAAATTTAACTGTTTACTGATTGTTCTGGTTCTGGTCAGGCCAGAGCTACCCTCCCCCAGGAGCCAGCCCAGGTAAGCTAAGTCAGCCCAGGCTTTTTCTACACCACCTGACATCACTCCCCTATAAAAGGGGCTGGTTGGGAAGGGGTGCTCCTTATGCCCCCAGGGCAGTCTGAGTCTGGCTGGAGTGTTGGGTTGGTCCTTGCATTGTGGGGTATTCTGTTATTGTCAGGTCAGTAAGGTACTCTGTGTTATCACCTTATTTGATACAGTCTGTTATTGCTCTCTTTCCATGGTGATTTTGTCAGTAAGCTGTCCTTATCCCAATCTGTGGAAGCTCTGTCTGTTTCTCCTCCATGAGTAAGCAAGCAGCATATGGTGCTCAGCTGCTGTTTTCAATGCCTTTGCAATTAGATAAAAATCATTAATGTTCAAAATATAGGGATGCATATGTATTTGAATTATGTATTAAATAATTTTAGACATAATAAAAGACTTGATACCTGCCTGAACATTTATTTTTTACAGACATTCCAAGCCACAAGTACTGTTTAGATGGCAGGGGTGGGAAGAGCTGCAGATTGAATTCACCACAATGCTGCAAAAAGTTGCTGCCTACAGAATGAGTGGGCAAAAATATGTTAAAACAAGGAGAGAAAATATAATTGTGGAAACTGAATGGTATAAACAGCATTTTTCTGGCCCATTCTCTTACACTTGCGTGGATTCGGAAGTGAGAAAGAGCACTGGTTGTGGAACTGGCAAGGCCTGATTAAGATTTGGACATAAGTGTAGTTGGAAGTGGTGGTCTTTCCTGTCTGTGTGTACCAGGCTGCAAGCTTCTCTAACTTGCCCTTTTCTGGCATTAGCAAGAAGCACTCTCCTGGGAGAACAGCTTGGATATCCTTATATTTTGCCTAGACTTCTTGGAAGCAACCTGACCCTTGGGTTTATAGTTCTCTACTAACACAAAGAATTAAAGGCAACTTTGAAATGATAACTAATGTGGTTGGTATCGATGAAAAAGTAATACCCTTTTCTGCTTCAAAAAATGCATTCATTAATTCATCTATGGCTCCAAGAACTGCACTGCTAATTCAGAGGTTTTTACGATTGACAAAATCTGTATTTCATTTAGTCAGGATGTTTCTGTCACAAAGCCTGAATGTTTTACTGTCCATATTCAATCTTTCAGAAAAATTAGCTCCATAAAAGCAGTCATAAAGCAATAGTAAAAGGAATTTGTCTTTACATGAAAATATATATCTCGAAACAAATAGTTTTAAGCAAGGGAGAGGAGATTTACAAAAGCATTGATTCACTCACCAGAGGATTTCTTCTTTTTAATTATATCTGTCAGAGTCAGTCTAAGAACAAGAGAATTCAATTTGGTTAAATATTAATTTTATATGTATGAAAAAGGATTAAGAAAAAATAAAGACTTTCATTCTGTCTACAATGAGATTTATTTTTTTTCAACTGATAATCTTGGTGACTAATGAACTGGACAACTACATTTTGTTTCTTGCGGGCTTTTTTTTGTACTAACAACTGTGAGTTGTCATTTTGAGCTGCTGCAAAATCATGTATGGCAGCTGTTCATTAAAAAGCTGATTAGTGCCAAAAACAATTTGCAAAACTTATATTTTTAAAATGTTTTTCCATTTAAAATCCTATCCTATGATGTTAAGATACATTGTACAAGAGATTGTTATAGGCAGTATAGCGCATTCTGTTTCTCAGAACTGGTGAATGAAACTGTGTCATGTTATGCAGTAACTCCTGGGGAAATAAAACTGCAGTTTTTCAGAGAATACTAATTATTACAAGCTAACATTCTATGGTATCTTATATTTCTAGAAAAAGAAAGATATGTAAAATGAATTTTTATAAAAGTACTTTGCTTGGTTAAACCCATCTTGTAAAACTTATATTTTGGTGAAGAAATTTTGAGTCTGTATATGAGTGAAATGGAGGTCTCTGTCATAGAAGGATTGAGATATTCCAGCCATCCATATAAGTAACAAGTTTAAATATATTGTAAGTATCTGGCCATCCAGCTGAGTAATGACAATATTGACAGCTAGTCTGGAAAAAAATTTTCATCTCTAGCTGCACAAATTTGCAGTTCACACTATTCCATGTTTAATTAATATTTAATTATCTGTATTAGGGTTGTTCTCATCAAGCAAAAATATCTACGTCTTCATGGCTTCTACAGGTACACAAACCAGAAAAGGAAGGTTAAAAAAGTCTAGCCCCCGTTAATGAATGACAGTAGAGAACTGGTAATAACAGATGAGGAAAATGCTGAGGTTCTTAACAACTTTTTTGCCTCAGTCTTCACTGACAACCTTTCTCCTTGCTGCTCTTGAGTTGAGGGCCCACAAGATGACAACCAGGGAGACAGAGTCCCTCTGACTGTAAGTGAAGATAAAGTTTATGACCATCTGAGGAACACGAACATACACAAGACCATGGGACCTGATGAGATACATCCCAGAGTCCTGAAGGAATTGGCTGATGTAGTTGCCAAGCCACTCTCCATGAAATATATTTGAAGAGTCATGGTGATCAAGTGAGTTCCTAGTGTCTGGAAGAGAGGAAATATCACAGCCATATTTAAAAAGGGTAGGAAGGAGGACCCTGGGAACTACTGACCTGTCAGCCTCACCTCTGTACCTGGGTAGATCATGCAAAAGATCCTCCTAGAAGCTATGCTGAGGCACATGGAGGACAGGGAGGTGATTTGTGACAGCCAGCATGGCTTTACTAGGAGCAAGTCCTGTCTCACAAATCTAGTGGCTTTCTACAATGCAGTAACTGCATCAGTCTTGGACATGAGCCACCAATGCGCATCTGCAACTACAGATGTCATCTACCTGGATTTCTGCAAGGCCTCTGACAGAGTCACCCACAGCATCCTTCTCTCTAAGTTGGAGAGAGATGGATTTGGTAGGTGGACTGTTCAGTGGATAAAGAATTGGCTGGATGGTCACATCCAGAGGATGGTGGTCAATGGCTCCAAGTCCAGATGGAAGATGGTGACAAGAGGAATTCCTTAAGGGTCTGTGCTGGGACCAGTGTTATTTAATATCATTATTAATGATATTGACAGTGGGCTTGAGTGCACCCTCAGCAAATTTACTTCCAGCAAGCTGAGTGGTGAAACTAATGTGCTGGAGGGATAGGCTGCCATCCAGAGGGACCTGGATGGGCTGTAGAAGTGGACTCAGGTGAACCTCATGAGGTTCAACAAAGCTAAGTGCAGGGTCCTGCACCTGGGTCAGGAGAATCCCCATTATCCATACAGGTTAGGAGATGATGTGTTTGAAAGCAGCCCTGAGGAAAAGGACTTGGGGGTACTCACGCATGAGAGGCTGGATGTGAACCACCAATGTGCATCTGCAGCCCAGACGGCCAACTGCATCCTGGGCTGCATCAAAAGAACCGCCCAGCAGATTGAGAGAAGTGATTCTGCCCTTCTACTCTGCTCTGGTGAGGCCTAACCTGGAATACTGTGTCCAGCTTTGGAGCCTTCAACACAAGAAGGACCAGAGACATAGTGGAGACCCCATCCCTGGAGACATTTAAGGTCAGGCTTGATGGGGCTCTGAATGACCTAATCTAGTGAGGATGTCTGCTTACTGCAGAGGGGTTGGACTAGATGGACTCCAAAGGTCCCTTCTAACCTTACACATTCTTTAAATCTATGAATCAATGGTTGCTTGTGATCCTTGCACTGGAAATACAGACCCATTCACCCTTGAAGTTAAGACTCATCATATTCAGTAGTTGTAGTCAGGGAATCATGTTTCCAAAATATGTACACTTTTTCTGCTTCTGCATACCCAAGGAAACATCTCTAGAACACATAGCAGAAATATTTTATGTAAAAAAAAAAAGGGCAACAAAAAAACAGTGTCTCATAACAAATATTGTTTTATCTTTTTGACATATCTTGCATTCTGAAGGGAATTAACTGAAAGATATATTTCCTTTCATTTTTTTTCCCCACACATGCATGTACTTAATTTCTACATTGCTTGCAAACTTTGATTTTCAAAGTCTGGTTTTGCGCAAAGTTCACAATCCCTTTTGTGTGCTATCTTCCCAGCCCCGTCAATTTTAAATTCTCTCTTCACAGTTGTAGAACAGCAACACCATGATTCTAACATGCCCTTTATTTTTTCCCCCTTTCTTCCTTCTTACTAACAAACCAACAGTTTACAAGTACAACGTATTCCTAAGAAGTCAGAGCTATTGATTTGAATTCCTTCAGTAAAGGATGAGATGTGAACGTAAGAGAGCTCAGGGCTGCAAATATTGAAAGAACAAAGAATGCCCTCTCATATCCCTGAGTGAAAAAATCATTCCTGTTCTAGACTCTGGAGCACAATAAAGTAAAATTTGAAGCGCTGAAAAAAATCACTATCATCTGCTTGTAAGGTAGTACTGAATACTATTCCTGCTGCTCTGTTTGCCATTTGTTCACGAAGTGGAGCCGGCCCTACAGTCATGTTTAACTAGTGATTTCTGTGTCCTGTTGGATTCTCTGCTGCAGTGGGAGCAGACAATGCTGGGAACTGTCAATTGCAAATGTATTTGTTATGACTAAAAACTTGAAAGGAGGATTTCTTATGAAAACAGGATTGTTTGCTTTTTCTTGTGCTGGTGAGTGGAAACAGTTGACTTCATGACCCCTTTAAGATGGTTGACAATTGAATAGAAAAACCTGCCAAGTCCTTGTAAAAACAATGCGTTTCTAGCCATCCTTTCAAATGTACTGTCATCAACCACAAATATAAGTAGAGCAGACTGACAGAACTGCTTGGTGTGCCCCCATACCGACTGTAGCCTGTGTGACCTCTGAGGATCAATCAGAAAACCCAGAGCAACTTCCCTCTCTCATTGCAAGAATTACTGTTTCAAGACTGTAGCAAAAACATAACAACTCTCAGTGTTGGACCTCCTTTAAAAGT
This sequence comes from Porphyrio hochstetteri, assembly GCA_020800305.1. Taxonomy (NCBI): domain Eukaryota; kingdom Metazoa; phylum Chordata; class Aves; order Gruiformes; family Rallidae; genus Porphyrio; species Porphyrio hochstetteri. The sequence goes on along the minus strand of CM036906.1, from coordinate 157,252,289 downwards.
GAAAGCTGATTTCACTCATTCGCACACTCTGATAGCCCTCTGCATGGAGATTCGTGTGTCCTCAAGTCTGTCCAGATTTCAGTCAGTGGGATGTGCCACCCCAGTGTTGTGGTCAGATTCCTTATGAGACACAAAGCACATGCGACTCTAGGTAACTGGACCTCACTGTCTTCTGACCTCTTCTTTGCTTGGGGAACATGTGCTTGCTGTTTTGGATATGTCTTTCCTGTACATTTCAGAAATGACAACAGTCATTGTCTCCATCCTGTGCCTCCTCTGTGGATCACTAGGATTTCTTCATTACTCTTGGTCTGATCTGGGTGTCCAGAGATGCGGCATGTAATTGTACATGGTTCCTGATAAACTTGATCAAGGTGCAATTGAAATATCTAATTCTTATAGCTTTTCTTACGAAATGCTTGTTTCTTTCCCCATTGCATATTCCAATTTATTCTTCATCCCTACAGACATTCATATCTCTATTACACTTTTCTGCATCTCTACCCTTAGTAGTTCACTAAACTACCATTGGAGAATAATCTTCTCACTACTGCAAAACTAAGAAGATGAAAGGGCAGGGAAGAAGAGAATCACAGAATCACTGAAATACACAGTTGGACAAGATCTTTAAGATCATCGAGTCCAACCGTTCCTGTCCTATGCTAAACCATATCCCTAAGTTCCTGATCTACCTTTTTTTTTAAACACACCCAGGGATGGTGACTCAACCACGTCCCTGTGCAGCCTGTTCCAGGCCCTGACAACTCTTTAAGTAAATAATTTCTTCCTAGCTTGTAGATGTTGGAGTCTTCGAACCTGTCTGTTCTGAATCCAATGAAGAACAAACCCTGAGTACCCAGGATACAAACCCTGTAGTACCCACTAATAATATCCACATATGTTTTCAAAATTCTCATTCTACACATTTTCTTTTTACAACTGCTGTGATCAATTAATACCCACTACAGCTTACTGAAAATTCAGGTACTACCTGAGTACTTGGGGAATAAGATTTTGATAGGCATTCTAGGTATCCTTGGCCAAATTACTTACAACAAATCTTTTTTTATACATTTAGACAGCAAGCAACAATTAACACCCGTCTTTTTCCCTAAGAAATATTTCTAAAAATTTGGGTACTTTGAAGACAAATTCAGGCAAGAGAGAAGTATTTCTGTACTGTAAGTGACTAAGAAATACCAATGATTTGCTTAAATTTGATAGATACACTTAGGTAGATTTGTCAAAGTTGACATACTGGAAATATTTCCTTTATTTATTTATAATTCAATGGATTATCTTTGCTTCATTCATTTTGTCTTTAGAGTTTTTAATATAATATATAGCCTTTATATAGTTCTTTATAAAAATGGCTAAGCAACATACAATTCAAAACTCATCATGATGATCAGCTAAGATTTACATTTTACTTTTGTTGCTTTAGCATGTTAACTTGATTCAGTTAAATATGCTGAAAATTTTCTCAATGCATTCAAAATGACCTATTTTATCATTAATAACTTCAATAAAGTAAATTCTATTCTTGTCAGATAATTTATAGTCATTCAATTTGTGTCTGTTACAGAAGATACTTGTAAACAATTACTGTTGTTAATTCACTTTATTTTTTGTGCAGTCAGTATAACAATTCTTCCGTGCATGATATGACTTGCATAGTAAACTCCAAACCATGATCACTAAAGCAATTGCACTCCATATTCCTTAATTTCTTCGTCTGTACAGCTTGGTTATGAGTGAGTGTGTGTGTGTGTGTGTGTGTGTGTGTGTGCGCACATGTGGAGAAAGTGAAGTACAATGTATTTTCAGGCAAGCATCTAAAGAGAACATAAATAATAAACCTCACTTTTTCCATCAATCCAAACCAGTGAATTTCTAAAGTAGTGTATAAGGGCATGATTCTAAATTAGCAGTAAAATGATGACAGGTAAAATATATGTTCATTGCTCCGTGGATAGAACAGCTATTGACAAATAATATCTAGACAAAAGGTTTTTATTGTTGGTTTGGTTACCATTTTGGGGGTTTTTTGGGTTTGGTTTTTTGGTTGGTTGGGGTTTTTTTTTGTGTGTGTGTGTCAGTCCTAGCCAAAGAAGATCTCGCACAGATATTTGTCTAATTTAATTAAGGTCAGTAAAAACAGAGTAAAATCCCAGTCAAGAATAGGAAAAAGAATGCACATTTAATGTATTGCTGGTTGTTAGATTTTTTGATTCTTCATCCAGAAACTAGACTTTTTTATGTTTTATGCTTATATGAGATTCATAAATAGTGTCATGTGGAGATACATTCCCTTCTGGCTTCCTGACCATGTGATCTGGCTGATCTGACCATCATTTCTGAATCATTTCCTGTCAGTCTTCAAGGCCAGGTTGGATGGGGCTTTGGGCAGTGTGGTCTAGTGGAAGATATCCCTGCCCATGGCAGGGTGTTGGAACTAGATGGGCTTTGAGGTCCCTTCCAACCCAAACCATTCTATGATTCCAACATACGTGTGTGCACACACCTGGTGAAGTTTTCCTCAAAGTACTGAGTGGGCCTTAGGAGGCCTTGAAAGACTTGGGAGTTTGAACTCTCAGAAAGAGGAGGGCATAGAAAATGAGAGCTTATGTTTCTTGTGTATATGCTGTCCATGCTAGCTGTAGCTGACATGTATATCAGTTGTAAAATTTTTTATACAAGTACTTCATACAAAGTCAAGTACCACCATGTTTTGCAAAAAAAACCCCTTATTAGGTCTTTTCATTTTATTAAAAGGAAGAAAAGGCAGTTGTCATTCGAAAGCTGTGAAAATATAATTTTGTTTGTGTTTAGCATCTGTATCTGGAGCTCCTTTCACTTTCTTCTGACTAACCAGGAGCCTAACTCTTTAATTCACTTTGGTGATATCACATCTAATGCAGAGGTATTGCCATCCATAGCTTAGAACTACCTGAGAGAGGAGTAAGAGCCCACTGACTCCAGTGTCTAAAATGCTTAACACCTGCTAATTTCATTGGCAGTTTGGCCCTTAAATGCCTTTAAAACTCTGCTTTGCTTTTACTAGGTTAAAAAAGTCAGGCTGACTTTTTTTTCTCTCTATAACCTTTCATTATAGTTTTTTCATTTAACACCCAATGTCGATTTTATACCACTAGTGAAAGTTTTAAGACTTTCTATAGTGTAGGTTATATACCTTTTAAAACAGCCAACAGACTATAGTACTTAAAGCTTTAAATGCAGTGACTGTCAGTTTTGTAAACTCTCAGATTACACAGTTCATACTATTGCTGTTTTCATGGCACCAAGTTATTTTAAGATAATATGCTTATGTTAAATTAATCACTTTCATTGAAAGCACATTTAAAATAGTTCCATGCTTAATGTCTATATGCGGGAATAGTTATTTGAGGCATCAACTAAGGTTTTGCTGTTATTTTTTAAATAGCTTCACAAATTGAAGGAAACGTTTCACAAAGAAGGCCATAATGTTTCTCTATTCTTGCTTCAGGCACATAAATGTTATTTCCTCTGCAATGTCATATATTGACCATCTGAAACTTGATAAATCAGAAGATAGATTGCAGTGGAGCTCTATGTATTTAAGTATCAAGCTGATCCATAACTTTCACACCAACCAAAAGCCATTTCTTGTCAGTGCTGTCCAGAATATATCCTGACAGTTCAGTGGGAGTTTCAGTGCCATTTATTTTCAAATCAATACTCAATTACTAAGAGGAAGATTCACTCCCTTGCCCATTTTCAAGATGAAATTATGGACTGGAGCAATAACACTTAGTCAAGGCAAGCCACTGTCCATTAACTCATGATGCTACCAAAACCCCATCCAGACACTTTATTAAAGCTCAGTCTTTTTTCAGCTTTTAATTAATCATTGTGTTAAAGGCCTTTCACATTGTGACTGATGACCAGAGAAAACAATTTTCTCCTAACTGCCTTTTAATTTCAACTCTGGGAGTGCTCATTGACTGAATCTCACAACAACCCATCAATGCTAGTTTTTAATGTGTTTTCTCCTTTGTTATTGAGAAGAATGGAGTGGCAATGAGGCTTTGTGCTCCTCTTCATAACTCAAGTAATTGATTCAGTAAATGCCGCACATTTGCTAGTGGATAAAAAGTGCTGTCAATGTAGATAGTAGGTACTATATAAATTACTCCATTAACAGAAAATAAAGCTATTTACAATTTTTAAAGTGTAAAGTGTAAGTGGCTTTAAAAAAAAGAAACGAGTACTACTTACATGTCTGTACAGGCCGTTTTCCTGGGTTTTTTTTCTGTAAATGCTAGTAGTAGGGTACAAAGGATTAGAAAAATATTAGCTGACTAAGGCTCCAGTCCAGCAGCACTATGCCTATGTGAGTAGCCTATTGCAAACTATTCTTGAAGAAACTTAACACTGAAAAGCAACTCTTGAAGAAAACCACCTTGAGTACTCTTCAACAGTGGTCATGTCATAGCATAAATCTTGTTATATATTTTTGTTCTTTTGGACACTGGAGGATCAGAGGTGAAAGAGACCTCACTAAGAAAGAAAAAAAAAATTATAACCAAAACCAGATGCATTGTATATGTTTCCAGAAGCTGAAACTACTTTGTATCTTCCAGAAATAGGATTTTCCTTTATAGTGGACAATGAAATCCAGGAAGTGCATACCTGCTAAAGCAGTCCTCTCATCAAAGAACAATGGACAGTGTGTAATGCCACAGGTAGATACACTGATGTGCTTTTATTTTTCTCCTAAAACTATAAAATACACTTAGAGAGTCTTAGATTTGCATATTTATGTAGGGGTTTTTTTGGTGAGCATACGCATTTGTACACACTTGCAAATAAAAATTCACACTCTTTAGTCATGCAGTTTTAAAAATGGGTACTGAATCAACATAACTTCACATATAATCATGTTTCAAGTATATTACTTTAAAATGATATAACAATAATAATAATTAATAATTACCTCATAATATTTAAATTCTATTGATTGTTAAAGATTTCCTGCTTTTTTTACTTTTGATGTATCCTCTTTTACCTGTAATTTAGATCTCGGTTTTACCACGAAAAAAATTAGCTTTTAATCAAAGTTATGTCCTTTTTGGATTATGAGATAGTGTTTTCTTGTCCATCCATAACTCTCAATTTTCAATCTTTTTTCTATCTTTTTAGATGTTTCTTCCATGTCAATTTCATTCATAATTCCCAATTTGTCTAGGTTTTGGAAAATTAACTATTTATAAATGTTAATATATAATACTGTGGTGGTTTGACCCTGGCTGGAGGCCAGATGCCCACCAAAGTCTCTCTATCACTTCCCTTTGTAGTTGGGCAGGGGAGGAAATATATATTGAGAGGCTTAGGAGTTCAGATAAGGACAGGGAGAGATCACTCTGCAAATAGCATCATGGGCAAAACAGACTCAACACAGAATAAAGGAAAGAAAACTATCTAATTTATTACACTACACTACAAACACAGTGAAACCAGTCAGATAATGAGAAGTGTGTCCAGATCTTAAAGCACCTCCTCCACCCCTCCCTTCTTAGCAGACTTTAGTATGATTTCTCTCCCTTCTTCCCCCCGATTGTGGCACGGGGACAGATGGGGACTGGGGGAACAGGGGTTTTGGTCAGTTACTCACGAGCTGTTTTCCTTCTTAGCCAGGGGGGGCATTCCTCATACCCTTCCTTGCGTGTGGGGTCCCACCCACAGGATACAGTCCTCCACAAACTTCTCCAACATGCATACTTTCCCATGGGGCATCAGCCCTTCACCAGTTGCCCCGACATGGGTCACTTCTATGGGGTACAGTCACAAATCACATAATGTCTCTCAGTCTCTCAGGCCCAGACTGCTCCAGCCTGGTCCTCCACAGAGTCACAAGCCTCCCCTCCCAGCAAACCTGCTCTGGCACAGATATCTCTCTCTCACTCATCTCTGTGTCTCTCTGTCCGTGGGCTGCAAGTGCTGGCAGAAGCTTGCTCCAACATGGGTCACAGCATCTTCTCTATGTCTCCATCTGCTCCATTGTGGGGCCTCTCCGTGGGCTGCAGGTGGGGTCTTGGCCTTTTCCATGGGCTGCGGGGAGACACCTGCTCCACCATGGGTTTCTCCATGGGCTGCAGGGGCATCTTTCTCTCTGACACCTGGGGTGCTTCCTCCCCCCTCTTCACTGGCCTTGGTGTCTGCACAGTTTCTTACATCTTCTCACTCCCTTCTCTGGTGGCAAAGCGGCTGCTTGCATTTTTTTACTTCTTTAATGTGATTCCCAGAGTCACTGTGACCATCACTGATGGGCTCGGCCTTGGTCAGCAAGGACTCCAGGCTTGAGTTGGCTGGTGTTTACTCTGTGGGGCCTGCAGAGAGCTTCTAGCTGCTTCTTGTAGAAACGACTCCTGCAGCCCCCTTCTCCACCAGAACCCAGCCACATAAAACTACAACGGTTACTGTACCCACATTGTGTATTCCAATATTGAACATATTCCAGATGTAATCACTGGTCCTACTTAATCAACAATTCCAGATTACTGTACTTTTTTCTTTTAAAGATGAACAATAGAATCAGCTATATTTAGCAGTGATTTTTATTGGGAAAATATATATATTTAGTAGAAACTCTTAACGATGCTTTGTAACTGGATGCTCTGAATTCCAGCACTATTTCTCCCAACTGCTTGTTGATCGTAATATAATAGATTTTCTTTTAAAGTCCGCCTCTTTTTTTACAGTTTGCCTGTAATGGACCTTCATCTGAGCATTGTTTTACAGACCTACTCAGCCTTACACAGACTTTTTGTCCTCTCCATGTAGGAAAGTCACATGCTAGACTTGTCTGTCTGATTGATAGTTACAGTTTTCTTCTTCAGTCCTTGAACACAATCTTCTGGCCAAATAATTATCTTTTTATTTATTAAAAAAGCAAAAACATTCCCGTGCCCTTAAGTTACATGTGGAAATATTCAATGTATTTTGTGTAGTCACATTTAACGTTCATTTTCCCAGTATGGCATAAAACAATTGAATGAGATCTTCCTAGATGTGGTTAATTTTATAAAGCCACATAATGCAGTTCTAGAATGAGCCTATCATCAGGTAAGGATGAACTTTTGTGGTAAATGATAGTGGGAGTCTCACACAGCTCCTGTGTGCAAGCAGTGATGGATTCTGCCTTTGGTGAGATCACTAGTACCCAGTTTGTATCAATGCTCTTAAAAAGTTCTGCAAGGAATTCATCTAAAGTTGTATTCACACAATTATGCCTGGGTTACCATGGAAATTCTCTAGAGTATCTCCAAAAAGATAACACTGCTGAAGTGAACTTGGACACCTTATCCTGAATTGTGAAGTTTAGAGGTCAAAAGTTCACCAGGAGGCATAATATTTAAAAAGCTTTCTCTGAAAAGTAAAATCAACATTATGTTCAGTACCAAGGGGTGTTAGAGGCTAAAATATTTCATCCATCTGTATTAACAAGAATTTTCACTGTTCACTCTCTCCCCTACTTTACAGTTATCCACTTTAAAGAAAGTGCTCAAAAATACTATTTTAGAGTAAAATTATTTGAATAAGGTAGACAAAACACAGCCCTTGCATTATATGATCATTGGTGTATCATCCAAAATTATTAGCTGTCAAAGTGATGATTACATGTTCCCTTTCACCTACTCTGCAATGCTTATTTAAGTATGCACAATCAATGCTTTGTGCCATTTCACAGAATCCCTGAATAGTTTGGGTTAGAGGGGATATCTGGAGGTCATCCAGTCCAACCCCCTGCTCAGAGCAGGGTCACCTAGACCAGCTTGCTCAGGACCATGTCTAACTGGTTTTTGAATGTCTTCAAATATGCAACTCCACAGCCTCTCGGTAACATGTTCCAAGGTTTGACCGCACTTACAGTAAGAAGATTTTTAGATTAATTTGTTCTCCACAGGAACCACCAACTCTTTTTCTGTAAGGTTGCTTTCCAACCAATCAGACCACAACTTATCCTGGTGCATGGGGTTATACTTTCCCAGGTGAAGGACTTCAGTATTTCCCTTTTCTGAACTTCATGAGATTCTTGTCATCCCACCTTTAGAGCTTGTCTATGATCCTCTGAATGGCAGGACAACCATCTGGAGCATCAACCGTTCTTCCCACTATGGTAGTGTCTGCAAACTTGTTGAGGGTGCACTCAGTTCCATCCTCCAAGTCACTAATGAAGATGTAAAACAGTGTTGTCCCTCAGTATTGACCATGGAGTATTCCACTAGTTCCTCATATCCAGCTGGACATGCCCTCTAGACACATAACTTCAGCCAGTTTTCAATCCACTTCACTGTCTACTTATCAAATCTGCACTTTATTAGTTTGTCAATAAAGACATTATTAGAGACAGGGTTGAAAGCCCTGCTAAAGTCAAGATAAGCATCTGTTGTCCTCTTACCCACCAAGCCCATCATTTAAACTGAAGAAACCTGTAAATTTGGTAAGGTGTAATTTCCCCTTTGTGAACTATTCTGACTACTTCCAGTTACCTGGAACATACATCTGGGAACTGTACCCACAGTATCAAGTAGGCTGACCAGACCACAGTTTCCCCAATGTTTCTTGACCTTCTTGATAGCAAGTGTGAGTTTTATTTTCTTCCAGGCTTCAGGAACCTTCCCCAGTTGCCATAAACTTTCAAAAAGAGTAAAAAATGGACTTGCAGTGACAACTCCTTCACTACTTGTTGATGAAAACTGTGAGTCCTTTTTCTCTCTTGCAAAATGGAGATGGTTTATTACTGATACTGTCTAGTCTTCTCTATGTCCATGTGTATTTTAAATTTTCATACAGTATCCACTGTGTTAATATTAAAATAGCAGCATGGAAAACTCTGGTCTATGAAAACTACAGAAGAATGTGATATAACATATGTTCAATTAATATATGGAATCATACAGCATGGTACTTTGAGTGTGCAACATTTACTTGGGCTTGGGAAAAGTTCTTTTTTGATTCTTTCACTCAGAAAAATATCAGAAAATTCAATTCAATCCAAATAAATATTTTCACAGAAGGTCACATACAACAAGACTCATTTATGTCTTTAAAAAACAAGAACTATAGGTGACTGGTGGTTTTTCTTCAGAAATTTTTGAACATTGTTCAGAGTTGACTTAGCTGTCACATTGCCATCTGATAGAGTTCCAGAGGCCAGGTTACATACCTCACTTTTTATGCATTTGTCCTGGTGATAAGGCAGAGATTATTAGAGAGGTGAAAGATTATATAGGTCTTTACTACCTGAGCTCGTTCTAATGCCATATGTATTCTTGTGTCATGCACTGCCACCAGCCAGCTAACTTCTTGCAGCAGACCAGTCAGTGGTCTCTGCTGTTGGTCAGGGGTAGAAGACTTCAAACAGAACTTGCATCACTCAGTATAGTCACTATTTCTTTAAGAGATTCTGAATGAAAAGACTAGTTTTAGCACATTGGAGTTGAAAATGCTGAAATTATTTTAGATATTATTTTCCATTAGAGAATTAAAACCTACCCTAGAAACCCTTATATGGTAATTCTAAAGCATGTTTTTAAACAACTTTTGTACAAATTTTCCATATAAGACAGCTGAATTTGGAGTCATGCACACTCTGTAGTCATCTCTGAAGTACAACCTTTTTTCAAAGCCTGCTTAAACAATGACATTGAGACACATCTAAAACAATAGTACGGTTGATTTATTATTGATGACTGCATACAGTAGGCAACTAACTTTGAGACAGCTACATTTGAGGTCCATGTGGCATGATGGGTCCCTCTAAAAAAACAGAGGGACAGAGATATAGTATAGGACATATATCTTAAGGTCAAATGTAGAGGTAAAAGAAACTGATTTCAGGGCACCAGAGGCTAGTAAATTAGTAAAAAAGGAGACAAAACTATTGTCAGACATTTATTTACATTTGAATCAGTATCTATTCCATTCTGTCCATGTCTTTTGAAGGAATCATCTAGTCTAAATATGCCGTGAGGCTAGATTAGCTTTATATTTGTCATTACTGATAAATGTTTGTCTCACCTGTTCTTAAAGGTCTCCAAGGAGGCAGACTCCTTAAACTCCTCAGGCAATCTATTCCAGTCATTAACTATTCATTTTATAAGTTTTTCTTCATGTCTAAATCTGAATTTGGTTTGCTACAGCTCTAATACAGACATAGAAAATAAATTAGGTTCAGTGTTTCTATTTGCATATTTGAGAAGTATTATCAGAGATGGGATTCAGGGCCCTTACATGAAACCATCTATGTGTGGATTCCCACATGTGATGTATGTGTCATCTCCAATTATAATTATTTATAAAATAAAGGATGATTCCCTAGAGAATACAGAATGCTCATGTGAGATTGTCAGATATGACGGATCCTAACATGCCCTCCTGGAACAGCAGCTGGAGGCCAAGAAGTGCATGTGGAAGCTTTTAAAATAGTCCTGAATTTCTAGGTTTGGGTCACTGGCTTATGCCTTTAACCATTACAACTAACAGTACAGTAAACACAGAGCTCCACTGATAACACATAGTGCTATTTAAAACTGTAAGTAAATAAGAACTTCAGCATAATTTTCTCTTAACATTTTAAAACCATCCAAACTGAAGATGTTATCTCTGTGTAGCACACAGAGAATTTTAGGCTGAGCAATGAAGGTTAGCTAATTCTCTAAGCTCAGCAAAGAAATCTTGCTCAGTTGTGAGGTAATATTTCATTCATCTATTTTTTATTCCTCTGCCTCTAAATCTGTCACAGATATAGATTCAGTTTATCTATTAGTACCAAGTAATTATATCATATTTCTACTGCACAAAATAAATCTAAATTTTGCTTTATATCTAAAGCCATCTTTTAAAAAATGAAGGTAATTACATCTTTAATAGGCTTGTGTAGCTTGAGAAAATTTTTGCTCATGAATAATCACAGAATCACAGAATAGATGAGGTTGGAAGGGACCTCTGTAGGCCATCTGATCCAACCCTTCAGCTCAAGCAGGACCACCTACAGCCAGTTGACTAGGACTATGTCTGGACCACTTTTGAATATCTCCAACTAGGTAGATTTGTCACTGTGTTGCCATTTTGAACAAAATACTTCTCATTAAGTTGGTATCTTTTCTTGTGTGAAACATCTTAAAAGAAGGTAGAAGTTTTAAAAACGGAAACAATGAGAAGTGGACCTGTAAAGCCAAATAGTACCTTGTATCAAAAATTGGTAACTGTGGGATGCCTTAAGTATATGGAGTGTTCTATAATCTTTATAGTGAAAGATAGGAAATAACAAAAATTTATATGGGAGTATGTAATGGTATTTTAAATTATATGGCAAGATACATTGAAGTTAGCTTATCCTGCTTATATTTTTCATCAAGAAACACCGAACAAACTACTGAAATACCGAAAACAGACATAACTTTTTCTTTCTTTTTTCCGTTTTTCTCTTCATCATATTCAAAGATTCTGTAATGCAGCTTGCAAGCGAAAAAAAAAAAAACACCTTCTATGGGGAAACTCCAGAACCACTCTACAATTTAGAGAAATTAGTTTTGAACATATCTTGCTAACTTCAGTGTTAGCTTGGTAATATTAAGCTTTTTCTCTGATAATTATTCAATGTAAAGACCTCTGCATAACCAAAATATTTTCCATGTAATGCAATTTACTGAACTAAAAAATTTGCAATAACTTATTAACTTAAATGACAATACTAAGCTTGGAAAAAACATAAACTGAAGTTACATGAATAACTTCAGCATTATGCAACAGGAAAAGTGGTGGTGTTTCCCATGTAGAACCCTGAATATTAAAAAAATTTGTCTGAAATCTCAAAAATTTTTGAGATAAATGACTCTTCTATAATGAAGTTTGGAAGAAGTTCAGGCATTTTATAGTACTTTGACTATAATGTGAAAATTTACATGAATTGCCCTAGTCAAGTATTTGATAGTTTTGAATACCCATGTCAAAATTTAGTTATATATATGTCATAAAACATGGTTTTGAAATACATTGACATTTAGTGTCATTAGACAAGATTTTCTAAATTCTTAGCAAACTTTGGTATATGATATATAGATTTTTAATAATGATACATTAAGTTTCTACAGTGCCACACTGACTTAAAAAAGCAGAAGATACTTTTTAATAGGGTAAAATAAAACTTTGCCTTTACAGAAAATGTTTTAAAACATTTTAAATTCATTGAAATTTCTTATGACTTTCTGAAAATTCTCCCTTCCCATGGATCTTTTCCATGGATGCCAAATATCATACATGGTGATCTATACTGCTATCATCGTGAATTTACCATCTTCAGTTTGTTTTCTAAGAACTTTTCTATTTCCAAGGATCCATTGTCTAATAAAATAGAACTATGTAGTATTTTTTTGCATCTGCCCTTCCTAAGGAGCATGTATCTGAAGAATAGTGAGAAACCTAACAGAGGTTATGTGTTGATTATTTAACAAGACATATTCTCTCATCACTAAGCCTCTTTCTGTTACTTAGGTAATAACATATTTACCAGCAAGATACTGTTACTTTGTTAGAATCCCATAGTAAATTAACAATAAAGTGGGAAGGACTCTGATTTGAATACACAAGAAGACCTTGTACTAAGGTATTTGCTTGATCCTGCCTGTACCCGGCATGTACAGCACAAGATGTTTACTTACCTGAAGCTGCTTTCCCATAGACCCCCCTAGAGTTTTGTTCAGGTGCTAATTTTAAACACTGTAATGTAAAGACAAGCTAATGAGAAGGACTTTGGCTGTGGGTGTTTAGCCGGCAGGAATACAGAATAACAGAGGTCACCGGTGACCAGCTGAACTCTGCTGCTGGAAGCACAGAAATAAGATAAACAGAGCTGATGCTACTGACTTGACTTGTTGGAAATAATGGCTAGTTGATGTCAGGATATTATTTTAAATATCAAGCAAACTTTGCAATCTCTGTGAGACATAAAGGTCAGGAAATGCAGAAAAATATATTCCATTGTCTTTATGATTTTAGCCTAAGATCTTGAAAAAATAATGCTTCTGCAGAAAATCACCTTAAGCAGAGGGGAAAAGGAAGGTACATCTGCATGGTGACATCGTGTCCAGAAGTAAGCTACTTTTTTATACTTGTAAGCAGCTTGCTCTATTTCCAAAGATTATACTAATTTAGGAAATATTACCAGTACTGCAAATGTTTAAGACAGCATTCTTTAATATTATAAATTGTCACACAAAATGAAATACAAGTGATTCCTTTTTCCTCTTAGCTTTGATTTTATTTGGTTTGCATTAAAATATTGCAGGCATGTGAGGTTTTCATTCTGGAGGGATTAAGATTTCAAATAAAGGGAATCAATAAACTTTTTTCAACTGACAGAACAGGTAAACCAAGATAGGTTTGGATAAGGACCTTTATAGCAGAAGACATGACCATGACTTACTAATACAGGGATAATAAGAAAAATAGAGTTTGTTCCTCCATTTCCCCCATTACAGAGAAATGAGGAAATGCAGGGAGACTCTCAATTTGGAGAGGATTATTTCAGCTCCTGTGTCTCCCTCTAACACCTAAGGCAGAAATGAATGCTCAGGCAGGCCAGATTGCCAGCTCTCACAATAATCCATAGTAAATAGAAAAGTTTGAATTAGTCAATGTATGCTAGAAGTTGAATCAGTGTCACCACTGAGTGTAGCTTTTACACCGAGTTCTAGTCATGAAAAAGAAATTAAGGCAGATATGATTTCAATGCAAATTGAAATGATTTCAAAGGAATGATATGATTTCAGAATCGCAAATAAATTATTTTTAAAATAATCTTATTTCTGAGACAGACAATCCCTCAAAAAATTATGTCGAATGAAATTTATATGACCATGATGTCAGTAGGTAAAAATTATCGAGCTTTCATCATCACCCTGAAATTAATGTCAATTTATTCACAATCCGAGCTTGTGAAACCAGATTAGAATTTTACTTCACTAATAACATCAAAGCAAATATGAATGAATGATGCAAATCCTATTTTAAAAGTGAGTGCTTTTTGTTAATCTTTATTACAAGACAGAAGGACAAGATAGAGAGCAAGAGAGAGGGAAGGAGAGAGAGAAGGAGAGAACAGGAGAGAGAGATAGAGGGAAAGAAGGAAAGAGAGAGGAGACGATTAGCTGCAACTGGGTTTCAGCTGTTTTATTTAATTACTAGTCAAGTGTTTTGTTTCTTATTCTGCACTAGAGGGAGAGTGAGGTGTCTGCTATTGCTTGTGCTGTTTTACCTATGCTAATATCATTACGATGCAGTGATTAACCAGGGGTCTGTTGTGCTGACTGTCATACAACTAAGAAATAAAATCTTGGTTCATGGTCAAAAAAGTTCACTGAAGAAAGAAACTATTCCTTGGTGTGGCCCAGCACTGTTTTTGATGTGGCAGTAGGAGGGAACAGGGAAGTAAAATGGAGAAAAAGAAGGACCAGCACTTCTAAGGTACAAAAACTCAAGACATTCTGTGGTACTTCTACGTACAGGGATAGGAAAGGGCAGTGGTAGTGAGATGCCTGAAAAGTTTTTTCACTCTTCAGGTCTTTTTTACAAGGAGGTACAACTGGCAGATCTTTCCCTCAGTTCCAGTTTTAACTGAAATGTTGACATGAAATGTTTCACATTTCCAACAATGAATGGTCAACAATAGATTCAGAAATGTATTCGATTCACTCATTAGTTTGTACAACAGGTTCTTATATCACTCACACTGCCAGTTACAGACATTTCTCCTGACTGAAGGCCATATGCAATTGATATAGAATCTGGTTATAACAAGATATTGTGGGGCAGGTAATCAAATGTTTTTATATGATGTATTTACCATCCTGACGATCAGGATGATGCAACATTCTATGAAATGGTCAGAGGACACTACTGCTGTTAGTTTAAGAGACACGGTCATAAATAGAACTTTAATCTGCCAATGGTCATTTGGAAAACACAGTCTCAAAGTGATTTAAAAAAAAAAAAAGCAAGCTGGGATGAGACTGTGATCATTTTAATTCTGATAATAATTGCAGAGAGGGATCTGGTTTTATATCAGCCTCTGTCAGCCTTGTCAAAAGAGAACAAATCCAGACAGGGATGGAATAAATGACTTTTGGAGGAGTGTTTGGGGAAAAGCATTGATAGTGTAGTCCCCAAAACTGCAAAGCAGTTGTGTTGATTCACATAAAATACATTTTAGAATGATTTATTTTTGCTGGAAATATAAGGGTGGAATTATTTTTTTCTCAAAATAATAAATACTGATAATATTGCCATATATGAAAAAGCAATGTTTTGTCCTAGTAAAAGAATGTATTGTAGACACTGACATGATTAAACTGTCTCCAAATTGCTGATGTCATTATTTTCTACTGAAAACCCTCCCCAAAGAGAGGGGAGATGTACTATTGTAGTAGTGCTTAATGAAGCATTTCCCTTATTTTTGGACCAGTGGACTGCTGAAAGTTATCCAAATCTCTGGTGGACCATCCAGCACTTCTCATCAGCCTGGCTTCAAGCTGACTGCAGGAAGAGCATCTGAGAGCTACTGGTTTGAAAGGCTTGCCCAGGAGGACTAACCCATAGCTTCAATTCCCTAGCAACCTGATGGGGCTCAAACTGCTGTTCCTGGGATAGAACCCTCATTACTGGTTTGCAGACTCAAACTCTTTCTTTGCTTTTTACAGCACCATGAGTCTTTCATTCTTTAATACCTAGGGGCCTAGAGGGAATTAGATGTATAGGTACCTTCTCAGCCATGTGTACAGCCTGCTAAACAGTTCCTGGGAAGACATGGATTTGGAGCCATGTAAACTCACATAAAATAAATCTGAATTTCTCCCTCGTCATTTATTGGATTAAATCACTGCAAAAATGGAGGATAATTTCACCAGTTTCTTCTTAGAATAAGCAGTGTTGGTCTTGGCCTCTGATACAAATGTATGGAGGACCTTTGAGCAAGAACAATTGAAGGCAACTCCATGTTATCCTTTGTACAGATGCCTAGCAGGTACAGGAGTCCAGATATGCCACCATGCTTCATGTTTCCTACTCTAAACAGGTCCTTTTTAATTTGGGTCTGTCTTGGATTGTCAAATGAAGTATTACATCTTCCTCTGACTTCACAAAGAACCCAAACTTGGGCCTGGATACTGCTCTGAGGGTTAATAATCTAAAATGAAAATCCTGTAATGAAGTTCTTAACGGATCTGACACTTGGTAAGAAGTCAAAGAGATAAATGGACTACAAAAGGACTATTTTAAACTAAATCTTCAGTAAACATATGCTTATTTTTCCCCTTTTATAAAAAAAAATTTGGTTCAGAGAGATAAAATTAGCAAGTTAAAAGGAAATCAGTTAAATTTAAAAATAAGCTAATTACTTTGTATTTGGCTTTCAGATACATATAGGGGATAAGTTATAGCTGCCAGAATGCTAAAAAAAAAATGTGAGATTGAAAATCCACAGATCATAATGTGTGAGCTAGAATACAAGGAGACATGTTTATTCAAAGAAAAAATTTATGACATGAGACTGATATCAAATTAAATAATTTTTTTTAAAATATGTACAGTTTAAAATTGCTCTACTTAGCACCACCCTCTTTATAGTGTATTATTTAAGTCTGTTGGGATAGAATATTCCATTAAATATTTATTAGTAAATTCAATCATGGCAAATTATTTCCCCCTCATTCAATGTATAATAGTGCTGCAATCAAGCTTCTTTTGTTTCACAATAATCACTGCATCAGCAATCTCTAATTATATATAAAGCTGCTGAAAAATTAGAGAAGTGAAGAAAGAGACACCTCCTTTGGTAACTAGTTCCCCTTCATTTCTTCTAAACAATTAAAATACCCATATACATTAATAAGATGGAAAATTCAGAGAAACAGATCTCAGTAGCAAGCACTTGAAAATGCATATTTGTTTATTTTTCTTCGTGGGTGGAAGTAGATTTATTATTTTTTCTTTATGAATAGACTGTGAACGCACTAAGACAGTTTTTAATGTTGTTTATTCTTCCTCGAAAGTCAGATTAACTGCACAGTTTAGGAAGAACTTCAAATATCTGTACAGTTTTTGTTGAATAGGATAAATCTTTTCTAAGATTTTTGCTTAACTTTAGAGAGCCACAGGTTCATTTGGAAAACCAATTCACATAGCAGGAGCACGGGGTTTTACCTCACACCTGGCTAGTATCTGAAAGCCACAAAGAGACACAGAAGTTGGTATTTTCAATTCCATTACCAAGCTGGATCAGCTTCTCATCTTGACCCAGCAAAATAACAGGTATACTTAGAGCATGAGGGAGCTCATTTAGGGCTCAGTCCTGGGTCCAGTCCTATGCAATACCTTTACCAATGGCCTGGATGAAGGGATTGAATGTTGTCTTATTAAGTTTGCAGAGAACACTAAACTGGGAAGAAATGTTGATCTACCTGAAGGTAGGGAGGCTCTTCAGAGGGATCTGGACAGGCTGGATCGATGGGCTGGGCCAACAGGTTGAGGTTCAAAAACGCCAAGTGCAGATTCCTGCACTTGGGACATAGCAACCCTGTGCAGCACTACAGGCTTGGGGCAGAGTGGCTAGAAAGCTGCCTGGCAGAGAAGGACATGGGAGTGATGATTGACTGCTGACTGAATATGAGCCAGCAGTGTGCCCAGGTGGCCAAGAAGGCTAATGGCATCTTAGCATATATCAGAAACAGCATGGCCAGCAGGTTGAGGGAAGTGATTGTGCCTCTGTGTGCAGCATTGGTGAGGCCACATCTCAAGTACTGTGTTGAGTTTTCGGCCCTGCGTGTCAAGGTCCTGGAGCATTTTCAGAGAAGGGCAACCAGGCTGGTGAAGGAGCTGGAGAGCAAACCTTATGAGGAGCAACTGGGTTGTTTGTTTGGGGTTTTTTTCCATTATTTAATCTCTGGAGTTGCTCAACATAACCTTGTTCCATCACAACAGCTGAAGCACAGAGTATGGGGATTCTCTCATTTTCTCGTTTTCTCATTTCCTTCTGTAAGTGTTAGTATTCAAGGACAGGACTTGTGAAACATTTAAGATATTTCCATTGTTTTGACTTAGACAGGACAGGCAGATGAAAAAGAAAATTATTATAAGGTTTTTGGTTTTTATTTTCCCAGCAGTAAAATAAAAATGAGAATTGTTAAAATTATCACAGTTCTTACAGTTCATCTTTCTTTGGCCATGTAATTTGTCCAGCTCCATTTTCATGATACTATAACTTCATGCAAAGCAAATTTAAGAATATTAATAGAGTAACAATGAGAAAATTCTTGCAGAAACAAAGCTCTGGGAACTCACAGACAGCATGTCAATTTATCATCATAAGATGTCTGTTTCTGGAAGCTACAGAAAAACTGTAAACAGAATGTGTTCACCTCATTTGATAGGGTAACTAAATCAATGTTGGGTACTCAACTAGGAACTAAGCATATGTTTGCACAAGCAATGAAAGGTATGTTATTCAAGGAAGAAAGCTTGATGGATTTTGTCTGAAAAGAAATATGAAAAAGCTCATTGAAAGATAATTTTTTGCTTTCAAATGAGGGAACCCCAACTCCGTCTTTGGATTAGGACCTGGAGTGACCCTCCATATCTGTACTAATTTCGACTTTAGGGTCTTCAATTGACAATCATGATCTCAAAGTATCACTCTCTGCTTAGTCTAAATACTAACAGCAGAACAAGGTGTCAACAGTACTGTGAAAGATGGGCTGGACAGAAGTTCTCAGAACTACCTTTGAGGGTTTTCCTAACAAATTCAGCTTGTGGCTTTAATTGAACAGATTTGTTAATATATTTTGTTAACCATTGAATGGAAAATATTCAGGAATTTGACATACTGATGCTTTTCAATACCTATTAATTTCTGATGAAAGAATGATGAGGAAAAATAGATAAATACAAGAACTTCCATTATTTTTTCCCTAAGTCTGTTGTGCCTTCATTAGGATATATGCTCACTGAAATATGTAATAGTAGAAAATTCCAAAGAAAAATATTTAAACCATAACTCACTTAAAAAAATAAAAGAAGTCTTGGTAATCATGATGTTGAATACCAACAGTGTATCTCTGACTTAGTATTTATAGAGCATAAATAGATGAAGGAATGATACAAAGATGACAATAGAACAGCAAAATTTCTAGATAATAAACCAGCAACACTTCTATGTAATACATAGATTTCTAGCACTCGCTAATAATATGTACATTTCCTTTCACTGCAAGACATAAAGAATTTAAATTAATTGCGTGAAAATGCATCTATGTCCCTTTAGGAGCTCTGTTCATTCAAGAAGTGTGACAACCAAAGGAGTTCTGTCTGGGCTGAATTTATTCTCCAGGTTTTGAGTTGCAATGTTCCTCCTCATTGACTTAAGGAAAAATAAACACAGCAAGATAACATTTTAAACATAATTCTTTGCTGTTGTATTTTAAGTGACAAACAACAAATTGCATATAATCCCCCAAAGCTATACATTGTTATAGCACAAAGCTGTGGGGTTATTTATTAAATAAACAATGAGAGTATAAGTAAAGAAAGGATGAAAAGAACATTTTCTTTTCAGGAGAAAGCAAGAATCACCCTTTGTCCTAGCCTCAAATACCACTCAGTGAACTCTGTTCTGGAAGTGGCCTTCTTAGGACCATTGTAAGAGAAGTTTGATAGTTTAAATCCAGTTTCTGTCAACGTGTCCATCTGTGCCAGCTAAACATCAATACTGTGTTACTGGGAAACGAATGGTTAATTTATCACTCAGATCAAAATACTGATTAAGTTTCTATGCATCACCATTCTATCCCCAAAGGTTGGAGACATGAAATCTGGGTTCTGCTTTTGAGGGAGTAAAAGTAAGTTTGTGCCACATTGTGTCAGGCCCCCAATCTATAGAAAGGGAGGTAAATTAAGTTGTGGGATGATCAGACTGAATCTTGAGAGAAAGCAGGAGGCAAATAGAGCAATCTAAGAGAAACATTTATTTCAGGTATCTTTGAAACACAATGTAATTAAGACAAGAATTTGTTTTTTCACCCTATTTATCAGAAACCTGAATTTTCTCCTGATTCAAGCTTTCTTCTTGTAATTTTACTAGTTAGTTGTCTGGTTTTACAACTTGAAATATTGTAGAAATATTTGAAATACTGGAGAACATATTTTTCATCAATATGTCTTTAAACATTTTAAACAATAATAAGTTATTTTAATCAAACAAGTGAAAGAAAACAAAAGAAAGCTTTATTCAGCACTAAATAAGCAAGTGAACAATAATTCACAAATCTATAATGTGGGACCCTGACAAAGTTGTTACTAGTAGAACTTGCCAGTTTTATTTCTGTTTTATTTCTACAATGGCATCTCTCTAAATATGAGCCCCATTCTATTGTGCATAGAAATAAGCTGTGCAGGGTACATGAAAATCTAAATTTCAGCTAGTATGATGTTCCTTGGCATGATTTTGGCATTTACCAACCAGCATTGTCCAATTGGTCATCCCCCCAACCCATGCCAGTTTGTTGACATGTCTCAGGAGACCACAACAACCTCAGTATCTGGGAATCTACCCACACATGTTCAACTTTCAAGTATGAATTTCCACTACACTGGCATACTGCTTCTAATAAACCTGCATTTCATTTCAGGTTACTTCTACAGCTAGAAATATCTTTAAATCTCTGCAGCTCAACTACACAATGGAAAATGCTAGCAAATACCCACCACTTCTCACATCTATGTGTTCCCACTCCAGCCAACCAGCTTGGGCAACTGTAACTTCAAATAAACATTTTTTTCAATTTGCCAAAGGATTCATGATGTATAAATGAGCTGAAATAAATCTTTGGGACAGTATGAATTCAAGACATAAAATAACATTCTGGTCAGCCCTGGGAACATCCTGAACCTCTAAAATGTCTGAAGGAGGACTCCAACAGCCCACCTTAAAAATCAGCAGTTATTGTTGAAATCTTGTTCATAATGAACAATCAAGACATTGTTTCCAATCAGTGTCCACTTCACTCTCTTGAATAATTTTCCATCTTTTAAGACTAACCAGAGGTTTTCTGTTGTTTTAATACATCTAAAATATGGGTTTAGAACAAAGATAAAGAATAATAGTTAATAAGATTTTATTGGAAGTGGAGAAGTGATTAAGTGCCTTTTTTCAGTTCAAGGGTGAAGTAAAAGACATTAAAACTCTGGGAGGTCAACACTGCAGTTTTGTTCACACAGACTCATTGAGCCTCAGGCAACACATTGTTGTTATAGACACTTTCAACCCTGCTCAGTTTGTGTTTTCTTTAGTTAATTTAACAGATGTGCATAGCTTGCAATCATGATTTTGTATCTCTTGCATTCTTTAATAGTCTGGAGTGAAGATGAATAATGGTCGGTCACTCCCTCCTTAGGCAAGTTAGATAAAAATTTTAGTATGTGAAAAAAATGGTATTAATTTTACTAGGAAAACTGATATTACAAATGTTCCTTCTTTCTATTCCCCTTCTGCCCCTCTCAAAACTATGTAAAATCCAGGAAGAAATTGGCCGTTTTTAAACCATATTTCAGATTTCAAACTATTCTCATGGGTTTTTTTGCAAGAAAGAAAAATCAGAACTATGTTTTTTCTGAGCAGCTCACCACACAAGCAGTGGATGTTAAATCTTATTAGTGTTCAAATACTGCTAAAGCACTGAGAAGGGTTTCCTGCAGAAATGAATCACTACATGTTTTTCCTTCAGACAAGGCCAAGCCTTGTCAGTATTTGTTAGTTGTCCTCATTGGGATACTGTATATTTTTAGTATCGTTATAGTAAAAAACAGTGCATATCTCCAAGGGGTATTTTGATTATTGGAACTTGACTATTCCAGTGGTCTTTTATCCTCTGGGCACAAAATATCTACATTTTATCTGTCTGTTTTAAAACCAGCAGGACCACTATCCCCTATCTGAAAACCTTTGACACTTGAAATATTTGTGAAGCTTCAAAGCATCAAAGTAAACACAAAGTGAGTATAAAAAAAGCCATTTCAGAAAATTTCTGCTTTGACATATACCAGGGACATAAAGTATTCAAAAAGCAAGAAAGCAAAATAAATCAGCATCATGATTTAAAATGATGGCTTATGTCATTTAACAGAAATGTAGGAGCAATGCAGTATCTCTGTCCATAAAGCGATCAGTGGGTAAATATGGTGTTAAAGGAGTATGTTTCCTTAGAAATGCATTTCTACTGGCCTGAATGTCAGTGTGAGTGTCAGTGTGTAACTCATCCTTAAATTTTCCATTTAAGTACACGCTGTCAATTAGACATACATGCATAGCCAGAAGAGCTTCTTAACTAATTTAGTAACAAATAACTAATAACTAAAATAGAGGAACAAAACCCCAACAGCATAGCATTTCCATAGGTTGCCTTTCCTCCCTGATCTATGCTCTTCTGCCCTTTACCCTTTGTTTACCTGGCCAGGAATTGGAGGTGGGAGGAGCATTGCTATCAAGGTTGGTCTCCTGGACATGGCAGCACCCTTCCCTCCTGTCAGAAACCTGATGTGATCCCATCACATCTGTTCCCAGCAATTCTGCCTCACTGTGTTCCCTGTGAATATGCTCAGTGTCTCCCATTTTCCATGTGTTTGTGGGTTACTCTGATTTCCAGACTTCATGTGGATGTTGGTCATCAGTTTATAAATTCTTACTCTTGTGTCTCTTGTCTCTTCTCCCCCTTTCTTGCCAGTTTTATAGCTTCAAGGAAAGTCATTAGATAATCAGTATAACAACCCTGATTGTTTTTACTAAATATGGATTGTTCTGCCAATTTATCAAAGTTGTGTTTAATTCCAGACTTTTCATGTTTTCTTTCAATTTTCATCCAAAACTTTGAGGTTATAGAATAACTTATGTTGGAAAGTACTTCCGCTCCCACCTCATGCTCCAGCAAGAATACATTCAAATTTAGGTGAGGTTTATCAGCATTAAATCAAGTTTTGAATAAATCCAAGCATGGAAATTACACAAATTCAATGAGCAACCTGTTCATTTTTTACAATGTCTATTGTGACAGACACACCCACCCACAGAAAAAATCCCTCATATTAAATAAGAATTTTCTTTGATGGAACATGCGTCCTTTAATTCTGCATTCCCCAGACCAATCTGACTGTATCTAAATACAGTCTTTATTCTATTATGTAAGTCAATAGTGAAAATAATCAGTAGAACACGGCTCATCCCAGATCCATCTGAGGCATCTCTTGAAATAGTCTCCTAGTCTGATGTTGCATTGCTTGTAAATACTTGGTTAGGTTGTTTAATCAGCTGCACATTGTATTGAGTCTGGCAGAGATGGAGTTCTTTTTCCCCACAGCTGCCCTCACAGAACTGTGCTGTGCAGTGACAGCCAGCAAGGTGTTGGTACCACACCGGTGTTTTGGCTGCTTCTGAGCAGTGCTGGCACACATCAAGGCTGGGGGTGGGCAAGGTCTTGGGAGGGGACACAGCCAAGACAGCTGACCCAAACTGACCAAAGGGATATTCCATACCATATGGCATTTTTTCAGCAATAAAAGCTAAGAGAAAGCAGGAGGAAGTGGAGGGGCATTAGTTATTTATGACATTTTTCTTGGAACAATCACTACATGTATTGTAGCCCTGTTCTTGGGAAGTGGTCACACATATCCTGCAGTAGAGAATAAAACTTGGGGGGGTTTCCTCTACTTCCATTAATTCATTTTTTGCTTTATTCAACTGACTTCATTTTTGCCCATGACTGATTTATGTCATCTTATTTTTCTCCCCTACCTGTCCTGTTAAGAAGGGCAATGATAGAGTAGCTTAGTGGACACTTGGCATCCAGCCAAGGTCAACTAACCACACACATGAACTTAAGATATTTGTAGTTTTGTCCTGACCATACAATATAGACCAGTATCAAAAATTTGGTAAGATACAGCCCATCTATTATTTTACTTAACCAGTAAAGTTCAGTCTTACTTCAGCTAAACTTAGAAATCCATGTTGTTTTGGTACTCCTGAAGGTCTAAACAAGTAAATTGTCTTGTCATCTACGAGAAATTTCTGATGCCTTCAACTATCTTTATTATATTTATATTTTTGAATTCCACTTGGTCATCCCCCATCTTTTATGCATTTTCAAGGATAATAGCTCAGTGGTTATTGAATAGCTCAGGGGTATTTTTATTCTGGGTCTGATAGTGAATATAATCAAACTAAATTTAGTACATTTAATTTAGCTATTTTTTTCTAAACAGTTCTTCCTTCTCTTATTCTTTTCTTAGAAATATGCTAAGTTCCAGACCCTAATATTATTTATTTATTTATTTATAAATCTAAATGGTAGAAATTTATTAGTATTTCCACCTTCCCTATGAAATGCCTAATATGCTTTCCTTCCTAGTCACGTTATGGAACAGTCTTACATTTACTTCTAAGCTTTTAATGGAACCTTTTATTTTTGCTGCTCTACTTTTGTTATCTACAGTACAATTTCCATATTCTCTATATCCATTTCAATTCTACCTGGTGGTTTTGGGGTTTGGATTTGTTTAGGTTTTTTCCTTACAGTTGTTTTGATTATGAGATTTCTACTTCTTGTAAAATTCTTTCTTTCTTTTCTTTCTTTCTTTCTTTCTTTCTTTCTTTCTTTCTTTCTTTCTTTCTTTCTTTCTTTCTTTCTTTCTTTCTTTCTTTCTTTCTTTCTTTCTTTCTTTCTTTCTTTCTTTTTCCTTCTTTCTTTCTTTCTTTTTCCTTCTTTCCTTCTTTCCTTCTTTCCTTCTTTCCTTCTTCCTCCCTCCCTCCCTCCCTTCCTTCCTTCCTTCCTTTTCCTTCCTTTTCCTTTCTTTCTTTCTTTCTATTAGAAAGTTTTGGTAAAACCATTAGCTTTCCTTTTTCATTTGTGTCTCAGAATGTCTCTGAATATATAGATTTCTCTTGTACTTTTAGTTTCACATATTATAGATGCTAATTTATCTTTTGTTCCTCAGACTGTCTCCTCCAAAGGGCCTTCCTACTAATCCCTGAGCATGCTGAATTCTGTTCTTTCCTTTTCCCATTTTCATTCCTACCTATTATTACAGTCACAAATGCTGTAACTTTATGATCACTTTCCTATTCTCAGACATTCTCTGATATTTTGGTAGTGATCCACATTGAGAAGTTCATCTCTTACAAGTAGAAAGAGAAATGTATGGGAGCATGCTTGTGTAAATTTGGCAGAGTATTTGTTTCCATGAATGGGTCAGCTAAATTGTCCCAACAGCACTGCTAGAAATGCATCTCTCTCTTCTCCTCTAGCTGAAAAATGGATTGCTAAGTTTGATTCAAAACTGTCACTGATGCTTCTTTTATGGAATTTTGCACTATGCAATCCAAGGAATTGAAGCAGATATTCTGCATAGAACCTTCACCCAGGAAATTATACTGTTAGCAGCACATCTTTAAATAGTTCAGAGAGATGGAAAGTCATGTCAGGAAGAATAGGAGAAAAATGTTTCACCCTCCAAATATAGTTTCTCAGTTTTCTGATTGGGGAAATGCTTCAGTGCAAGATCTGACATTAATCAAGCTAGCATAACTATCTGTGCATTGCTTATATAATCATTACCATGGTATATTGCATCAGCTGCCTTGAAGGTATGAATCAGATGCAAATGTACAAAATATATGCACATTTATTTGCCATTCCTAAGGTATGCACTTTGGCTAGATCCAGTAAGGTGCACAGCACTATTAATTCTTGCTGACATCAGATATGAGGCTAAATATTTTAAGGAGTTAGGTTGTATAAGAACAACTCTCCACTGCTTTTGACCTTATCATACTAATAATCATGTAAAGGACAGTCAGTCATGAAGCAGTGGCTTCTCTCTTGAGTTACATTGTCATGACTATGAGTGGCAGCATGAATGGCTGTCAGTGCGCGATCAGTTGCATAACGAGAATATTTGGTGGATATTACTTTCTTTTCCCAGTTCACTGTCATATGATTAAATAGTCTGGAAAAAATCACTTTATATATCACTATAGAGTGAACTAGTTCAAGTGGCAAAATCTGTTCAGAGTTCAGACTTGCATTTTGCCCTGATTCCAGACACTTGATGTATCCTACACTCTTGCTGAGTACCCTGTATTTCTGACCCAAATGAAACTGATGTCAAGCTTTTCTTCCGGTTGAGCAAGTCCTGGCAAGTGGATCTCATTAAGTCTGCAGGGAGTGAATCGTATAATACCAGATTGGAAGGGACTTCAGGATTCATTGGATCCAACCTTTCTTAGCAAAAGCTTTGCCCAGACAAGATGGCCTAACACATATCCAGTTGGGGAGATTATTCCAATGACCCATTGTTCTTGTTGTGAAAAAGTTTCTTCTTGTGTCCAGTTAGAATCTCTGCTGGTGATGCCCTTGTTGATGCAGCCCAGCATCCTGCTGGCCTTCTTTGCCGCTGGAGCACACTGTTCACTCATATTGTTTGTTCTCCACCAAGACCCCCAGGTCCCTCTCCACAGAGTTGATCTCCAGACAGGTGGATCACAGTCTGTGCTGCACTCCTGGATAATGTTTTTGCAGGTGCAAGACCTTAAAACTGTCCTTGTTAAATTTAATAGGATTCCTGTTATCCCACTGTTAAAGCCTATCCAGGTCTTCCTGCAGTACAACTCTCCATTCTGAAGTATTTACTTCCCCATCCAGTTTGGTACCATCCAAAAACTTACCAGTGTGCACTTGATCTCACCATTAAGATTACTTATGAAGATGTTAAACAACATCGGGCCCAGTATCCATCCCTAGGGGATCCCACCTGTGACAGGTTGCCAGTTTGAAAAAAAGTTATTTACTACCACCTTCTGGGTGTGACCTGTCAGCCAGTTCCCCACTCCCTGCACAGATCACTTGTCTAGACCATAATGCATCAAGTGTTCTTATTAAATCTATTATAAGTTTTTAGTAAATAAAATGTCCTTATGAGACCTATCATATTCCTACTTTTGCCCTGTCACCTTCTCTATTTCACATCCCTTTTATTTCTCCACAGCACAGACAACATCCAACTGTACCTGTGTCTACTCTAAAACCAAGATGACAGTTTGAATTCTATCTTTTCATAGGAAGCAGCTTCTCACATTTGAGAATCTCAAAGACACTTTCATGAACCTACATTTAGTTACTCCTATCGATGCAAATCTGTTGTTAGGCTTATGGCTTAAAACAAAGATAATCCATCCTTCCTAATTATCAGAATGAGAAACATCAAATGAAGGGGTCATATTCCCCACCCGAGACCGATTCTTCTGATTTAAAACAACTGGTAGAAATTTAGCTTGATGACTGATAATATATTTTCAAGATAACACTTTATCAAAGCATGACAGCAGCTGTGAAATCTCAGAGTTTCTCCTCTCTCCTCTATGACACCTTGATAAGGCAATTACCACATAATTACCTTAACAAGTGGCATTACAGGAAATTATTGTCATTCTCCTGTTAAAATAACACATAATCATCAGCAAGTGTATTCTAGAATCCCCAATCAGCATCTGATTAACTGGAGCTAACTCAGAAAAGAGAGTGTAATAGGTGGGCAATAATCGACAAGTTACTAGAAAAGGCTACTATATATATATATATGCATGAGTGTGTACACATATATATCTATATAGACTTCACTAGGGGTTAAGCTGGCTGTTTACATGATCACTTACAAAACAGCCCTCTTCAAAGCTTTTATTATTACTTTGCATGTAGAGAGAAAACCTTAAATAACACTTTTTAAAAGCTGGTAAACTGCCAGTTGAATTTAAAATTACATGTCTTATTTGTATTTAAATTGACCATACTTGCAAACCCACCTTAAATTTCTGTGCTTTTTCTCTAGTTTTCCAGTTTATCATCTAGATTCCTTCAAGGTAGACAATATATACATTAGACATATTATTATGTTCTATAATACCACTTTCAGATTCATGTCACCTTCACAAAAATAGGTTACAGAACCAACTTTTCCATCATCAGTTGACATCTTGGGTACAACATTATTATAGTAGCAGGCTGCACTCTGAAATGTTGTTAGTTAAAAATGAGGTTTTACCCATCACATCCTAAACTCTACTTACCAAACTGGGGCAAAATAACATCAACTATTATGCAATGTGTTCTAATCCCACCATTTGTAATTCCATTACTCTTCAGTCTACAGAAAATATTTTCGTCTCGATGACATATTGTCATGTTTTACTAAGAAAATGAACAAAATTACCACCCGAACCCTAAAGCAAACTTCACACTATGATGATCAATGTAATGTTATAAATATTGGTTCTCCAGAAGTCAACTAAAGTGCTCAGACTCAGAACATGTGTGCATAATCCCTCATTAATTTCCATACCTTAACTATAATCAAGAACAAAATAGGGGAGCACAGCACAGAACACAACAGCATTTTATTCAAATAGCTACACTGCTGTCATGTTTAAGTATGCATCTGTTATACATAGTCACACAGATGCAAAAATGGGGTAGGTACCCAGAGGTCTTGTTAAGAAGCCTCTCCATCCAGCACTGCATACCTACTGCTGGTCTTAGTGAGTTCCTAAAGTTGGCACAACCCAGTCTGCAGTACGCAATGTAAAGTCAAGCCTGCTAGGTGATAGGTTTCTCTATTACTGTGACTGTTTTTGTAAATTTTAGTCTGCATCACTTACTGTTTTATACAAGTCTGAAAACTGAGAGAGGGAACTGTGTTTTGCAGTGGTATCCTGACAAAGGCAGGCAATGCAGTGTTTTGGAGTTCAAAGTTGGGATTTGTCTCACATTTACATGTCAGTGAAATGACACCTAATTTAAGTCATTCATCAAGATTTGTTGCAAGGTCAATAGACGCAGATAGGAACCTGTCTGAGACACCTACGTTGGGATAAGATGAACTTTTAAATGGCTAAACTTAGGCAAGGACAAGCGCGTCCTATCATAAATAATTTTTTTCCCTATCACTGACTTATGCAATAGACAGAAGAGGTCTTCTCTCAAGAGAGAAAGTGATGTTCAGGAGATGGTTCATTTTCTTGCATCTCAGGAAACATAAGGTTTATTCCTGGTGCTAGAGAGCTTCAATATGTTAGTATGGTAAGTGACTTATACTTCCCACAATAC
Organism: Porphyrio hochstetteri; assembly: GCA_020800305.1. NCBI lineage: Eukaryota > Metazoa > Chordata > Aves > Gruiformes > Rallidae > Porphyrio > Porphyrio hochstetteri. The sequence continues at coordinate 157,223,046 of CM036906.1, read as the reverse complement.
TGTATGAATATTTCTGTGAGTATGCACCAAGAAAAACCATACTTAAGTTAGTGCTGGTGGGTTTGGGGTTTTTTTTTTTGGTTGGTTGGGGGTTTTGTTGGCTTGGGATTTTTTTCTTTTTAATGGTTCTGAATTACAATTTTCTATCACAGGTATTGCTCTATTAAAAATATCCTAATTTTAAGTTTGAAAGAACATCCTTAAAAAGTCAGTAGCCAGTAGAATTCTTTGAAGTGCTCATCAACAGTAGAACCTAAATAATCCTTCTTCTTTCACTAGTGGTTTAACTGCTGGCTTGGAGAAGGGATTAAGTTGTATTAAGAGAGCGTTCTCCAAACCAGTGAGTCAAGTTTTGTTGTAAATATGATTGTAGGGGCTGGCAAAGCTTTTGAATTTGCTCTTGTAAGAGAGTTTTTTTAGTGAGGATTGCTTGTTACTTTGCTCTTGTCAAAATAAATATCAAAATGTAAAAGGACAAACTGTCATGTTTAGAATAAAGAAGATAACTATCCATGCATATGCGGTAAACCATGTGAACAAAAGTGCAGCTGGTGAGAGAAATGATGCAAAATTGATGGTGCCTTTAGAAGCTCCGAGTGAAAAATCTGTTAAATATGATCCAAGGTCATCGTTTTCTATGTACATAGGAAATGATACCAATAGAAAAAAGAACTGTGTCTGCTGTAAAACGTCCTTTATTTAGAATGAATGTGTCTTTAAATAAAAGCTGTTACCACTAGTTGCTAGTTAAAAGCCTTTCCTATCTTCACTTTGAGTAACTTTCTGTTGTATTTTCATCAAATATAAAAACATTATTTTTGCAGTGATTGAATCTTTTGTTTTCTTCCAAAGTTGTCAACCTATCCATTTTCTCCTAGAAAGAGATGATTAAAGATTCCTAGAATGAATACTATAAATTCTTCTGTCCTATAAATCATCAGTTAATGACAGAATTTTAAAAAATATAACTTCCTTTTATACCTACCTATAAACCCTTCCAACTTTATAAAAGCCCGTATGCGTAAGGCCCTTCACTAGACTGAGTGAGCTCAACATTTTATTCCCTCTGGGAGTTAGGATCTTTTTTTTTTTTTTTAAACATGCACAAGCTGAGAGATTAAAGGAAAAAGTACAAAGTAAAATGAGAGGAGGAAAAGCGAGACTGCAGTAGAAGATAGCTCTCTCTGTATATGTGGAATGGGAAGGGGAACACCACCACATAGTTAAGTAAATCTGGAGGATCATACAAAAATGAAGGCTTAGTGCTTTCCCCTAGTGTTTTTTTCATTGAAAGATCAATCAAATTAAAAAAGTGGAGGTATGCTGTTGGGAAAACAAAAAATCTGTTTAACCTTTTGGAAAACTGATTTGAAAATAAGGAACTTAAAAAACTTTTTCAAACTTCATTTGCTGACTCCTTTTAAAATCAAATCTGCTGTGATGAGTCATGGACATTCAAGTCAATTAAATCTATTTGCTGTGGTGAGCAATTCACCATATACACCTACTGAAAAGCTATTTTCATTCCATGGGTAGCATCAGCAATGTAATTATGGCTAACTCAAATCACATATCCAGATTTCTTTACCCACATGACTCTATGATCTCTCTTTCAGAGGTAAACAGCTCTGGTATTTTTGGTACTATTTTTGAAGAATAAAATAAATAAAATACTGATCAGAAGGAACAATCAGAAATCATGCAGAAGGGCATTTGAAATATACTTTTTTGTGATTAAATCCCTCTAATGGAAAGATGCTATTGTGGTCAATAAGGTTGAAAGCCATTCAAATAGCATTAATTATACTTTCAAGAACTTCAGCAATCAGAAACTTCAAACTGCTTTCTATTATTGCCGTGGATGGAGATATAAGAGGGATGCACTTCACTCTTAGGAGAGAGGCAACAATTTGTTTATTGATATAAAACAAAGGGTGTAAAGGTGTTTAATAATAAATGCAACAGTGATTAAGGTTTGATAGTAAAATAATCTTGATTATTTAGTGCATAGAGAACAGGGTCAGATGAAGTTGTCAGGGAGACCCTCCTCTTGAGTCATGATGTTCAGAAAGGACCCTTTTGCTTTCTGAACTTCTCAGAGAGGAGCCTAGGTATGGCTGGGTCCAGTTTTAGACTTGGTTAGTGGTTTATGTCTAAAGGATTATATATGCACAATCAATGCTTTCAATGCTTTATACTTCTTATTTAAGATCACAAATTTTAGTGCACTCCAATCTACTTACCGAGGATCTGTTGTGGGTCTGTGGTGGCAAGGGTTTTTCCGAACCTCAAGGAGTAGCCTTGAGAGATGTCCCTTTCAAAGGGAGATCCTGACGTGCAGCCCACTGTCATTTCAGGAGAGCTCACAGGGCTCTTGGGCAGCTCCCTATTTTTGGGGTCATAGTCATATTTACAAACCACCTGCAGGTGCCAGTGGACACTGACCAAGCGCTCTGTCCAGGTGGGCACATTAGCACAGATAGTGCTTGGCTATCGTGTTGTTATCTGTGCCCGAAATCACCATGAGGCAGATGCAGACATCATGACCATCACCAATGGTTACCACTTAATCCAGATTTACGGGGAAAGTCAGGCAGAGGTGGAGGCGGGGGAGGGAAGCATACTGTCGCAATTATAAATGTATCACTTAATGAGATTATTTTATTTTTAATATTCAGGAATAGTTTTTCTGGTATGAAACCGTTACTTACATGTGTTGAATAAAATTCTACTTTTAGATCAAGACAATCAAAATGGTGAGTGCATGTAAGAGTCTATCTGGTATGAATCAGCACAGATATGAAAATGATCTAGATTTTTTGTACATGGCTAAATTTTAATCTCATAGAGTATAACATCATAATGCAAAATAAGATAAAGGAGAATGACTACTAAATGCTGATATGTCTTTAACTAGAATTTATTCTTTCATAATACATAAATTCCAACACTGAAAAATCCAGAAGTCTTTCTACATACAAACTTGTGATTTAATGTCAAGAATTGTCAGTTAACTGAGTAACATCAGTTCTTATCTTTTTATTCAGTATTATAGAACACAAAATAAAGCATTTGCTAATTTTAAGGTTGTTGTTTAAAAGTATCTCTTTAAAATCACCTATTCTTTCCATGTTATTAAGACAGAAAACTTTGATTCCCCATGAAATGTTTTAATGAGTACCAAATCTTTAATGTAGCATTCTGTGATTCTGTGTATGATCTAACGGCATTGGATCTATGCTTTCAATGTTGTCTTTTGAAAAGACTTATGAATCATAGAAAAACTGTATTAACCTATTGTGATTGTGATGAGACAATATTTTTCATATCATAATATATACCTCTGATAACATAAGAACCAATAAAAATATCATTGTAAGGGTGGACTGACTGTAACAAGTCATGGCAAAGATTATATTAGAAAATGTCACCACATACGTGTTCATTTCACACAGAATCACAGAATCACAGAATAACAAGGTTGGAAAAGACCTTTAAGATCATCAAGTCCAACCATTCACATCTTAAACTAAACCATATCCCTAAGTACTTCATCTACCCTTTTTTTGAACACATCCAGAGAAGGTGACTCAACCACCTCCCTGGGCAGCCTGTTCCAGGCCCTCACAACTCTTTCAGCAAAAAATTTTTTCCTAACATCCAATCTAAACCTGCCCTGGCACAGCTTCATGCCATTCCCCCCTGTCCTATCACCTGTCACCTGGCTGAAGAGACCATCACCTATCTCTCTATAACCTCCCTTCAGGTAATTGTAGGCGGTGATAAGGTCTCCCCTCAGCCTCCTCTTTAAGCTAAACAGCCCCAGCTACCTCAGACACTCATAGGATTTGCCCTCCAGCCCCTTCACCAGCCTGGTTGCCCTTCTCTGGACTCTCTCCAGGACCTCCATGTCCTTCTTATGGTGAGGAGCCCAGAACTGGACACAGTACTCGAGGTGCGGCCTCACCAATGTCCAGTACAGGGGCACAATCACCTCCCTAGACCTACTGGCCACACTGTTTTTGATACAAGCCAAGATGCCATTGGCCTTCTTGGCTGCCTGAGCACACTGCTGACTCATAATCAGCCTGCAGTCAACTAACACCCCCAGGTCCTTCTCTGCCTGACAGCTCTCCAGCCAGTCTCCCCCAAGCCTGTAGCGCTGCATGGGGTTGTTATGTCCCATGTGCAGCACTGTACACTTGGCCTTGTTAAACTTCATCCCATTGGTCTCAGCCCATCGGTCCAGTCTGTTTAGATCCCTCTGAAGAGCCTCCCTACTCTCAGGCAGATCAACGCTTCCTCCTAGTTTAGTGTCATCTGCAAATTACTGAGGGAGCATTCAATCCCTTCGTCGAGATCATTGATAAAGATGTTGAACAAGACTGGACCCAGGACTGAGCCCTGGGGGACGCCACTCGTGACCGGCCTCCAGCTGGATTTTGTTCCACTTATCACCACCCTTTGGGCTCGGCCATCCATTTGACTTCATTTACACATGCCTATTATATTTCAAAGAAAATTAACTATACAGGACTGAAAATCAGGATTAGCAAAATGCTGCATAAAGAAATATCTCACTGTCTGTTATGTATTAACACCACCACAGAACAGTTTCAACTCTTAGTTTCATGTCAGAATAACTTATTCTGGATTTTCACCTGTGTAACTGAGAGAGTTTTGTAAAATATGTAAGAAATATATAAGAAATATTTGCTTCTTAAACAATTTTTAATGATATTGTGTGATTGTTAAATAAATGTAAAAAAACCCCACATTAAATTAATTAGCATTTTTAATCTGCAACTAAGCCATGTTTATAACTTTTAATTCATAAGGTTGTTCCTAATGTGTGTAAGTCCTCATGCACTCCTATACACCTTTTCTTACTCTGTTTCAAAAAGAATTTTTTAAGTCCACCATAGGGTTTTTTCTTAGCTTTTCATGTCCATTTGCAAATAATACATACAGGACCAACACATAGCAAACAATGTCAAACTTGGCTTATATTGTCTGCACAGGAAAGGAAGATGAAATTTTCCCATAGGTTCTTTTTTTTTTCTTCAGCATAAAGTTTATTTTCACTGGTACAAAGGGATTTTAACATCCACTGTTCTGACAATGAAAAAAATCTTACAGCCTGCATTAGTAACATTACTCTGTACTCTATTTCAAAAGAAGGAATAAAAGGGCCTCTGTCAAAGTGACTTGTTATTCTATTTACAATTATGTAATGGTAGAACAAAAATACAGTGTGTGTTTCAAAATATCTGATGCTACTGAAAGACAAACCGTCTAAAAAAGGATCCTCAAATTCTTGTCTTAGCACTCCTAAACACGCTCTTTCAAATAAGAGGTAAAATACCCTCCTGCACACTGCTGGATGAGATTATATCACTGTGTAAGCTGCAAATATTTCAAAATATCTTAGTCACTAAAAAAAAAATAAAAAATCATCGATTAAAGAGCCATAATAAAATAATTACATAATTAAAAATTGCATCTTCAATCCTTTTCTCTTTTCCTATCTCTCCTAAAACAAATTAAAAAAATTAACTTGAAAAATTCTAGCTGGAAGTGAGCAGGATGTTTTATAGTGCTAAGTGCTGTTTATGTCAAGATAAACTAGAAAGCCAGAAAGGGCAATGAAAGAAGGCATCTCTGACGAGCTGAAACATGATGAAGAAGATAAAGGTAAGCTCACTGCACAAGTTGTTGAATTCTTAATCAGAGTGGTTTTGCTGGTTTTGTATCATGCAGTTGGTTATTCTTTGGATAGTTGAATGTTATCCATAACATTTGGTAATGTAGGTAGCATTTCTGTTCTCACAAATCGTTGAACAAACACTTTAAACTTGGCATCAAGGTTAATTATATACCAAGTGAATTGCTCTCATCTAGACAGTTCTTTCTTTCTCTTTAAAAATACATTTTACATTTTAAAAATAAATATATATCAAGCCAGGATTTCATCCTGCTAGCAGCTTCTATCCACCCCCCAGTAAACCTTTATATACATGCCAACACTCTGATGTATATTTCTGGTTGAAACAGACTTTGCAAAACTACTCATAGGTTAAAAATATAGTCCACAGTGAAGGATTTTCACTGAATCAAAGAAAAAATACTCACCACATTGACAGACTGTATTTACATCATCTCTAGACTGGTGGCCTTATTTTAAGGACTCTTTTTCTTTTTACCTTAACTCCAGATGAGCTAAGCTATTGGTTTGAAAAACTATCTTTGTGCAAATGACAGCAGAAGTCCATTGTTCCTGGGATTTTTCATTGAACCTGCATTGCAACTCTCTTCTTAAATGCATTTCACTTTCAACTTAATACGAACATTAACTGAACTCCCCTTTTCAGATCTTTGCAGCATTAGACAAATCTGAGAAGAGCCATAAAGCCTTTCCCTTGATTTATGTTGAACCTCTAACAGTATTGCAGGTAAAAATAACTACAATCATTTATTTTATTCATTTTATGCTGCATCAATGTATCTCTCAAAGAAAATCACACTTTTGCTTGAATATATAAAGAAAAAGTCTTCCTGTTGAACATCTTATCCATAAATATTATCATCTTAAAGTAATAGAAGTCTGATCTATGGTTGAAGGCTCATAACCCTTCTTTTTCCCTCATGACCAAGTTGTCTTTTATGTGCTTGATCCAAGGCTATTGCATGGCAATGGCAAGGCTGTTTAAAATTATTGTTGCAAGATCAGAGCTCAGACCTCTCAAAGAAATTTTTTTCTTATATATGGAACACGTGAAAGAGGAAAAGAAAAGGCAGTTTTAGAGACTATTACATTTCAGGAAACCTTTCTGATATCAACCAAATCAACAAATTAAATTTCATCTCTCAGTTCACCATTTTTAAAAATTGACTGCTAATATGGATTCCTGCCTTTATAGTTAGATTTTGTAAAGCTATATTTAGACCTTCAACAAGAACTTGACTATTAACTATTAACTTGTCACCTAAATTGATATTTACAGTGGAATTGAGTGCACCCTCAGCAAATTTGCTGATCACACCAAGCTGAGATGAAGTGCAAGAAAGCAGTCCTGAGGGAAAAGGACTTGGGGGTACTCATGGATGAGGAGCTGGACATGAACCATCAATGTGCATCTGCAGCCCAGAAGGCCAATCGCATCCTGGGCTGCATCAAAAGAACTGTGGCCAGTAGATCAAGACAGGTGATTCTGCTCCTCTATTTTGCTCTGGTGAGACTTCACCTGGAATACTGTGTCCAGCTTTGGAGCCCTCAGCACAAGAAGGACATGGACCTGTTGGAGCATGTCCAGAGGAGGGCCACAAAAATGATCAAAGGGCTGGAGCACCTCTCCTACGAATACAGGCTGAGAGAGTTGGGCTTGTTCAGCCTGGAGAAGCGAAGGCTCCGGGAAGTTCTTATAGCGGCCTTCTGGTATCTGAAAGGTGCCTGTAAGAAAGCTGGGGAAGAAATGTCCACAAGGACATGTACCAGTAGGACGAGGGGTAATGGTTTTAAACTTGAAAGGGGGAGGTTTAGGTTGGATATTAGGAAAAAGTTCTTTAATATGAGGGTGGTAGGTCACTGGAATGGGTTGCCCAGAGAAGTGGAGTCCCCATCCCTGGAAACATTTGAGGTCAAGCTTGATGGGGCTCTGAGTGACCTGATCTAGTGAAAATGTCCTGCTTACTGCAGGGGGGTTAGATTAGATGACCTCCAAAGGTCCCTTCCAACTTAATACATTCTATAATTCTATGATTCTATATACATGCTTTATAAATTGTAGAAATCTTAGATAGTAGAGATTCTGATCAGTAAAAAATCCTGAACAGTATTACAGTGAAGACCCTGAGTGGATAATATTTACCTTAAGCAGGACCCAAGAGCTTCAGCTGGACTGGAATTCTTAATGCCTGTCACTATGATATGTAGGAAGAGACAGATCTGAATTGCTTTTGGGATGTACTGATTTCTCCTCATATATGGAAACCTAGAGAAACCAGCTTCACTACCTGTTTTCAAATAAAAGTGTCTAGCCCTAATATCACAGAGCTTATACCATTTATTTTTAACTTCAGGAAAAAAGCATGAGCACTCTCTAAAAGTCAGCATCCTCACTCAAAGCACTGTTAAGTGAGATTATAAACAGGTGATGATAATTAACAATTATCATCTGTAAAGTATTGTCTGGGGTATTCACATTACAGATCCCAAGTCCCTTGATTGCAAGCTGCCAGGAAATTATAGAGATTTTTAAAATTTGTTTTAGCAATAGTTTTTTCCCCTATTTATATGTTGTTGAAGTATTCTCAAATCTTAACTAAAAGGAAGGCCAGATTTTTACAATTACCATGAAATATAAACTTTCAAGAATGCTTAAAATCTGTTTATCAGTTGAACTCTTTTTACTGGTAGCTGAACACTTCTGAAAATTTGTCTGGTTTTTTATAAGAAATAAATATTTATTAATTCACAAGGTGGAAGCTGCTGTGGAGTTGCTTTTATATATAGTTTGGTCTGAATTTATAAAAAAATTTCTGTTTATATCATCAGTTGGATAGCTATCTAGCTTTCTATTTGCTATACTCTAAACATATGCATTTACAATAAAAGGAGGAATAGTGATTCATAAAATAGTAAATGCTTCAAAACCTTTTGGGGATAGAAGGATAATTGCCCTCTATTTAAAACCTGATTCATGTAGAATATATTTACATTTTATATGGAAACAACACTGAAGAACTAACCAATACAATTGTAACGGATGTTGCCAAGACAGTGCTAGACGAGACCTACAGTAGGAAATAAACAGATATCCTGAAAAAGCTGTTACCTTCTTCTTGCTCTCGGGACTGCAGGTGCAGCTAGTGGCATAAGCTCTGTCATCATAAAAGTGCCATTCTTGACCAAGAACACATGCAGAGATTGTTATTGTCATCTCCTTTTCAGGCACACTAAGGAGAGTAGTCACCCAATTAAGAGCTTGATCATTCCTTCAGGAGAGGGGTATTCATTGTGATCTAATCTAGGTGATCCTGCTCTGGCAGGGGGGGTGGTCTAGATAATCTTTTGAGGTCCCTTCCAACCTCTGACATTCTGTGATTCTGTGATCTTGAGAAGACACCCAAGATGGAGAACTTCAATACTGCTTACAGATCAAAGTATGCCCAGTTTCCATCAGAAACTATATTCAGTTTTACCTGAAAATGGGTGTCCTTTTCTTCATTAACTTACAAGTTCTTTGGATATATTCTTCTTTACTGTGTGGCTACAAGGCAGTTGATGTTACATACTTACAGTAGTAGTCAGGTCGTTAAATACTACAACAGTACAAACTGTCTTGCAAACTATAAAACATGCAGGAAATTTATCTTTTAAGCAAAGTTCTTAACAGTTATAAATGTTGTGCAGCTCGTATACAACTCACATTGACTACTCAACCATAAGCAACCTGAAACCCTGCTGATTAGTTCACAACTAAGTGACAAGAGACCTTAAAAACTGGGAACTATTACTGAAATAGATAAAATATTTTTTATTGTAAAATTCTTCAATAATCAAAATGCAATCAACACATATAACAGAGATGTGAGATTGTTATTTTTACCTATAGGTTTATTTTTAGATGGTGGAAGTTGAAAGCTCTTCAAAATAATAATAATAATATAAAAAGGGCTTTTGTGGGTTAACAGGGGCCAACAACTCAGCCCCACATAGTTACTTCATAAAACAAACACCGTAACTTCAAGCATCATCTTTTGCTTCTTCTTTCTCCAGCTTTTATTGCTGAGCATGATGTCATCTGGTCTGGAATATCCCTTTGGTCCATTGGGGTCAGCTGTCCCGGCTGTGTTTCCTCAGACTTCTGGTATGAGCAACAGAGAAGGTCCTGACACTGTGTCCTGCTTCTGCTGTTTTCAGAGTTAATTTTCTTCATAGTAGCTATTACAGAGAACATATGAAAATGATACAGCTCTAGAGAAAAGGAGAGGTAGACATTCAGCACTGTGGTGCTTTGACCCTGTCTGGAAGCCAGATGCCCACCAAAGTCGCTCTATCACTCCTCTTTTCAGCTGGACAGGGGAGAGAATATATATTGAGAGGCTTATGAGCTGAGATAAGGACAGGGAGAGAGATCATTCCACAACTAGTGGCACTGGCAAAACAGACTCAACACATAAAACTATCAATTTATTACACTACACTGCACACCTAGTGAAACCAGAGTTGGAAAGTGAGAAGTACAACCAGATCTTAAAACACCTCCCCCCTCACTCTTCCCTTAGCAGACAACTTTATTCATGGTTTTCCTCCCTTCTTCTTCTCCCCATTGTGGCACAAGGAGGGGCAGGGACTGGGGGAATGAGGGTTTTGGTCAGTTACTCATGAGCTGTTTTCCTTCTTAGCCGGGGGTGAGGGGGGGTGGGGGGGGGACATTTCTCACACCCTTCCACTGCTCCACTGGGGGTCCTACCCACAGGAGACAGTCCTTCACGAACTTCTCCAACGTGAATCCTCTCCCATGGGCATTCAGCTCTTCACCAGCTGCCCCAGTGTGGGTCACTTCTGACTGTGGGGTGCAGTCATAAATCATAGAATGTCTTTCAGTCTCTCAAGCCCAGACTGCTCCAGCCTGGTCCTCCACAGAGTCAGAAGACCGCCCCACCCAGCAAACCTCCTCCTCTCACTCATCTCTGCATCTCGCTCTCCATGGGCTGCAAGTACTGGCAGAGGCTTGATCCAACACGGGTCACAGCGTCTTCTCTATGTCTCCACCTGCTCCAGCATGGAGCCTCTCCGTGGGCTGCAGGTGGGGTCTCATCCTTTCCCATGGGCTGCAGGGAGACACCTGCTCCACCATGGGTTTCTCCATGGGCTGCAGGGGCATCTTTCTCTCTGGCACCTGGGGCGCTTCCTCCCCCCTCTTCACTGGCCTTGGTGTCTGCACAGTTTCTTACATCTTCTCACTCCCTTCTCTGGTGGCAAAGCGGCTGCTTGCATTTTTTTACTTCTTTAATGTGATTCCCAGAGTCACTGTGACCATTGCTGATGGGCTCAGCCTTGGTCAGCAATGACTCCAGCCTTGAGTGACCTGGTGTTTGCTCTGTTGGGCCTGCAGAAAGCTTCTAGCTGCTTCTTGAAGAAGCCATCCCTGCAGCCTTCTAGAACTACCTTTAACCCCTTCTCCACTAGAACCCAGCCATGCAAAACTACAAAAAGAACATAAGAGTTGACATATAGTAGACAGTTTCTTAAAATTTACTTGCCCATCATTGATGCAGCTGAATTGTCTCAATAGAAGTATCTGCAGTGTGGCATGTACATATGAACTGCTCACAGTAGACTCCTTTTATAGTTAATATTATTACTTTAGTGCCATTCAGCTTGCAGATTAGGACCCCTCACTTTAGATGCTGATATGTATGTGTCCGCATGTGTGGTGAATATACAGTAAATAGTACCTAGAATGCTGTTCAGCAGACCAGATATAACTGTTTGCCTCAGAATCAGAAAGGCTCATTAGACACCATAGACTATATTGATTGCATTGACAAGTTGTCCAGCATCTGTAATGGGAACTTGGACCTTTTGTTCACTTATAGAGACCCCTGAATTCATGTGCATGAAGTGAAAAGAATCTCAGATATGAAATCTAGGACACTACTCATGTCATTGTAAAGAAAATGTCAAAACAGGTCTAGCAAAACACTGTTACGAACTGCCTGATTTTCTGTTTTGACTATAAAGTGAGTCTAGGTGGTGGCTAGCTCAGATGACCAGAACTATGAGACAAATTCTTCCCTGACTGGTTATCCTGAACTTTAAAATGTGAGTTTTAAACCAATTATTGGGGTTTTTTTCAACTTTTCATACTCATCTTACTATATATTTTGAGTGGGGGCTGTTCATGTTCTGGTTCATATACTCCACAAAAGGAGGAAATTGTCCAAATGAAGTCTACTTTTTGTCTCCAGGGTAACAGCAGTTTCCCAAAATGGCTATGTGACATTCTTAACAAGTATATCAAAGCATTGGTCATGTTTCATATTATGTACAATATGCCTCTAAGCAGAGCACACAAAAAAAAGCAATCTGAAATAATTTTAGTCTCCTCTGAGGCAGATCTGTGATTTTATAATACAAAATTCTCTTAAATCTGTACAGTTATGTTTAGCCTGAAGTATCTGTGGAAAAAGAAAGATACACTATATGTAATGCTTTTATAATTGAGAAAATTTTCACTATATATACAACTGAGAAACACTACTTTCCTCATAATTCTGTCCTATATTCCTAATGGTTTGGATTATATTTTACTAATATGCTGTGATTTTCACTCTTTGATTTGTGCATTAAAATAGTCTGAGTAACATCTAAAATACATTTTAAAATATTTTATGTCCTACAAGAGATTGTTTCTTCTGTAGGAATTCTCTGAATACATCCTTAGATTAACTTAAGAGCAAGAACCAAGGTATTCCTCCTGCAGGGCACTGCAGCAAGGCACTTCCCATGATGCATACACATGATTGATCCTTTCAGGAGTATTTGAAGAATAATATGGAATATCAAAGGTGAATATATTGATAAAGTGTGTAGAGCATATTGAGTCATAGCTAGGGAAATTCCAGTCATTGGATTCAGTCCCTCGTTAATCTCACAGTTAGCTACAGTAGTTATACTCCAATACCAGAGTTTATACAGGAAACATCGCTCTTTCCAGGCTGGGATGTCACCTTCAGTGTTTACAAAAGGATCGATAATACATGATTACAGAAGAGTAGGACTCACATCAGAAACAGATAGATGTGTCATTGTTACAACATGTAGATGGCCCATTGTCACACTGTATGGATAGAATAGAAAGATCTACAAATAGAGAACAGGTTTTCTAACACACTTCTGCTCAAGCAAGTTAAACACATCAGAAGGATGGAATGTCATCCAGAGGGACCTGGACAAGCTGGACAAGTGGGCCCATGTGAACGTCATGAGGTTCAACTAGGGCAACTGCAAGGTCCTGCATGTGGGTTGGGGCAATTCTTGTCATCGGTACAGGCTGGGACATGAAGTGATAGGGCCCTGCAGAGAAGGACTTGAGGGTGCTGGTGGATGAAAAGCTTGACATGAGCTGACAATGCATGCTTATAGCCCAGAAGGCCAACCATATCCTGGGCTGCATCAAAAGGAATGTGGCCAGAAGCTTGAGCGAGGTAATTCTCCCCCTCTAGCCCTCTCTTGTGAGACCCCACCTGGAGTACTGTGTCAAGATCTGGAGTCCCCAAGACAAGAAGGACATGGAACTGTTGGAACGAGTCCAGAGGAGGGCCATGAAGATGATTAGAGGGATAAAGCATCTCTCCTGTGAAGACAGCTGGGAGAGTTGGGCTTGTTTGGCCTGGAGAAGAGAAGGCTCTGGGTACATCTTATAGTGGCCTTCCAGTACCTGAAAAGGCCTACAAGAAAACTAGGGAAGATATTTTTAGAAGGTCATGTAGTAATAGGACAAGGGGGGATGGTTTTAAATTGGAAGGGGGTAGATTTAAATTGGATATTAAGAAGAAATTCTTCACTATGAGGGTGGTGAAGCACTGGTACAGGTTGCCCAGGGAAGTGGTGGCTGGCCCCTCCCTGGAAGTCTTAAAGGTCAGGTTGGATGGGGCCCTGAGCAGCCTGGTCTAGTGAGAAGTGTCCTTACCCATGGCAGGGAGGTTGGAACTTGACGATCTTTAAGATTCCTTCCAGCCCTAACCGTTCTATGATTCAGTGAAACAGGCAAGACATGACAAAAGACATTCTGGCAGTTTAACAAAATTTCTTAAAGAGTTTAAGCCAACTGACTTGACACAAGAAAATTCATGCTTTTCCTAAACAACTTTTTGCAAAAAAGTATACAAAAAAGTATTACATTCCTCCCAGGGTCATGTCTGCTAACATCAATGGAATTATACTACATTTAACACTTTACATTAGTTATGAGCTCAGTACTAAACTAGAATTTTTAGTAAGCTATGCTGCAATAAGTTAGAAAAGTCCTATACAAAGTAAACTGCAATGCTTATTTACACATAAGGAAAGCATCATGTTTATTTAATCTCTGATCTCAGGAAAAAAAGTTTTCTTGTGAAACTCATTTCATGTTGTAGTATTGTCTTATTTTTAATTATTCAAAAACTGTAACACAATTTTGATACAGTTCATTAATTTTCATAGTCTGTAGGTTAGAAGAGAGCAAATTTCTATGATCACACATGTAACATTATTAGAATTTTTTGCTTTTGCTTATTTCAACATGCTTGAAGCCACAAAACACAGCCCTAAGCAAAATAAGTACGATCTATCAGAAAAAGGACAAATAATTATTTTTTTTCAACTATGAATTTTCTGTTTCTGTAGCTAAAGCTCAGATGATTAAACACATTTCTTTCCCTTGTAGCTTTAACAGAAAGACAGAATTAACAATTTATTTGTAACTCAGGACTGATCTACAGAGTTTTCAATATGAAGCAATTAATTTACCGAACACTGGAGTCATTATTTCACATGTAAAGATATGATACTTACAAGGATTTTCTTTTTAAAAAAGTGTCAATGCTGCATTTCAAAATACATAGGATAACTTAGCCATTCGATCACATATTCTTTAAACATGTCTACTACTTCCATAACTGCTTCAATGAGCTTAGAGAGTCTGTCACATATCCTTGATTTGATGTGTTTTTAAGGTAAGTATACCACTGTGGTTTGAGGGGTGGAGGAGGGATGGACAGGGAGTGGGGGGGGAAGAAAGGGAAGCTCTTAAACTAAAAATTCCAAGCTGGTTGCATTCTTCTTACTATGAAAATGGTGAGGGACAAGGGCTGAGAAACAGAAATTGCTTTAATTCCTGCAACATATGAAAGTCTGTGAAACATTTTTTTGCATTTACATGGAAAGGAATACCCAGGAATCAACTGGAGATCTGCTTCTGATTGCATGTGGAGGGGAACCAGCTGTCCTACAGTGGTAGATACCCTCTGGTAAGCTGACAGAACTCCCAAGTTTCATCCTTGGGTTGGTGATGCTGTTATGAAAACCTCTATTGACTCTTCTCACCTACCTGAGATAGCTTATGTAAGCTTTGATAAACCTCAGAGGGATCATTATTGCTTTCCTAAAGGTCTAAAAATATAGCAAATATAAAGGGTATAGCTGCTGGCTCTTCCTGACCTGCTTGAAGCTCTTATTCTGTGCCTCTTGGTCAGCTGCTGTGCAAGCTGGATATGTTCACAGCAGTGCCACCCTGTGAATGCTTAACAGAATGAGCTGATCTGATATGATGGTTTTTCACCAACTTCTTCAGGGTCTGGGCTTTGAAAGTTCTCTGCAGATATTTGCTGAAGTGTATTTATGGTTATGCAACTAGCTAGCTGCATACCTGGAAACATACCAAGGAAAGTAAAGTATATGATATCTGAATGCTATTTTCTGTGAGGCAAGCAAAGGGAAAAAGAAATAAAATATTAAGCAGTTGTGATTCAATATTTGAGAAATAAAGAGGGAGGGCAAGAGACTGTAGCAAGGCAAGAAATTATTCTCTTGGTGAGGGTCTCCACATGCTGACAACTCATCACAGGATCTACCCCACCACAAGAACGAGCACACTGGTCTTGGGGATCAAAAGAGCTGAGGAAGGATGTTCATAACATTAAAAAAAACAAAAAAAGAATATAACCTAAAAAGTGGGAGTATTATGACATTAACTGCATTATTTATTTTTTTTCTGTGACAGGTCCAGACTAATAATGATCAGGCTCTTAAGATATTGTTTATAATAAATAAATTTTGGAATTTAGATATAGGTGTGCTTCCTATTTGACCAGAAACAAGGTTTTAAGCCTAATACTTTCACATGTGAAATATATTTTTTTAAGTATAATTTCATTACAAAAAAAATTTAAGTCATTACTGTAATTACCAGAATGCAGTACTCATAGACAATTTTTTTAACATTTACCTTGGTTGTTATATCATATACTAAAATGAAGTATTTCTGATAGGAGGCTTTCCCTGCCCTCACCATGGAAACATTTCCAGAGGTATCATAGCTGCAGGAACATCGATGGTCATTTAAAGAAATGCATGAGATAGATACACAAAAATAACATTAAGTGTGCCATTTCACTTCACTTCAGGTTGGTGTACTAAATGTTGATGAACAGTTTCAAAAGTCATACTTCTGCACTTTAATATCATTAATAAGGCCAAGGAGAGGGCAAAATAGTTATCAATTGTTTGCAAATAACTTTTGGACAACAAATCAGAAATGCCACTGAGAAGCTTCTTAACCTTTGATCCTGATGTTACACTGGATTATATGATGTCGATTGCAAAAGAAATACCATCAAGCACTGTGCTTGAGACATTGAGTTCACAGCAGGACTAGGGGAATGACACCAGATCCTCATTAATATGTTGCAATTGCAGTAGGCTATTGACAAATGAAATTCATTTAGTTGCTTGTCAGTGTGCCCAGCTTGAAGGAGAGAAGCTCACATCTGAGGCAGCAGAGGAAAATTTTTTCCTGCTTGAACAAGGTTCTTTGTGGAAAGCTGTTATCACTTCCTCTTTTTTATACAGATTTGTTTTGTTTTGTTTTGCTGGCGGCTAAAAGTGGTGCTCAGTTGGGATTACTTCTTATTCAGCTTGTTAAAAACTACAGTGAACGTTCAGAAAGGGTATCCAAACTCTCAATTAAGAAGAAAACATTTCCCCAGGCTGTTTTGGGGATTAGGTGGGGTCTTTATTCAGTCTCACATAAGAGATCCATAGTCATCTTCACTGCAAGAGAGAGGAGATATAATTTAACCTTTTTATCCATTTTCTGTGTACTCTGCGTTAATTTCTCTCATGAGTATGTAGAACACGTAGGATTTAAGTCTTAAAAATGGTTTCATTTTTCTTTCAGTTTTACCTATTTTAGAAATCCAGAAATGAACTTCGTTGATCAAGAAATCTTTCTTTAATGCACAATACATTAAAGAGCATCATATGATGTTTCCATGGTCACCAGAAAAGCTTATTCATTAGCTATATTTCAGCACCCATGATTAGAATTGCTGTACTTTGAGAGACAGTATGCCCCTTTTTAAGGGATTATGGTTTTGATAGGCTATCCTATGGCTAGCAATATATAGCCTAAAGTTTCTGTGTTCCCAGAAAGTAAACTCCTGGTTTTACACTGATTTGTTCGTGCAGTATCATTTATCCATTAAGTATGGGAGACGAAGAACAAGAAGGGAAGGTACTGGATACTGAGTGCATGTGAGTTTATGAGGTTATTTGACCACTCAGCTAAGGATGGCAAGGCTACTGTACCTTTAGATAAAACCCAAGCTTTATTGACTATCACAGCTTTCTAAATCAGATTTATTGTTTTGAATTGTCTCTTCCCCGTTACACAGTGGTCCAGTTCAAGATATGAGATATGGTTTTACTTTAATTTATACCAAATAATTCTATACTGAAACCAAGGAAAACAAATGAATAATAAGGTAAATTACATATGGTGGAAGTATATAATAATTCTCTAGAAGTAAGTTTTTGTATCAGATTTATTCAGTTTATGAGTCTAAGATCAGAAAGCAGCATGATTTCAGGAAGACATATTGAAGAACAAATTAGAACTTTTCATTTCAGAAATCAGATGTCAAAAGGTACTGACAGTGGAAAAATTTTGCCTTAATTAACATGTTAATCAGATATACTTTGCAGTATTAGTAGTACTTGACATTTACACAGTGCATTCAATTTATGGTGTCGAATTATATTTACAATATTAATTAACCCAGTCTCAACTTTTACTGTTAGCGATCCATTTTATAGAATGGTATAACAAGGAGCAGAATACTGCTACACATTAGGAAACAGACAGTCAAATCCCCTGATTTTCTAATCACAGCTGTCATTTTGCTAAATGATGTAAGAGAACATCAGTAGCATGAGACTTGACATTTCAATCAACGATAGCTCCAGCTATAGCCATTTTAAAAAGCTAGCTTTTATTCATCACTTTTACCTAATTGCATAACAACAATAATAACGCTGTGTGATTATGAACTTGGCCTCATCTTAAATCTGTTCAACTGAAGTGACTTCCAGAGTCTTATATCTGAATTGCTGCAATGGGACTGAAGCTCTTTCCCCTAATGAAATGGCTCTACTTCCCACCCCCCCCACACCCCCCCCACGAGTTGGCTCTTTATTGTTCTTACAAATGCAGAGGGGGGGAAAAAGAAGCACAACAAAAAATCAACCCATAATCTCTCCACCAAAACCTTTCATTAGAACACAGTTCAAAAAAGACTCTGTAAGGGTATCGGAGTGTTTGTCATCTAAACAGTTGTGCTTGTTTTAATCTTCCCAGAGTAGTGAAGTAAAGCAATCTGCTAAAGCACATGTTTCTCTAGGAGGAAATTTGCTAGGTAATAACAGATGGCTTTCTTTGACTTAGTAGATCAGTCTTTCAGTGCAGTGAAAAGAAACATCCTAGAGCCTTACACTCCTCAAGGGTTGTGTCGTGTGTGTTCAGAACTAGAGTTAAGTTACAGTATGTGCCTCACTGATTAGCCATGAAAATAGTAATGAAAGTGTCATTGATCCCAGCAGCACTTATTCTAAAATCCCTTGGGATTTCCAGAGGGCCACTACTTGTTTTCTGCTCAGAGCATAATCTTGAAACCAACTGCTCAATCACCACTCTCTTAAACAGCCACTTAAGAGCTGGCTTGTAAGGTAAGGCATGAAAAGAATTTTTTTTTTCCAAATCTGACACATAATTTAGGATCTAGTTCTAATGTGATATAAGCAAGAAGAAAGTAAGGGCAGATGCAATAGTTTACAGCATACCTCATTTTTTTCAAATATATATTTTCATTTAACTCTGTAACATAGCTGATTTGGCTCTGGTGTCTGAGAGGGCACCTCAATTTGCCAGTTTATGGTGTAATTCAGCTTTGTACTATCATGCAAAGAAATTGAGAGAGACACATCACTAATTCATATTAGGATGGGAGAAAAATTACGTGAGGAAAACACTACTCCATAGCAGTTGTCTACAAGATATCTCATTGGCAAGCTATTTTCAAAGGACCAGGCTAGAGATGAAGGAATATCAAACTCCCATGATGGGATCAGTCTCACTGGTTCTGCAGTAGAGAGAAGAGACCAACCCCCACCTCTCTACACCCTCCTTGCAGGTAATTGTGGAGAGCAATAAGGTCTTCCCTCAGCCTCCTTTTCTTAAGACTAAAAAGCCCCAGCTTCCTCAGCCACTCCTCATAGGACGTGTGGCTCCAGACCTTTCAACAGTTTCGTTGCCCTTCTCTGGATGTGCTCCAGCATTTCAACATCCTTCTTATAGTGAGGGGCCTAAAGCTGAACACAGTACTCAAGATGCGGCCTCACCAGAGCTAAATATAATGGAACAATCACTTCTGTACTCCTGCTTGTCGCACTGTTCCTGATACAGGCCAGGATGCCGTTGGCCTTCTTGGACACCTGGGCACACTGCCGGCTCATGTTCAACCATCTGTCCACTAACATCCCCAGGTCCTTTTCCTCCAGGGAGCTCTCCAGCCACTCTGCTCCAAGCCTGTAGCGCTGCCTGGTGTTACTGTGACCAGAGTGCAGGACCCAGCACTTGGTCTTGTCGAATCCCATAAAGTTAACCCCTGCGCATTGATCCAGCCTGTCCAGGTCAAGACTGTGACTCCACCTGCTTCAGTGTGGGGCCTCTCCACGGGCTACCGGTGATGCTCCCCATCATTTTCCATGGGCTGCAGGGGGACACCCTGTTCCACCATGGTCTTCTCCACAGGGCTGCAGGGGAATCTTTCTCTCAGGCACCTGGAGCTACTCCTCCCTCCCTTCTTCACTGCCCTTAGTGTTTGCACAGTTTCTTACATCTTCTCACTCCCTTCTCTGGAGGCAAAAAGCGGCCGCTAGTGGGTTTTTTTCTCCTAAATGTGATTACCAGATGCACTGTGACCATCACTGCTGGGCTCAGCCTTGGTCAGATGCGGGTCTGGCCTTGAGCCAGCTGGTGTTTACTCTGTCAGGCCTGCAGCGAGCTTCTAGCTGCTTCTTGCAGAAGACACCCCTGCAGCTCACCCTCCTCCACCAGAACCTTGCCTTGCAAAATCACAACAGCAGTTTATCCAAAATCTTTTCTTACAAGCAGGAGAAATACTCAAAGTAAGTAAAACACAAACAAGCACACTGCAGGCAAGGCAGAGCCGTGAACCGCTATTTTATAGCAGATGTTTTTTTGTTGTGTTATTTAAGTTTAGAGCTACAGATTTTAATGCGTTTCTTACTACCTAATAAAATAAAATACAATGGAAATTTATTTTCTTTTTTAATTACTGAGTCACTGAACATGCAACAATATAATTCACTGAATGAAGCTTGAGATTGTCTCTTCTTGTAATGAAAATTTTTGACAGTATGGAAGGGAAAATTTTATTCTGCTTGATTTGTTCTCAGTCTGTCAGGGAAATCATGGTGTAACTCCCTTTTCAGGATAGCTACCAGGTACTTCTGTTCCTAAGATTGTAGTAAATGTGAACAGCATGTTATCTTGCAAGTTTCCCTTACGGTTTTCATTAGCAGGGCTAAAAGACAGGGATGGCTGTGGGACATTTGGGTTTACATTATGATTGTGACACACATTTCCAAAGCAAGCCCCTTAGATCTAAACAGAGGATTATAACCCTGTTCATTGACCACTTGGATCTTGTGACAAGGTCTGATGAAATAAAAAGGGTTATTCCTGCTTACTATCTCATTAGAGCCATGGGGGTAAAGAGGTTTTGTGTAGGAGAAGTAAGACAGCATGGTGTGAGAGGGCAGATAGTGATGCACTGCAGGAATATCTGGGTGTAAATTGCTACTAGGTAGGAGACACAGTGATTTAATAGTAGAACAATATGGTAGTGTGCATACTTTATAATCAGCTGTGTCATGCTGACACAATTCAACTTTCATTTTTTCTTCTGTACACCATATTTCTTTCATCAATTCTTCCCAGACATACAAAGAAATTTATCACTGATATTGTGAGGAGTCACAGATACCATGTTATAAGATTTTGGAGGAATCTAGACAGAGAAGTGATTTTTCTTGTCAGAGAGAAAAAATAGTATGATATACATAATATATAGTTAAATCAGATTTTTCCCTACTGCTTGCACTCCCAAATTTTTGAAATTGAGGAAATTTTATAAAATGCATAGCATGTGATTAAAACTATTTGCTAAGGGGACATGCCTTTTATTGTATCTGTTACATGTATATATATGCTATGTTCATTGGGTTTGAGAAGAAGCAAACTTCATGTCTATCCAAATCACAATGAGATCTTGGATGTGGTAGCTCCTTCATAAATACACATAATACCATGAATGTTGCCTATGTCCATGAGCTACATGTGTCCCATGAGAGGAATTTTTATTTCCTATAATTCACCTAACAAGAAAAGGTTTCACTACAGCTGTGTATATACAGGATAGGAAGTGGATAAACTGGGAGACTGGAAAATTTACAAAACTTTTTTTTTTTTTCTCCTACTGATAAAATGGCACAGAGATAGTGTAGAGGAGTCTCTACTTGTTTTAGCAAGTGCTTAACTCAATTTCTACACTCCTAAAACCACAGCAGATAGACTGGACTTCAGGCAAATCCCTGAGGTGTTAGCACTGATCGCATTACCTAGAGACTGTATTGCTGACAAATTCTTTAGAAGCAAAAGAAAAAGCAGAAAGACCATATTAAGGAGAGACCTAGAAATCCTTCTCCCCCTCACTCCCTATCTCCACATCTGTGCATTCATGAACAAACACGGGATAAAAATAAGAAGAGGAAAGTTCTTTGAAATGTGTAGCAAGGTTTGATGTTATTGATACAGTAAATCAATGGTTTACTAAACAAATAAGTATTAAAATACAATAAACTGGTTCCTAATTCTGGAAATATTTATGCATATATTGAACTGTAAAGGACTGATTAGTCTTGAGCTTAAAGTTAAGCATATCCTTAAGTGTTTCCAGAGTCATTCTGCTGGCTGCTTTTTGAAATACCTCCCAGTATTTGACATTAACATAAAGTGGTGTGAACATTTTTTAAAAGATGAAAATAATTTGAATAAATGAATGACTATTTCCTTAGAAAAATAAACGAATAATACATAAGTGTAAAGAGCTTAAAGGGCAAGTTACTTATTTTAAAGGAAATTATGACAATTAAAATGCAATTTGCTTTTTTTACCAAACTTTTAAGGCATTTAATACTCACATATTAAATCTCTTTGCTAATGACTTACCAGTTTTAAATACTTTACAGTAATGACTTATATAATTTGAAGTGGTTATTTTCCATACTTCATTACTTTCCCCCAAATGATCATTGATTTGATAATTAGTTGATATTTTAAAGCCTGAAGATGTGATGTCCTTGAAAATGTTTTAAGTGTCTTGTTCAGGGCAAAAATAAATTATCATCTTTGAAATGCCATTCACTAGTAATTTCAGTGGGCTTTATTTTCATCTATTAAAGATTGAGAGAATCTTTCATTTTATTTTAATTAGTAGTTTGTGGCAAGATACTCAGAAATCAACATACTGCACCAAAATTTCATGCAGCAAGATATCTCCCTGTACTCAGCAGGGAGCTATAATGTATCTTTGAACAAACCCCATATTTCACTTGATGTAAAAGGACTTCCAATTTTCACTGTGTCATTTCTGTTCTACATAAGAAATCAACACACTGTATAACTTTGTCCCCTTCCCAGCAGGCAGGATGCATCAGTACAATATTTCTCAACCTTGTACTGAGTTTTTTAAGGTTGATTCGTAGATATTTTGACCAGAGTCTGGGAATTTATCTGACCTCTCTGGAGAGGTGCTTTTCGAAGAACAAAATCCACCATACTACAGGAGTTGGTGGGCACTTTCCTTTGAAATAATCCTACTGTCATCAATGGAATTAAAGACACATTATACCAATATATTAACTTGGGTATATAAACCTGTAGACTTGAGGACTAAACAGACATTAAGGTTTTGTTCAACAAGAAAAAAAGAGGTAAAGATCCTTGATATGCTAATATTTTTTTTAAAATACTTTAAAAAATTAAGTCAAGAAAAGTAGCAATGCATTGTTTTATTTTTAATTACATCTATGAATGTAGATTCTGTTTGATGGAAGGCAATGATTAAACTACAGTGTTATACAGCTAGATGGCTTTCCTAGGCATCAATTCACAGGAGAGAGAGTAGCAGGTTATGCCAGTAGATGATGCCCTATATTTCATGGGTAGGTGAAAGTGATATTCAGCCAGCACTGCTGCTGTGTCACCTGGTCTGGATGCTTTATAGAGCCCATTATAAGAAGATAAATTACTAATAATCAAATTTGCTGCTGGGAGTTTGTGTGAGAAAATTCTAAGTCATCATCAGATATCAAAATCGTAAATCTGTATTTGTCTGCTTTGAAAAGTAAAAGTATCTTTTGAATACCTCTAGTGAAACCCCCAGCAAGCTAAACACTCCCGAGTAAAAAACCTATTCATCTTCTGTGATCTCTTTTTAATAAAAATCCTCAAGACACTTTCTAGAAATTTTCTACTTTCTAAAAATTTAAAATAAAATAAGGATCCTAAATCTTTATGATTTTGAAATATCATGAGGAATAGTTTTGCTAGATTAAGGACAACTATCAATATTTTAAATTAACACAAGGAAGCACAATTGGAAGCAACACATGTGGACTTCAGCAATGACAAGGATAAAAAGATACAGACATTTGCAACTTAATTAAGCACATTCTTAGCTTTAATTATATGCCTAAGTCTGAAGGAAATCAATAAGAGTTATAGCCATGGTTAAAATTAAGTGTTTGCTTAAGAATTTCTTGATTGGGCTAATAGAAGATACATAAGCACGTTTTCTGTTACTGTGGATTAACACAGATGTACTCAAGTTCACTAATCTTGAGTCTACATTCTCAGTCACCTGTCAGTTAAAGGAGACTGCCTTTTAATGGCTGTCTGGCAAGCTTGGTCCATAGTTTTTAATTTATGCTATGTGCAGAATTAAATTTCAAGATGGAAATAATTTAATTCTATTTTTATTTGCTTGGGGTTTTTTCATTAGATAATAATTTTGTGTAAACTTCCTCAAAAAGACTAAGAAAAAACATAACTAACTGGACTTATTTTTTATTTAAAGGCCAGGAAAGGTTTGACCAGTTAGTAAAGATTTCACAGCCTATCACTCAAAAGTAAGGTTCTTTTCCCCATTACAAGTATTCCAAAATGTCTGGGTAACTGCTATGAAAATTTGGACTCTGGTGTTTTAATTGTAGATGAAGAATTTTTTTATTTTAAACTACTTTTTTTTTTTTAATTGCAATAACAGAGGATTTCATTGTATCTGTTGCAAGTCTGTGTAAATGGCATGGAAAAGAAAATCAGAAATAGTCTCTTGGTGATCTAAGGGCACTATCGTATTGTGAAAGTATCCTTATAAAATCCCTCTGACACAGTTTGCCCTTCACTATTTCATCAATGACTGATCACCAGAGTAAGAGAAATATAATTTATATCAACTTGATGTATTAGTGAGAGATTGTCAAAATTAGCTTACTGTGCAGCTAACAGCCCTCACCACTAAAACAGGTGCTCTGGCTCCAGGTTTCTATTACCATCCATTCAACCTCTGCAATAATCAAAAGATATTTACACTTGATGTCTTCCACTATGCTATCAGCAAACTAATGAAATACTCTCTAAACTTTCTTTTTCGTTGTCGTGGTTTTGCCCCGGCCGAGGGCCGCACCCCACACAGTCGCTTGTACTTTTAAAAGGAAGGGGGAGGGAAAGTTGGGGGAAGGGGAAAAGGGAAGGAAGAAAGGAGGAAAAGAAACCACAACCTAGAAACCAGAACCACGCAGGTTGGGATAAGGATAGTTTACTAAACAATAACAGAAAACTAGATATAACAATAACAGAAGTTTAAAGCACAAAATAGATGAAACTGGTGATACACAATGCAATTTCTCACCAAACCACACAACTCAGGCCGCACAGCTTAGAGCCCGTCCCGGACAACCCGACCGCCCCAGAAACTGCACGTCCTGGCGTTGTCTCCCCCTCTTCCCCCCAGTCCCCCCTTATACCGAACATGACGTAACTGGTATGGAATATCCTCTTTGGCCAATTCGGATCACCTGTCCTGGCTGCGTCCCCTCCTTTCTCACTAGTAAGGAAGTATGCAGAGCTGAGAAAGGTCCTTGATTGCCCGGCAACAAATCGGAAAACATCAGGGTGCTATCAGCACTATTCTCATGCTAACACCCAAACATGGCATTCCATCCACTGCTAAAAAAAAGTTTAACTCCATCATAGCTGAAACCAGGACATTATCCACCCCTTATTCCATACCATTTACGTCATGACCAGATCCAACAATTTTCTTTGGGTACAACCAGTTTCGTGTTTCACACACCCATATATGTATGTACACATGTATGCACACATATGTGCATACAGATCTTATTCCCTCAGTCTGTGAATCATCCCTCTGAAGTTGTTGAGTTCATTTAGTCCATGATTTTCAGGCTCCATTTGTCGTAACAGTTTCTCAGGATAATTGTATGTTCCATTGGCTCGTTGCATGCTGCATCTCAGGCTCTTGACTGATACACCTGGCATGGTCCATGCTCATACTCTGTGGGTCAGAGTTTATTTTCAACGGGAGAAAAAAGTTCTTGAGAGGCCAGGCTTTAGTTCCATCATCATGGCACTCATTCTTCATTAACTTGTATGACTCCGGCCATAATGCTATGGTACAACATACAGCAATCATAACAATAATGAATATACTATAATGGGTTATTTGGCAATTATTATAATTTCTACTTCATTAATTATATTGGCTATTCTCACCCAAAATCAAATCCCCTTGAGGTACGCATCGAACTTCTCCATCCCTCTGCATTACCCACCAAGTACAGCCAGGTCCTTGAGCAAAAACAATTCCAGACATGGGTTTACCTTTGCCTGAAGCAGGGATGACCCAAACTCTCTTTCCCAATACACTCTTCATATGCACTACTGGCACTCTGTCTCCCTCTACAGTACGTGGAAATTTTGCCTGGGCAGGGCCAGCCCGATTGGTAGATCCCCTAGAGTTAACTAACCACGTGGCTTGGGCCAAATGTGTATCCCAATGCTTGAATGTCCCACCACACATTGCTTTCAGTGTAGTTTTTAAAAGTCCATTATATCGTTCAATTTTCCCAGAGGCCGGTGCATGGTAAGGAATGTGGTACACCCACTCAATGCCATGCTCTTTGGCCCAGGTGTCTATAAGAGTGTTTCGGAAATGAGTCCCATTGTCTGACTCGATTCTTTCTGGAGTACCATGTCGCCAGAGGACTTGCCTTTCAAGGCCCAGAATTGTATTTCGAGCAGTGGCATGGGGTACGGGATATGTTTCTAGCCAGCCGGTAGTTGCCTCCACCATTGTAAGCACATAACGTTTGCCATGGCGGGTTTGTGGGAGGGTGATGTAATCAATCTGCCAAGCCTCCCCATATTTATATTTCATCCACCGTCCTCCATACCAAAGGGGCATTAACCGCTTAGCTTGCTTGATTGCAGCACATGTCTCACATTCGTGGACAACTTGTGCGATGGCGTCCATGGTCAAGTCCACCCCTCGATCCCGAGCCCATCTATATGTTGCATCTCTCCCTTGATGACCCGAGGTATCATGAGCCCATCGAGCCATGAATAATTCACCCTTACGTTGCCAGTCTAGATCTACCTGAGCCACTTTAATCCTAGCAGCCTTATCTACCTGATGGTTGTTTTCATGTTCCTCCATGGCCCGACTCTTAGGTACATGGGCGTCGACATGACGTACCTTTACAACAAGTTTCTCTAACCGAGCAGAGATATCTTGCCATAAGTCATCAGCCCATATAGGTTTGCCTCTACGCTGCCAGTTGTTCTTTTTCCACTGCTGCAACCACCCCCACAGGGCATTCGCCACCATCCATGAATCAGTATAAAGGTAGAGCCTTGGCCACTTTTCTCTCTCAGCAATGTCCAGGGCTAACTGGATGGCCTTCACCTCAGCGAACTGGCTTGATTCACCTTTTCCTTCAGTGGCTTCTGCTACTCTTCTTATAGGATTCCATACAGCGGCTTTCCATCTCCGATGCTTACCCACAATGCGACAAGACCCATCAGTGAACAGGGCATATCGCTTCTCATTCTCTGGCAGTTCGTTGTAGGGTGGGGCTTCTTCAGCGCGTGTTACCTCCTCATCCTCTGGTGACATCCCAAAATCTTTGCCTTCTGGCCAGTCTGTGATCACCTCCACAATTCCTGGGTGATTGGGGTTTCCTATTCGAGCCCGCTGTGTAATTAGTGCAACCCACTTGCTCCACGTAGCATCAGTGGCATGGTGTGTAGAAGGAACCTTCCCTTTGAACATCCAGCCCAGCACCGGCAGTCGGGGTGCCAGGAGGAGCTGGGCTTCAGTTCCAATCACTTCTGAGGCGGCTCGAACCCCTTCGTAGGCGGCCAGTACTTCCTTTTCTGTTGGAGTATAATTGGCCTCAGATCCTTTGTAGGCCCGACTCCAAAACCCCAGCGGTCGACCTCGAGTCTCCCCTTGTGCTTTCTGCCAGAGACTCCAGGTCGGGCCGTTCTCCCCAGCTGCAGTGTAGAGCACATTTTTAATATCTGTCCCTGTCCGGACAGGCCCAAGGGCCACTGCATGGGCTATCTCGCGTTTGATCTGCTCAAAGGCTTGCTGTTGCTCAGGGCCCCATTGGAAATCATTCTTCTTTCGAGTTACATGGTAGAGTGGGCTCACAATGAGACTGTAGTTTGGGACATGCATTCGCCAAAAACCTATAACACCTAAGAAAGCTTGTGTTTCCTTTTTGTTCCTTGGTGGAGACATAGCTGCTATTTTATTAATAATGTCCATTGGGATGTGACGACGCCCATCCTGCCATTTTATTCCTAAAAACTGGATTTCTCGCGTAGGCCCCTTGACTTTACTTCGTTTTATAGCAAAACCGGCTTCTAAAAGGATTTTAATTACCCTGTTTCCTTTTTCAAAAACTTCCTCTGCTGTGTTGCCCCATACAATGATGTCATCAATATACTGCAGGTGCTCTGGTGCTTCACCCTTTTCCAGTGTATTCTGGATTAGTCCATGGCAGATGGTGGGGCTATGTTTCCACCCCTGGGGCAGACGATTCCACGTGTATTGGATGCCTCTCCAAGTGAAAGCAAACTGTGGCCTGCACTCTGGCGCCAGTGGGATCGAGAAGAAAGCATTCGCAATGTCGATTGTGGCGTACCACTTGGCTGCCTTCGATTCCAATTCATACTGGAGCTCTAACATGTCTGGCACAGCAGCACTCATACCTGGAGTGACTTCATTTAGGCCACGATAATCTACTGTCAGCCTCCACTCTCCATTGGACTTCCTCACTGGCCATATGGGACTATTAAAGGGTGAGTGGGTTCGGCTGATCACTCCCTGATCCTCCAGTTGACGAATCAGCTTATGGATGGGAATCAGGGAATCTCGGTTAGTACGGTATTGTCGTCTGTGCACCGTCGTCGTAGCAACTGGCACTTGCTGTTCTTCACCCTTCAACAACCCCACAACAGCAGAGTCCTCCGAGAGTCCAGGCAAGGCACACAATTGTTCAATTTCTTCTGTTTCCAAAGCAGCTATTCCAAAAGCCCATCGGTACCCTTTTGGGTCTTTAAAATACCCTCTACGTAGATAATCTATACCTAAAATGCACGGAGCTTCTGGACCAGTCACAATGGGGTGTTTTTCCCAGTCCTTCCCAGTTAGGCTCACCTCAGCCTCTAGCACAGTTAGTTGTTGGGATCCCCCTGTCACTCCAGAAATACAAACAGGTTCTACCCCTTCATGATTCGATGGCATTAGAGTACACTGGGCACCAGTATCCACCAGAGCTTTGTACTCTTGTGGGTCTGACGTGCCAGGCCATCGGATCCACACAGTCCAATAAACCCGATTGTCCCTCTCCTCCACCTGGCTGGAGGCAGGGCCCCTCTATTGCTGCTGATCATATTTGTTTTCCACTGGTTGCATAAAGGACTTAGAGGTCCCTTCAAAAGGATCAGGCACATCAGACATATAGGTAGGCCTTCCAGTTGGTCTAGGGAACTGCCCAGTAGAAACTGGTGCAGCCTTCTTCCTGGCAGAATCTCGTTGTGCGAATGTTTTACCCCGCAGCTCATTTACTCGTGCTCGAAGGGCTGAGGTGGGCTGCATATCCCATTTCCTCATGTCCTCTCCATGATCAAGCAGGTAAAACCACAATGTACGTCGTGGTGTGTATTCTCCCTCTTGGAACGATGGACGCTTTCTCCCAGTAGCTGCAACATTGCTCCATACGGGTTGGGAGTTGGACACATTGTTGTCAAGTCGTTGAACCAGTTTCTCTACTGCTGCAATGACGGAGAGGGAAACATTGTCTTGGTATTTCCTGAGTCGGCAGGCCACCTCATTTACGGTTGGCGGATTCGTATCATTCCAGTCAATTGCTGCCAGTGAATTGGTATACCCTGCTGGTGCACTTCGTACAACCTTACGCCACATATCTGGAGTGCATAGGACTTCATCGGGATCAGAGGGAAGCCGTGAATTGTCCAGATCATAATAAATTATCTCCCGTACAGCTAATTCTCTCAGGTGCTGAACAGATGTCTCTATGCTGTTACACTTAGGTGTCTGGCATGTAATATATTCCTTTATGGGATATCTTTCCTTCACACTTGACAGTAGTCGCCTCCAGAGGCTGAGGATTTCCGGCCTCCTCCCAATTGCTTTGTCAATTCCTCCTTCTCTAGCTAGGGATCCCAACTGCTTGGCCTCTCTGCCTTCTAATTCCAAACTACTGGCCCCGTGATCCCAACATCGGAGCAACCAAGTGATAATGTGCTCACTTGGGTGGCGAGTGAAATCTTTTCGAACCTCACGCAGCTCACTCAGAGTCAGGGATCGGGTAACAATCTCTGGTTCTGCCTCATCCTGATATCCTCGAGATGATCCCGGTTGATCATCATCCTTATCCGTCACTATACGAACTGATTTCTTTGTGCCTTTCCTCTTTTGTACGGGAGCAACAGACACTGGTGTGGATTGGTTTTTCAGATCATCTGCAGTGTCTGCTGTAGAGATTACAGTAGCTGCAGTGTCGGTCACAGGGGTTGCAGTAGCTGCAGTGTCAGCCCCAGTGGTTGCAGCAGCTATAGTATCTGCCAGTCTGTTTCCTTTCCCTTCTCCCTGACAGTGCTGACAGTGCTGACAGTGCTGCCTGCTATCAAGCAGTGTTTGATAAATAGTGGCCAGAGCCCAGCACAGTGCAGTAAGGTGTCCATCTCTGGGAAACCTACAGCAATTTTTCCTTAGGTATGCAGTCACTTGATCGGGGTCTTGTAGCTGTTCAGGAGTGAAATTCCAAACCATCGGGCGTGAGAAAGTACCTAGGTACTCGCCCATACTTTGCCACATGCCCTGCCACTCGTGATTATTCTGTCTCGGAGAAAGATCTTCAGTGGTATTCATAAACCTATGCTTGATATATAACAAAAACTGAACCATCTGCACCAAACCTACCAATAGCAAAATGCTAGTTTGAATATCCCAGAGATATTGAAGATTTTCAAAAACTGCCCTAAGAGCTGTTGTATTTAGCCCAAAGGAAAAGAAAGCAGTGCCCCCACCATACCGGCTGCTGTTATTAACCCCTCCCTGTCCAAAGAATGGACAGGACAGCAAAACCTCATACAGGTACCAGCTTAAACTCATGATCATCGATATTATTGTATCATAGACCGATATCATAAAATACACTATAATGAAGTATGGGAACAAATACGGGAGCCACAGACCTGAGAGAGTAAAGAATCCTGCCAGGATTGTATACAGCATGCGGTGGTTTTGCTGCCACAGCCTTGTAAATAAATACCACAACATCGTGACCAGAGATTGCTTAAACAACAGTGCTTATCTTAATTGCGATAGTTAGGGTCAGATCTACCGTTATCCCAACCGTTCGTGCCCCACGTTGGGCGCCAAAATAACTGTCGTGGTTTTGCCCCGGCCGAGGGCCGCACCCCACACAGTTGCTTGTACTTTTAAAAGGAAGGGGGAGGGAAAGTTGGGGGAAGGGGAAAAGGGAAGGAAGAAAGGAGGAAAAGAAACCACAACCTAGAAACCAGAACCACGCAGGTTGGGATAAGGATAGTTTACTAAACAATAACAGAAAACTAGATATAACAATAACAGAAGTTTAAAGCACAAAATAGATGAAACTGGTGATACACAATGCAATTTCTCACCAAACCACACAACTCAGGCCGCACAGCTTAGAGCCCGTCCCGGACAACCCGACCGCCCCAGAAACTGCACGTCCTGGCGTTGTCTCCCCCTCTTCCCCCCAGTCCCCCCTTATACCGAACATGACGTAACTGGTATGGAATATCCTCTTTGGCCAATTCGGATCACCTGTCCTGGCTGCGTCCCCTCCTTTCTCACTAGTAAGGAAGTATGCAGAGCTGAGAAAGGTCCTTGATTGCCCGGCAACAAATCGGAAAACATCAGGGTGCTATCAGCACTATTCTCATGCTAACACCCAAACATGGCATTCCATCCACTGCTAAAAAAAAGTTTAACTCCATCATAGCTGAAACCAGGACATTCGTAAAATATATTCTCTCTATGATAGGGTAGGGGTAGGGAAGCTTTTAATGGCTTGGTTTTCTAATTTCTCATTGCTGATTTTTTGTATGTAAGACCCAGATACAGACTTCTCATAATCCAATCAGTAATATACAGGCAACCGTGATAGAAGTTCCAACTTGACTTGACCTCATTTATGTCCCTCATTAAAAAGTCAAGTTAAAATGCCAGGACGTTTGGGGACTAGAAATGGAGAGAAGAGACAATGAAAATTAAGGAATGTCAGACATGAACAGGGGAGATTAGGAAGCAGGAAGGGATACCACTAGGTAGAAGGACCTGTATAGGAAAACACTTCACTAGAGTGGACAAAACCAAGGACACAAAGCAATGTATGAGTTGTAGGAGATCAGAAAAGAAAATAAAGATGAGGAAAGAAAGCTCACTTGAGAAAAGCAATTTGCTTGTAAATGTTTGCACAATACTTGTACACTACTGCAGTACAGTATGGAACATCAGTGAGGTCTCATCCAACCCCTAACATTCTGTAATAACATCCCCTTTTTAATAACGTGTCTACAAAACTGCATTCTGATATTTTTTATAGACAGATTTCACCAAATACAGTGAAACTGTACACACTTGAGAGGTAGACAGGCTTTTTATCATCATGAAGTCACCGCAGAAGACCAGCATTTATGCAGATTCTCAGATGAGTTGGGAATGAACTTTGCATCACTGCTAAGAAAAAAAACCAACAAAGCTTTGGTTGATCTGTGATATGCAGGTATCTGTGATCATGAATTAACCAGGAACAGGATACGGCCTTTGTTTTTTCTAGAAGTAGATGTCAATATCTATGTCCTGGTTTTAGCTAGGATAATTTTCACAAGGGCCAGCACAGGTGAGCTGAGCTGGCCAAGGGTCTTTTCAGTACCATGTGATATCATGACCCCATAAAAGAGGCTGGTCAGGGAGGGTTGGGTCTCCATGGCTCTGGAACAGTCTGAGTGTGGGCAGAGCATCTGTTCTGTTACTGGGTCAGTAAAGTGTTCTGAGTTATCACTGTGTGTGTATATCCTGTCATGGGCTCTATTGTTGTTCCCCTTTCATGGTACTGTGTCAGTAACTGTCCTTATCCCAACCCACGGGACTTTGTCTCCTTCTCCTCTCTGTTTGGACAGGTGAGCAAATGGTGTGTGGTGCTCAGCTGCTGCCTCAGCTGAACAAGAACAAGCTACCACAGAAATTTGAATAAAGCAAACCTTATTTGCAGATTGGGTCAGATATTATCTTTGTGGGTTTGTGGGGTTTTTTTTAAATATTCCCTGAATCTCAGACTTGCTGCTCTCCTCTTCAACAAATTGGTATTCAAACAATGCTTTCTTAGTGACTGTTTATAAAAGAATTATGCTTATTATGTCTGTAAATGTCATTTTATGCATGTTGTCACCCTGTGAACTTTGAAATTCTCAGACCTCCAACCATCATAGCTCATCTCTGAGAAGTACAGGGTGAACTATTTTGGTTAAAGCAAATGCAGTTGTTTTATTGCTAAACAACATGTATTACAGTAAAATGTTGAACTGATGTTTGAATGCAGACTCTAGCTTCTAAATAAATAACTTCAGTTAGGCTTATTGACATCATTGAAACAGCTTAGGCACCAAAATTCTGCAGCACAAAGATGCTGGAAGAAATTAATCTACCACAGGATGACAGGCAGCCTGCGAGGCGGAGGCAAAGGAAAATGTTCCTTGCAGTAGCTGTTTTATGGGGTAGTGGTAGGAAAAGATATGCTTAAAATCAGCTGCGATGCCTGGGTACACCTGTAGTTTAGCTTTCTTAATCCATCTCTAGAAAGCAAACCTGGGAGTGATGAGAAAAAAATCACTGTAGTATTTTAATCTTCCCATCCATAAATTGTCATGTTCTGGAGATGAAACTAGGGACAAATCAAAGCAATCCAGAATGCAGTGTGTCTTTCAGAGAAGTGCAAATGTGTTGCTAACTTGCACCCTTGCTTACAACACCCATGAGGCATTTTGGAAACTCCTCTGTAAGGGAAGCCAAACAGAAACTGTGAAGTGTACATTCAAATCATCAGCTTCTGTGCTTGAAACACTTTTTCTCCTGTTGCAGTTCAAAGTCTGGCCTTAAGACTAACTTGATAAATATTTCTTTATCATTAAGTGTTAATTGGGGTTAAATTGGGAAGTTAAGGATGTTCTACAGAAAACCCAGAGAAAGCAGTGAGTTGTCTCACCCTGACCTGCCTTTACTCTGGGGCACCTGGAGGGATCCAGTACTGGCACGGTCCTCATAGATATATATGGTGAGCAGAGCTGAGGAGACGGACAGCCAAAGGCGGCCAAGGGCTTTCTCGAATTCTGGCACCCTGACAGGCTAAAAACATAGTGCAGACTATTTTGTGAAGAGAAAAGAGGGACAACCCTGTGGTATGGCTGCAAAAAAGGCAGCATGACAGTTTTGAAGCAAGATCCCCTCCTGTATTTATACTTTCCCTGTAATGCCAGAGCTGGTGGCTTTTACTGCTTTGCAATTCTCTTTAGCTCTGGCACCATCCCTTCTTACCTTCTATAATATCTTCCCTTCTTCCTCTCATCTCCAACATTTGCAACTAGCACTACTCATCCATAAACTGTAATTGTGTGTTGTGGTTTTGCATGGTGGGGTTCTGGTGAAGAAGGGATGGACTGCAGGTGTGGCTTCTCCAAGAAAGTGCTAGAATGTTTTCCTAGGCCCAATAGAGGAAAAAACAGCTGACCAAGGCTGACCCCATCAACAATGGTCACAGCGCCTCTAGGAATCACATTTAGGAGAAAAAAAAAACCCCACAAGCAGACACTTTTTACCACCAGAGAAGGGAGTGAGAAGATGTAAGAAACTGTACAGACACCAAGGTCAGTGGAGAAGAGGGAATGAGGCACTCCAGGTGCCGGAGAGAAAGATTCCTCTACAGCATGTGGTGAAGACCATGGTGGAACAGGGTGTCCCACTGCAGCCCATGGAAGTTGATGGGAAGCAGAGACCCCACTCCGGAGCAGGCGGAGACATATGGAAGATGCTGAGACCCATGCTGGAGCAGGTTTGCTGGGGGAACTTGTGACTCTGTGGGGAACCAGGCTGGAGCAGTCTGAGCTTGAGAGACTGAGAGACATTCTATGATTCTATGACTGCACCCCATAGAAGCAACCAATGTCAGGGCAGCTGGTGAAGATCTGAAACCGTGTGGGAAAGGACTCATGTTGGAGAAGTTTGTGGAGGACTGTCTCCTGTGGGTGGGACCCCACGCTGGAGGAACTGACTAAAACACCCATCCCTGTCTTCCCCTGTGACACCTGGGGGGGAGGAAGGTAGAGAAATCATGACTAAATATAAGTCTGTGGAGAAGGGAGGAGTGGGGGGAGGTGTTTTAATATCTGATCGTACTTCTCATTACCTGACTCTGGTGTCACTGTGTGTGCAGTGCAGTGTAATAAATTAGAGAGTTTTCTTTCCTTTATTCCATACTGAGTCTGTTTTGCCCAAGATGCTGACTGTGGAGTGATCTCTCCCTGTCCTTATCCAGACTCCTAAGCCTCTCAATATATATTTTCTCCCTTGTCCAGCTGAACAGGGGAGTGATAGAGCAGCTTTGGTGGACATCTGGCCTCCAGACAGGGCCAAACCACCACAGTATGTTCCTGTAAATTGAAGTGTTACCAGACTATCTTCATCATATCGAGAAAATGTCTAGATAAATAGGTCCTAGAGACTTACCCATTTATTAATACTGGTTTCCTTTTTTAAGAAGTAACATCCTTCCATTACCAGAGTTGCCAAAGAGAAACCAGTGAGGCAAGGTGTGGTTAAATTCTAAATTGATGTTTATTTGTGTATCAGTACAACTACTAAGACACAGTAATCAGAAACAGGAATCAGACATCCCTATCCACAGTATCACCCTGTGGTGACCTCTCCCTTCCCAGCAATAATTTGTTCTTCACAATACTATGTGCTACATAATGATCAATATTTTCTCTTTCTAGTCTAACAGCATTTAGACATGTATGATACTAATTTGCCCCCACCGAGCTATGGTATAAAATTAAGTATAATTTGGTATTTGATCTAATAGCCAGGGTAGCCTGTGTGGAATTATGGGAAGAGAAAATGAGTAGAAAAATAATTTGTTCCCATCAAGGATCAGGATGAATGCTGGCCCTGTTATTCAGAACAGTTATGATTTATGAAAGATCTCTCACCCATATACCACCAAGAAAGCAGTGAGACATTAAATACCCAGTGTGCAAGAGATAAAGAGGCCATTCTTAAAATTGTATTGTGTTATCATTAAATAATAACATCCAGAATTATACCCCTTATCACCTTGTATTTCAGATCCTCACAATCAACTGTCAGCAGCAATTTACTCTATTGATATTGATGAATTAAAATAGAGACATTTGCCCCATGTTACAGTTGCCCCATTTTACAGTTGCAGAAACTGAAGCACAGAGAGTTGGGGTTTCTGGTTGTTTGTTTGTTTTTAAATAATTACCTGAAATAGAGGGAAGTGACAGAACTAAGAAATTAGAGTAGATTTTTTATTTTCTTATCCATTTCTTATCCATGCTTTTATTTCAGATCCTCCCCCACTTGAAAAAGAACCCAAGCAATGACCCAAGCCTCTCCTTCACCTTCATCCTCAGCTCCTGTTCACACCGTTCCAGCACCCTGACTTGTCTCTGCAGCACAGCTCCATATCTGACATTCATATTACTCAACATGCTTTAAACCACATGCCTGCATTTGCAGCTTTGAATAATTTTGTCACAAGTACAGAATGGAAGAAAATTAAAAGAGCATGTGAACTCATTCGTTTTTAGTTTATTGGAAAGTCTTTATATTAATCTTCTCATCTTCTCCCACCTCCTCACACCTGGGAAGACATACTCTAATCAAGAAGCTATAAATATTCTATCTACTTATGGCACAGTATAAAATTAATTTCTGGGAGCAATCAGAAAATAGTAAAATCAGATTGTTTAACTTTCTTTTCTAAGAAGATGTATCCATTAAGAGACACTTTTCCACAATGGGCATATGAATCTGTAAAAAATATTATTTTAACACATAAGACTGATAAAATATTAAAAATAACAAATGACTTCACAAATTTTCAAAGTTATTACACAAATAATAACAACATTTTTTCAGAATGATGGTAAAAATATGCACTTTTATCAGAAAAGTAAACTTTATTGAATATTTGGGGGACTCAAATCTACTTGGCATGTGATTGAAGCTCAAAAAAATCTGAGTGGAATAGAAAGATTGAAACTGGCTTAATATTTATCAGAAATTCTGGTCTATGAACAATGAAAAAGACTTTATCCAAAAGAGACAAAGGATGGAAAAAACAGGACATTGTTCCATTCCAGCTGGGGTTTTTTTCTTGACATGGAGGAATCATGTTGTAGAAATGTGGTGGATGCAACACAATTTATGCTCGATCAGCTGAACATGTCAGTAAAAGTAATACTTAACTCCAACTACACTTTTTAAAAAAATTATTTTCTTATATTTACAGTACCAAAATATTTGGTATTTATATTTACAGTACCAATAAATACAGCTTTATTGGAAACATTGAGCAGCCATGATTTAACAACTGCATATCAAGAGAGGTAAAGAGTTAAAAATTAGAGTGCTGTATGTGTAGCTGCTAAACCCTAATTCAGTCTTTTATTTATTGAAGATTGTGGTGTCTGTGACTATGTGACTGAGGAACATGCTCACATTCAAATCATAAATTCTGACCCTTCCTTATCATTGATCTCAGTAGTTTATGGGTTAGGGTCTCATTAAAATGACTGGAAGAGGTATATGAAATCTGCTCCTAACAGACAGCTTAATGCTGATTAGATCATTAAGATTTTATCTGTGCAAATAAAATTGCAGATTATGAGCCTTAGCATATTTTCCTACCACTGCAAAGCTAAAATGGGGCATGAATTTATGCCTAGTCTTGAGATAAATGCAAATTAATAAAAATGTTGGCATCCCTCAACTAATGTTCTAATTTCCAGGCTAAGGCCAGCATAAGGGGAATACAGAGAAGATATTTCAGAAAGGCCATTTTGTTATTTCTTTTATCTTTATGAATAAAATATATGGATTTTGTGCTGAAAATGGAAACTTTCAGAAATTTTAATGATTTTTGCCACAGTATTAGTAGACAGTGATAAAAACTTTTCCCCTGAGTAGGTTAATTTTAACAGCTCTCTGAACAAAGGAAATGACAAAATCTTGTTGAAAATAAAATCAGTTTTTCAGCTTATATAATAATTTCTATTACCAGATGTAATGGACAAGATTTCAGGAATGACTAGTAATTGAACAAACCTGCTTCAGATAAATCAGTCTGAGGGATCTCACAATCACAGAACCACACAACGGTAAAGGTTGGAAGGGAGCTCTGGAGATCATCTAGTCTAACCTCCCTGCTATGGATGACATAGAACAGGTTGCACAGGATTATGTCTAGGTGTCCAGCTCAAAGAAAAAGTCATGTCAGAATCAACATTTTTTTGGAAATCAGGTTTCTTTGGATTGTCACAAGCTGAAGTGAAAGCATTCACCACTTCAGAACCTTCCCAGTGGATCTTACCATTCTGCTTCTACATATAGACATGAGTGCTGACAAAAAAATGGAGAAGAAAACATATCTTTTGACATTTGTTAAATAAGTAGGGAATTCTTGTATTACCATCATGCAGAAATATCAACTTCTTTTATTTAATGTCCTTTTAAGACCAAATACAAGTAAATGGTAACCAAACTCTTATCCCAAATTATAAGTGTTCTTATTTCATCTTGAACTATCACTTGATACTCTTAAATGACTATGCAGGGTATTGTCCTTTTATAACTCCATTATTCTCTTTCCATAACTTCTGAGTTGATTAAGCGTAGTAGACCACTTAAAGATGTTAATTTAAAAGCAAAATATAAGATGTAATGACTCATGGAAAAACTTTAAGAAAGCAGAGATAACATTGGAAAGCAGTAAGTTATTTATTTTAATGGAATTTTCAAGATTTTAACTTTCTTATAAGTCAAAGAAAAAACTAAATTTTAGGTATACATTTAAATTAATCCACATACAGATATATAAACAACTCACAGCTATGAATGATAGGTACAGTTCTCACGTTCCACTAGATTTTATGGAAATTTGAGTCTTTAAAAAGGGAAGTTAGCACTGCATATCGGTTGAGACCTAAACACACAAAGCCTTCATTGCACTGAATTTAATCAATGAAGAAAAGTTGCACCAAGAACTGAAAGATGAAAGTGAAAATGTTCTCAAGTAGTTTGCTGCCAGCTCTTACCATAAGGGAAGAGGATTCCTTTTACCATGTATAACGGATAGGGGCTTACCTTCAGCAGCAGAGGCTTCCTTTTGAGAGACATTCGAGCTGGACCTCATGTTTGAGAAAACTGTTTCCAGACTCCAAACGTTTCAGTAAGAGGTGGTGAAAACATCCCTTCACATTCCCATATCGCAAAATGTGTTATTGATATTTACAGCAACTCTTAGAAGTTAAATTTTATGCTTCAGCCCTTAGTTTTGCATTATTAGTATGGTATCAACAGTCAGATCTTTTAGGATATCATAAAAAATATCATTAATATTGTGAACAGAAAATTTTCAGAACAGATTAATGCAATTTATGAGAAAAATAGTCTTTTGTTTCTAAATGAGGCCTGTCCTGTTTGCATACAATAAAATCCTCCAAGAACAATTATACCTATTTCATATTCCTATCACTCACATTCTACACTCCTTTTCACCTTCATTCATGGCTTGGCTGCCTTCAGATAATGCTTTCCCAGGACCTTGTCAACCCTCACAACCATAAGAAAGGCTATGTTGTGACTGTGACAAAAGGTAGAGCTGAGCCCATGCATTGAGGACAGCTAACATCTGATCTGATGATACATGAGATGCAGCTTTGAACATATTAGCAGCTCATGAACAGAAACACAGAATGATTATACAAACCTTGTGTCTGCAAGAAGACAGTTTTGTAATAAAGAGCCTACCAAAAAAAAAAAGTATGTCTTCAGAGCAATACCTAGAGATGTGAAAAAACCCCATTAACAAACTGTCCAGTGACTGAAGATGAACTTGCCCAAATTTCAAAGAGGAGAAACACACTAAATGAGGTTCTTGATTTTTTTTTTTTTTAATTATCTTGAACATCCCATTTCTTCTATTAAACTTGTTTGAAATTTGCCATTGCAGTGGAACAGAACCGATGTTTTCAGGTAGGAAGACAATGTGATCGTTTAGAGCTCACACTCAAAAGAAAAACATGCAAAACAGAAAGGTGATGATTCTGAATTATTCCGTAATTTGCTAAGAATGAGTGCAATACTAAGCTTAAAAAATACAAATTACATTCCTACTGGTCTGCCAAATGAATCAAAAACAAAGAGGGAAAACTGAATAATGGATATAAAAAAATATGGTGACCAGTGATAGAACCTGAAGGAATGGTATGAAGCTGTGCAGGGAAGGTTTAGGTTGGATATTGGGAAGAGGTTCTTTAGTGAGAGGATGGCTGGGGACTGGGACAGCCTCCCCAGGGAAGTGGTCACAGCACCGAGCTCTACTGAGTTCAAGAAGCATCTGAACAATGCTCTCAGTTCCATGCTCTGACTTGGCTGGTCCTGTGTGGAGCCAGGAGCTGGACTTGATGAGCCTTACGGGTCCCTTCCAACTAAGGATTTTCTATGATTCTATGATTTTCCTAACAGTAGTCAGAGTAAAAGGAGCTTACATGTGACAAGGCTTAAAAAACTATTTTGCTAAAAAGGGGGCGATGTGGAGCATGGGTGTGTTTCGTATTTTGCAGTGAACACACACAAGTCATAAAATTACAAGTAAAAAGGAAAAGAGATTACTATAAACGTGATTACAGTTTTCTACAATAGACAAAGATGCCATTGCTTGTATTATATGCTATAATTAAACCTTTCAGACTCCCCTGTCATGATGGTACAACATAACTATAGGTTGTCTATCACCTAATGACTTCTGCAGGTGAGCAATTATTGCAATAATTAATACCTAGAGAAATTACCAGGACAGCCCAGTAGTGTTATATATAAGGGAAACTTGCTATTGATTGTGTGAACTTTGCATTATCACTCAAGCCCCTATTTTTATTACTTCTTTTCTGTATCCAAATTATTGGCATAGTACCACATTGTGCTAAAGAAGAGCACCATTTATTCCAAACTTCTTCAAATAAACAAATATTTAAGTGTAAATTATATCAGAAAGATCATTTGAGGCTTGCCAAAATAGCAAATGTAACACTTTATACAATACTGCAGCAATCAGTTTAGCTTGGAGGTCCAGCTGATGATGGGAGAACACACATAGATTGCATCTCTGGGGAGTAAAAGAAAAAAAATTGTTATATTTGTTTATGAATGTTACATACAGTTGTAATTCAGAAGAGTAAATAGTTCTATCCTCTGCATTTTCCTTCCAACCAACTCATTTTTATTACACTGGGAATTTGTCAACCTCCCTTTTGATCCTGTCACAGATTTTGTATTTCATGAAGAGAGACAAGAAACAAAGCAATTATTCTTGTCTAATGTTCAAGGGTTACTGTTACAATTGAAAATGAGCTAATAGTTTGAGGCATCCATCCTTTCCTCATCCTCCTAAACTGTGTCTTGTGTTGACATACAAGTCTCATCACATATATTCACATTTCTTTGAATAACTTATGGGTTTGCCTTCACTAAAAGAAAATCATGCTACCAACAAGGACTTGAGTGCTTGAAAGCTTGCATCCCCAGCCAGCATTTGGCTTCCAGCCATCAGATGGGAAGCTCAGACTATATTGGCTTTCCTTCCTTCCCCAGGTCAAACACAAAGAGTTTGTATGAAACAGAAGACAACCATTCTTATACCTAATTTCATAACTCAGCCCACATTTCTGAAAATGCAACCAGAGTCTAAGGTAGCCTTTGACAATAGTTGCTCTCTGACTTGACCCAGATTACAGACAATGAAACATAAGGATTTCATTTTCAAGGATTTGGGGATACCCAACATGAAGAGCCAAATATTTGAATACTCAATTATCAGGATGAGATTCCAGCATGCATCTTACATTTATGGACAGTATCTTAAGAATAGTAATAGAAATAGAAAAATCATAAATGATCTTAGCTGGGACACCTATGTATTAGTGCAGTAGCAGGCAAAGTGCAGATGGTCCAAAAACAAGGTCCTCATAAATATTAAAAATGCTCAGATAACACAGTTCCCAGTGCATATCAATTGAGCTCTTGTGCTTTGGCAGTCACAGGGTAGTGCTACCACACATAGACTGTGATTCATATATCATGGTTTTAAGAATTATGCTGGCAGCATTTATCTTGTTCTTTGTGAGATGTATCAATACTCCTGCATTTTTGGAGGTTACTGTTGTATGAATTTCCAAGCACTCTGAAGTAATTCCACATCTTCCCCGCTTGTGTATAGATTGGGGTTTTTTTATCTACCCTGGGATTTTCATAATAGTATCTCTCAGCTGACCCTCAAGCGATAGTACAGATAAAGCATATGCACCAGCAGATATGTGTACACCATATAAACTATAATGAGGTAACATTTGAATCTTTTTAAGAAATCACATGTAAGACATAAATGCAAAAGTATAACAGTCAGGTCACTCTATCATACCCTGTACACTCAAGCTGTGTTTTGGATAGTTCTCCTACAAGGACAAGTCTTCTTTATAGCTAGAAGAAAACAACAGCTTTCTGCACAGAATTTCCTCCTGTTACCCAATAATTTAATGGGATTTAATTCAAGAACACTGTAAGCCTCACTGCTTCTACCCAATTTTGTTTTGTTTTGTTTTGTTTATTGATTTTTTTGTTCAGGGAGGTGGCAGGTTTGTTGCGGGTTAGGATGTCTGGGAGGAATCCCATGTGAAATTAACCTCTTTCTCCCATTTCCCCAAAGTGCAGTTCTCTAAGGGCTATTTGCTGCAGCATAAATGAGAAAGAAACAAGCATTTACCTGAAAAGCTGTTGTTTGCCACAAAGTGTATTCCTAAGCTAAATCATACTAAGCATATCTTTAAACAGCAGGAACTGTGTATGAGAGCACACCCATATATTTTCCCTTACCAATAGGATGTATTTATGTAGAAGTTTATTAATAATGAGCACCAACCTTTTATGCTTATTTTTCTCATCTGGTGTAGTTCTGCTGAAGTACTGTTATATTACACTATAGTAGAATTCCTTACTTTCTGAGTTTTAATCATATGACAAATTAGATTGAATTTGCATTTACATAGCAAATTTTATGATGTAAGTTTCCTAATACACTTCAGCTTGATACTGCAGTGAATTGCATTATCCCTAATGGGTCATCAGTTCTGAGATTTAGTATTTGATCTTGTTTTATTATCTTCCCTAGCTATATTCCATACCTAATTTTTTCCTGAAATGAACATTATTGATTTACTCATTAAATACTGTCTGTTCAGTGTGAATTTTTCATCCAAGCAGTATTATGAATCCTTTTTTAAAATAATGATTTTATGCTGCACAATACTTGAAATACTGGCTTCCTGAGATGTTTTTTAATGGATTGCAACTAAATACATTGTATACAAAAAAAAGTCTTGTACCCTTTCTGCAAAATGACATCCATTGATTGTATCTTCTCAAAAATGGAACAATCAATAAATTATTATATTTCTTAAAATTAAGCTCATTTCAGAGTGAAGGATTATTTTCTTGGTTTTATTTGAAGGTGGTGTTTTGTTTCTGTACTGCTTCAGCTTAAAAATGCAACCTAATATCACAGAAATGGGGTTAAGAAACTTAGAAATGTTTCATATGAAGGTTGTGTTACACACACACACACAATCAGAATGAAGACAGCAAACATCTTCTAATTTTTAAATAAAATGAGACTCCAGTAATTAATCTTACTTCCACATTTTGTCCCTATTATAAACTATTTAAATTTTCAGCCACAAAACCATGTTTCCATTAACCATAGAAATACTTTGCATTGGATTGTTTAGTTCAGGTCAATGTATTAGAATTCGTTGAACCATACAAGAATATTTTCAGAGGATTTCAACCTTAAACACGTGATATTTTATCCACTGCCATTCGTCTAAGCAATGGCAGTTTAGATACTTTTATTTCCCCATTCTCTGAAAATGTTTTTGGCCCTCACAGAATTTAACATATGGCTTTACAAAAGGAACTTAGTGTAAATGAAGCTCTATGGGGGAAAAAAAAATATTCCATATGAAGATGGTTTGAGTGTGGAACAGGCTTCCCAGTGAGGCTGTGCTATCTCCATGCATGATGATTTTCAAGCCCAGGCTGGATAAACCTCTGAGACACAGATTGAGTAGTGGGTTATACTGGAGATCACCTGAGATCGCTTCCAGTCTGAATTATTTCGATAAAAAGGGGTGAGGAGGGCAGCACGAAGTGCTTTCATGTAACTGTCAGTTGTGCTATAAGATGTTATAAAAGTCCTCAGGAAAATCCTGATGTTTGGCTGAGCAGACAGTTCACAAGTTGTGAGAATTGAGACCAGGGTTCTCTCTTCTCTAGTGTTTATTTTCTCTGCAGTGACCTTTTGATGTAAAATAAATTGTCTTATTAAA
This sequence comes from Porphyrio hochstetteri, assembly GCA_020800305.1. NCBI lineage: Eukaryota > Metazoa > Chordata > Aves > Gruiformes > Rallidae > Porphyrio > Porphyrio hochstetteri. The sequence continues at coordinate 157,178,506 of CM036906.1, read as the reverse complement.
TCTATTATCTATTTACTTGTACACTATAAGTTTTTGATGGGTATTTTTCCCCCTTTTATCTTAGATACAACACAGTTTTCAGAATCTGGACTTGCTTTTCTTTCCAGCAGTAAGTGGAATTTGAGTTTACTTTATTTGAACAACTGATTTACCAAGAGATGGAATTAGAGATGGAAAAAATAAGAAAGAAATCACAATGCCACGGAATTAGTAGCTCATAGATGAATCCATATATTACAAAGTTCATTAAAGGTTTTCCAGGAAGCTTGTTAATAAAAAAATTCTTCTGTGAGACTCACAACCTGGATTATTTCGGTCTTTTCAGTGTTGAGTGGGATAATAGAATAAGTAGACTTGTATGACAGTCCTTCCATGCAATGTTCAATATATAGCTAACAAATTAACTGGGTTGCTTTGTGTGTTTCATGGCATTTCTCATTATAAAGCATCAAAGCATGAGTAACACTCAATTTCATCCAGTGTATAACCTTTTTCAACATATTTGTTAGTAAGGAGGTAGTAATTATTCTTCTCAAAGCCAGTTACAGCTGGAAAATGTAAAACTGTTAAATTCAGCACAGTCTGAGCTTCCAGAAGCTCATTACATTAAGAATTCAAAACACTAGAGTGTTGGTAGGAAATGGTATCTTTTCAGTAGTATGTAATGACACTTCATGTGGCCAACCTAAATGAGTAATCAGCTTGTTATTATCTTGCCGCAATGCTATGGAGGTGCACGTTACTCACTTCTGGATACTGCTGTCATTAAATAAAGGAAGGAAGTGAAATCAGTAGTTACTGCTTGCAATCTAATCCTGTGATATTAATTGCCAAATATATGTGCATGACATGGTATTCATTTGTTTCTCAGTGAGAGTTATCTTATCAGCTGCTACTGAATAGCTGATTACTGGAGACAGCCTCCAGACATTCTTTGGTCTTGCATTGTTTGTGTCAGTAATGGCAAACAGAAGAGACACTCTTCACTTACACAGGCTGCATTGTAAAACATGCTTATACATTTCTACCCTCATTTGTTTCCTTCATGTTACTTCATGGACCAGTGAAGCCTGTGGAACAGATGTTTATTTAGCACATGAGAGCAAGTCGCATAGAGTATTCCAGTTATAAATCATGAGTTTGGCTTTAAAAATTGTGACATTTTAAAAAGATTAACTACAACATAAACATGTGCCAATTAGCACTTTAGAGTACTCTAACATCCTCCTTTATTTTCTTTTATTTTTTTTTCCCTGAATGCTGGAACATGTGCAAGAGGGGAACACCGGGATGCATTTCACCATTATGTATCTACTATTCTTATAAGCAAAGATGAGCCATGCCACTCTCTATCTTCATTTTCTGTTTCCCCTGGAAGTCTTAATAGAAAAGCAATACACAGTATGAAGGCTAAAGGGGGCTGACTGGTGGCTTATTCAGTTTCTAGGGAAAAATGCACAGAAATAATTTGTTGCTGCACAGTGCAGAGCACAGGTAGTTGTGAGAGGGATCTCTCCTCAGCTTAGACGTCATTAGACACAGCAGACAGGGAGGACCATGATCTTTCTTCATTCCTGAACTCTGGCTGGCCAAATAAAATGAAAACCAAATGTTTTTCACTTGTAACAGTCCAGCAATGAGAACACAGAATCATAGAACAGTTTAAATTGGAAAAGACCTTTAATGTTATAACTCTAGTGACTACCCTAACTAAGCATCACATCTACATGTCTTCTAAAAACCTCCAGGGTTGGTGACTCAACTACTTCCCTAGGTAGGCTGTTCCAATTATTGATAATCCTTTTAGTGAAGAAATCTTGATTTTTTTTCCTACTATCTAATCTAAACAAATAGTCAAAATCTAAATAATAGACAAAAGCAAAGCCTGTATTAAGGACCAGGAGATGAGTTTCAGCAGGTGGCTTGTATATCAGTCCCTTACAAACTGATCACTGACTGAAGAAAAGTCCTGATTTGATGTATGGCAATGGGGTTGAGTCTGGAAAGAGATAAAATTGTTTGTTACTATGAAAAGTCTAGACAGGATATTTCTCATTAAGGACAAAGTGCCACTAGCATCTTGAGGAAATCTTGAAATGGTCTAGCACATTTCTCAGGAATAAAGGAAATGCCATTATGCATTAAAAAAAAGATTCATGATACTCATAACTTTAGAGTTTATTGTTGTAATTGTTCTCTTGCACAAAACCAATTGCAGTAATTTTGACATGGCAAATGCTAGATCAAAGTTCGTTTTCCTGCTGAACAAACAACAAAACTGCACAGTTCCATTCCTTATATTGAGCTCCATTTCAGAGCATCAGAGTGAAGCACTACTCTTGGATTTTAGTCCCTGGTGATGAGAAAAGTTTTAGAAGTCCAACCTAAATTTATTCGTAGACAGTTCAGGCACATTTATTCTCCTGTCTTTTATAGAAGAAAAGAGCTCTTTTTGCTGTGCTCACTGTCTTGATAAACCAATACCCATCTCTAACTCTAGTCTATTTTTCATTTTGCTAAAATAAAAAAGCCATTTCAGTGTCATCTTTATTCTGGTAATCCTTGCAGTTCTTCCTCAGCCTGTTGAGGTTAGAACTCAGCCTTGCTGAATGTCAGCAGTGTTGGTTGCACCCAATATCAGTGTGAGGTCTCATTGGTACCTTGAACACAAACTTTAATACACCTGTATCTCTATACAATGATCCACTGATCAACTGACTTTCTCTTTCTATATTGTTTCCAAAAGATAAGATACCAGTTTACAGCAGTAATTCCTATTAGTCCCTAAGTGCATGACTTTGTACTCTGTCTTATTGAATTTAATTTTCTTCCTGTCCTGCTTCCCACTTATTTTCTTTCCACCAGGTGCCTTATCAAGGAACTCTTGACTTCATTCAGTTTATATATCTGAGTGTAATAAGTCCTTTCCAAAAATAATTTCCTAATGAGGAAAGGCTTATCAAGGAACACAAATCAGCTGACCATCCTTTAATCTTGTCTGAATTAGATAATGGACACTAATAAGAGAGATAATGTTCATATGTCACAGAAAAGAAGAATCATGTAGAAAAGTTGGAGCATTCTACAGCCATCTACAATCTCAAACCAGCATAAAAGATTGAATAATTAAACAACATTGTGAATTAAAAATCCAAAAGAAATCAAAATCCCAGATTAAAAAAAAACAATTGCAACCTGAAGACTGAAGCATTTTCCCCAAATCTAATAATTATAGCATTCTCCTTGAAAATTTCAGAGCTTTTACAGAAGTATTTTGAAATTTTCACTGAAAAGTCTTACCCAAAAGCAATTTTGATTGACAACAAAGACAAAAGCAGTTCCTTTCAAAAAATACAGTCCATGTCTAAAAGCTCTGGAGGAAGATCTTGGTTTTGTTGCCCAACACATCAGGTTCTAACACACCAGACTATGTTCCCATCTCTGTCTGCCCACTGATAGTTTTATTACTTCCCATGGTTGAATAATAATGAACACAGAAGAGGCTGCTCACACATCTCTTCTCAGTAACGGTATGGAATTTAGTCCTTCTTTTTAACCCAAGGAATTAAAGCTGCTTAGCAGCCCACTGACAGTCCAAATTAAATCTATATTTAAGAGTGTTTCCAGTGCATTATTAGCAGTGGCGGCCTCAGCAATTTATTCTGGATCATACCTGTGAGGTTCCAGCAGTTTCTGAAAATTGTTAGAGTAAATTAAAACAAAGATTTTTGTAATACATTTTTTCCTTGTTGTGGAGAATCTCAAGCTGAGCAAATACATTATTAGTCTCGTGTAAGTTTAAGTGGGTACTTAATAAAGCAGCCCAAGCTCCACGAAGATCATGGCAGGCTTATAATTGTAATTTAGTTTGAATTGGAAACCTCCTGCTATTTCCTGAGGTATTTCTCTATTATCACTGTGATGTAGCACATCTAACAGTGGGCCAAATCATTAAGGTACACACGCATGCTATAAAATGTATGTGACAAAACCCACACACATATATATATATATGCATTTTCTACATTTGCATGCCAAAAGCCAGTCCATACCATAACCAAATGATTACTACCATGCCCTTCCAGTTAATTGCACATACAGGTCAGAGTTAGACTCTCAAGGGAGCGATCATGGGTTGCTGTGCTCAGTGCTGCTGGGTGCTGCTGCCTACTGGGATCCCAAGGCAGGCTGGGCAATTAGGTCTCTGCCTACAACATGCTTGTGCGTGCTCAGCCTCCAGAAGTGATTCTCAGAGGTCAGTGAGTGAAGCAATGGATGGCCTGAGACCAACAGAAGCAAGCATCAAAAATAAGGTCACAACCTACAGGTAGTAATGTGGTTCAGCTTTGCAGAAAGATGGTTTCTTTAGCCAGGTTCCACAGCTATGGATCTTCTCCCAGAATTATGCTTCAAAAACCAAAGAGGGAGGAGTTGTTTCTATACATGCTGCTTTATCAATATGTATGTCTCACAGAAGAGACAAGAGGACATATTTTCATATGTAATGAAGCAAAAGAGACATTTGAACCTATATCTTGGCATTCAGCGTGAATGGATTGAAGGATGGTGCCCACTAACCCTGAGCCCAGGGGCTGAGCTGTCTGTGCTACATGGCCTAGGGAAGTACAGCAGGCTGGAGAAAATTGCAAAAACTGTTCTTGAGGTGTGAAGAAGCATGTGAGCTATAGCCCCACATGGGGAGAGTAAAGACACAGAGAAACATGTCTTTTTTGAGGGAGTAACAATAAGGAGCTCAGGGTTTTAAAAGGAAAAATAGAGATGAAAATGTAAAAAACACTGATTGAAAAGAGTATTATAAGACAGAAGTTCAGTGACACTGGAGATCAGCCTTTCAGGTAGAAGACAGCTACAGAATAGTTCAGAATGCAAAGACCTATTCACATGTTTAACAGCATCTCTTGGGATTTTCCATCGATAATTATATAGACATTAACTTTGTATAGGGTAACTACAGTGTTTGGTGAGATGTTTCTAGTTGCTAGAATCATAAAAGATTTAAATAAACATTAGCTTGAGAGAAGTGAAGAAATAATGTAAGACTCCACATTTCCTCTCTTTCAAATGTGTGCAAAAACTAATTTTATGTAATACATGCAAGTTTTATGACTTATTGATTGGTCTCTCTCTTCTACAAATCTGAAACTTTTGCATGAATTCTGTAATTTTTATCAGTCCTAAACAAATGAAGGTTAATCTTAGCTGTTTGCAAGAAATAAAATTAATTATATTAATAGTAATAGAAGTCAACTTGCTTGGTTAATTTTTTTATCAATTTCTTTCATCTAAATTAGAGGATATGTTTCCTGAATCCTCAAGAAGTTACTGTACTCAAAATCTTACTACAGGCAAAAGCAACAAACCTTTTATGCAAACCATGTATTTAATGTTAGTCTAATCTTGTTAGTTTTAGTCAAACTAAATAATACCTTTTAGTCCTCTATCAATGATACTAATGGTTATGGTTCAAAATTCATACAGTCAAAGTGAAGTTTACACAAACTTCCCAATATCTCTCCTCCTTTCTCCGGTGTTACATGCATTCCTTCTATAAGCAATGGCACCACTGTCTTGACTGGGCTACACAGCTACACTCTATAGTGATCCCTGCAAAGCGTCTGAAGAACAAGAGACTCATTCTGTTGTAATTTTTCTCTAGACCATCCAATAATGCATTTTTTAATCCCGGGTGTCATGATAGCACACACAGCTGCATTGGACTGGGGTGAATAAGAAAAGAATTTGTCCCCAAACTTGAGAAAAGTCTGCACTATCTCTGAGTTAACATGTTCCTTTGCTTTTCTGAATTTCCACACAGTTTCCATGACTAAAATATTTTTATTAATGTGCTTATCATACAGAACAGCACCTTTTTAGCTTTAAAAACTGTGCAAAGATTGAATCACCTTATCCAAGGAGAGTTTAAATATTATGTAAAAGAGATATGAGGAATTAGCAGTAGAAACAGAACTTCTCTGGAAAAAAATAAAAGTCATATGTGGACAAGCTTCACTACAGAGTTCAAAAAAATAATTATTTGAAATTTTATAGATCTATGAGACAGATCTTCAGCTAGTTATCACCATTTCAGCTCCAGTGAAGCCAATGAAATTATGGCTACATCTACTGAAGTTTTACTCCACACAACTAATTGTCTCAGCCAGAAGTATGGTGTCAATTTAAAATTCTTAAATAGCAATTACAGGTAATGCTTCTAAGATTTTATTTCTTCTCGAAGAGAACCTTGGAAAAATAACAAAGGAAATCTATTTGTGATAAGCTGCAGAGTGCAATTCATAATGCTGCAATTTAGAATATATGTGCTACTGCACAACATTGTGCTAAATAGGTATACCAAATATACCATGTAACTGTTTTTTCATACTTGATAATGGCCCTTACCATGTGTTTTAAAGAAGCTGGGAGAGAGGTAGAGTGGGAATTAATATACAAAATCATACCATGGAAATAAGCAGGTCTTTTCATTTCCTCTTCCAAGTTTCCTCTTCTGTCCCAAGTCAATGGATTTGTAAGCTCTGTATAATTCATCTCTGTCCTGATTGTAAGACGTGGGAGAGACAACTGAACTGACCAGGACTTAGTGTTGGCTGAGAAGGCAGCAAAGCTCAATAGCTCCTTTGAAAACCCATTGTTTTTCCTTTGTATAGTGTCATAAAACCGGGATGATAGAATAAAATTCCTGCCTTTCCCTAGAAGTTGTCTATGCAGTCCTCACTCAGCTTCTTCAGATCCAAATGCCTGAGGAATATACCTCTGAGGCTATTAACCTGAGAAGTCCCAGTTACTATTTTTTAATATGAAATACTTGGATGGAAAGTACAAAGCTGGAAAATGGAATTCTGCAGCAAATTGTCTTGGAAACATAAGGAGGTATTTGCATCTGCTTTCAACTTCTTGGCCCTTAAAAAAGTTGTTCTGCTGTTCTGTGCACCTCCCCAGCCTTCTACCTCCCATTTTCATTCAAATATATATGCCTCCAAGAGCAGTAAAATCATAGAGTCATAGAACCATAGAATATCTCAAGTAGGAAGGTATCCATAAGGATACCTCCATCGAATCCAAGTCCTGGGTCCTCACAGGACTATCTACAGCTAAACCATATGACTAAGAGTGTCATCCAGACCTCATTGAACTTTGGCGTCAGGACCATTTCCCTGGGAACCCTGTTCAGGTGACTGATTACCCTCTCAGTGAAGTACCTTTTCCTAATATCCGATCTGAACATCCCTTGATGGAGCTTCATTCCCTTTTGTGCCCTACCACTGGTCACCAGAGAGAAATCAGCACCTCCCTCTCTGAATTATAGAAAAAGGTAAACGTAATGAGGTTAATGATCAGCCTGTATGACAGCCAACATGTTTAATCATATACAAAATCATGCTCCTGCTACTAACAGCATGCTTACATCCCTTTTTTTTTTTCCAAATGCATTTCTTCATACCTAAGAAATTCCAATTATGTAATCATTCAATATCTGTCCTGTCTCTGAAACTGGAACAAGGATGGCCTTTTTCCTGTCATTAACCTCAGACACACACTTTTTCCTTTTCTTAAAACATGTGAGTCTCCCTCTAACAGAAAATCAAACATCATTTTGAGTGACTTAGAAGTGCAGCTGTATATTTGAAAACAATACTGGACATGTGAGGCTATCTCAAGCAGTCCTCTCACTCCCCGTCTCCTGCTTCTGGATTTGCATTTGTTAGACCAGTTGCCTTCTCTGGTTCACTGCACGGCTGCATAAACCGTTTTATTTCAAGATCTTAGTGGAGCTGAGTAAAGGAGCCAGGAAAAGGCGATGGTGTAAATTGATAGTATCACCAAACCCATAAATGTGTAAGCCTTAGGCATGCATGTTTTGATTGGTCTTCATTTGTTAAAGGACAGATTAAATAAAGACACTAAACCAAACCCCAAAGCTAACATTACAGCTTATATGATCTATCAGATCTGTTAAAGGTTAGTAGATCAGTAGTCAGCGCAGTTGCACAAGGCCCTTATAAAAAGCGTGATTAACTTCTTCAAATAATACATGCAGGCATTCTTGGGAAGCGAATCCCAGCTCCATTGAAGTCAAAGGCAAAAATATCTTTGATTTCAATACAGCCAGATTTATCCTTCAGAGTGAGAAAGAATTCAGGCTTTTAGATTGACAGCTTTTATTGTAGTGAAGTGTTTATATATATATCTCAGAATCATGGAGTGGTTTGGATCGGATGGGATCTTTAAAGACCATCTAGTCCAACCCCTCTGCAGTATGCAGGGATATCTTCACTATATCAGATTGCTCAGAGCACCATCAAGCCTGACCTTGAATATCTCCAGGGATGGAGCCTCCACTACATTTCTGGGCAACCTGTTCCAGTGATCTACTACCCTCATATTGAAGAATTTTTTCCTAATATCCAAAATAAACCTCCCTTTTTCTAGTTTAAAACCATTACCCATTGTCTTATTACTACATGCTCTTGTAGCATATATACATATATAGATTTGTGTGTGTGTGCCTGTATATATATATATATGTACATATATATATATACACACACACGAGTCTTTGGGATGTATATTTAAAGAAATATTTAATAATTAGCTTATCATAAAATAGTAGATAACCAGTGTACTGCAACCAATACAAAGACTTTTTAAGATGAATTCCGAAGCGCTTTGTTGCTCAAAATGCTCAAGTGAGTCATCTCTAAAATACCCATATTGGCCAATGCATCTTTTACTAAAAGCACATTTTACAATGCTATCATAATTTTCATGCTGTTGCTTCAATATCTCTCAATATTATCAATATATTTTTGCAATGTTTACATTTGAGCACTATTGTAATATTACTTTATATTGCAGTAACATATTTCCCTAGTAAATTATTTGAAGTATTAGTTCTTGTAGCTGCAGTGTTGAACTGGGAGTTCTTCCTGTATAATCATGCATGTCTGTAGAATCAAAGACATACAACGCTGAAAGAAACCTCAGGAGAACAGCATCTCCAATCCCCTGCAATTATGTAGGATGACTGATTTCCAATTCCTTTCTAAGTTACTGTCCCAAATACCAAATCTCTCTATAGCATATGCATCATATTTTTGTTCTTATTTGCTTACATTTTGTTAAATATATGTTATATACTTCATGCAAACTGTTTTCATGTTTTCTCCTAAATCATTGATAAAGTTTTAATAAGGTGAAAAAGAACTCTCTGACTACACTGTTTTTAGTAATTACCCATTTAAATTTATATTGCATGACATGTTTACAATATACCTAAAAATAATCACTTTGCACATTTTTTATTTATTAAATATACATTGTTTTGTTGTGTTTTTTTTCTCGTGAAGCTGTCATATGCAGAATAAAGGAAGCAAAAGCATGGAATTGATTCAAATTGTCCCACTCCTAATTTAATAAGAATGTCAATTATACTTGTTATCAGTGTTGTCTTTTTTCTTTCTTTTTTCCTCTGTTTTTCATTTTTTTTACAAGTAAAGGTGAGAGATTTGGTTATATCTTCAGCTGGCCTGTGACAGCCAGAATACCCCAAGGTAACAAAGGGCAAAAAAAGGGATCCAATTTCAAAAATAATTCTAAATATTAAATTTGTCATCTGTTTTTACATATACCATCCATGCCTTATGCAGAGAGTAACTAGTAACTAGTGGCTGAGAAACATTTGAGAGTTACTACTTGTAATTCTGAGATAGAGTAAGGCTATGAAGAATGCTGGCAGCACACATTGCACCCTCTTAGAAAGCAGAGGAGTTGAGGTTACGCTGTAATTCAGCTTACTGCACAGTCAAATGGAAAACGTAGAAGGAAAAATCCACCCATCAAAAACTTTTAATTTATTGAAAAGGCTATATACAGTTCCCCCAAATTGTTCATCTGTACGTTCACAAATGTGTAATTCTAATCCACACCAAGTAACGCATATCTGTAAATAAAAAGTATATAGAGAAAAGATGCTAGTGTAGAGGGAAAGGTGCAGTAGAATTCTGGCAGCCCCATCTACGAGTGAGAGACCTATTCATAAATATCTCTTCTTTACACTGGATGGATCAGCAGCTGGATTGGCTCCATAATTTACAGTGCTTGGAGTCACCCTGCATTAATGACTTGAACAAGGACTCCCTGTCAGGTATAGGCTTCAAATTTGTATGCAGGTGTCGTGGTTTTGCCCCAGCTGAGAGCCAATCACCACGCAGTCGCTTGTTCTTTAAAAGGGAGCTGGGGGGGGGGTGGGTGGGAAGTGGGCAGCGGAGGGGGGAGGGAAGGATGGAAAAGGGAAAGGGAAAGGGAAAGGGAAAGGGAAAGGGAAAGGGAAAGGGAAAAAAACCCAAAACCAAGGAACTAAAACCTTGCGGGTTGGGATAAGGATAGTTTACTAGAATAGCAGAAAGATAGATATAACAATGATAACAGGACTTTATAGCAAAATATATGAAACTGGTGATACACATTGCAGTTTCTCACCGAACCACACAACTCAGGCCGTGCAGCCCAGAGCTGTCCCGAAAAAATGGACCGTCCCCAAAACCGCACATCCTGGAGCCGCCTGCTCCTCCTCCAACCAGCCCCCCTTTATGCTGAGCATGACACAATTGGCATGGAATACTCCCTTTGGCCATTTCGGGTCACCTGTCCTGGCTGCGTCCCCTCCCTTCTCGTTAGTAGGGAAATATGAACTACTGAAAAGTCCTTGATTTCTTGGCAACAACTAGAAACATCAGGGTTCAGCACTGCTCTCTCATCCTAACTCCCAAACACGGCATTCCATCCACTATTAGAAAAGAAAGTAACTCCATCCTAGCTGAAACCAGGACAACAGGCTTGAAAAATATTTTGACCCTTTGCTTTGCTGCAATAAAATTTATTTCCTACTTTTAAAGTCATTCAAATATACCTACAGGAGACAGAGACTATCCTTTGTCACAGGTAAGAGTCTGAAAAAAACAGGGCAGTGTCAGCCTTCAGAGTGCCTGAAGCTGGAGATCAGGAGTTACTGGAGCTGAGTCCTTCTATGTGAGGGTATACAGGGTCTGTGTGGCTCCACTACCAGTGTCAGCAGTGAGAAATTTTAAGATCCACAGAAGATATAATCCTGATGAACCGTATATGCATGATCCAGCACTCCTCTTGGAAAGAGAAGTCATGGGAACTCCCTTCACAGCTTCAGGAAACCTGTATTTTCACAGATCCTATTATTTCTGCATGACCACAAAGTCATAATATTAATTTTGAATTTACTCAGTGAATGCAGAACTTTTCCTGCTGCAAAGCACTTTTAGCTAAATAATGTTAATCCTCTATGGTAAATTTGAACCATGCTCAAAATTTAGCCAAAACCTGCTGAAAATTTCACATTATTACAGTGGTTGATTGTATCACCTATTTATCAGAAGTGCTCACGTGTTTGTGTGCGGCTGTGTGTGTCTGTATCACGTCCGGTTGCGCTTTCATTTACACTTATGTACACATCATGTTTTGCTGTCTTGCTGAACTGTGCCTGGATGAATTAACTTTAATACTTTTCATAAAGAACCCAGTCTCTCTGGCAACCCACGAGCTTTAGTTCCATTATCTAAATCTTTTATCTTCCTTTCTTTGATTGCAGGATAGCTTTTCATCTCTGCATTTTTCAGTGAATGAAGTGCAGATGCAGTCCTCTTATGCGACAGAAATATTCCACCTTTCCTGTGAAATTGCCCTGAAGGTCTCATCAAAGACAACACCCTCTGAATTATTAGGTGCTTATGTTAAAAATAGTCATTTGCATTTCATTAAAATAACACAGGCTTAGTGTTGACTTCCCTCTTGTCCTTTTGAATGTGCGTGCACTGAAAACATCTCTTTTTTAAATATAATCACTCCCTCCCTTTTTAAAAAGAATTATAAGAAAAAATATTTCCTCTTCCTATTTCTTTGATATTTCGTTCTTACACATGCAGAAATACTATGCCATTCTGTAGCTTGTTCTTTTAGGATAAGAAAAATCTTATCAAAACTTTTTAAAGCCTAAAGAACTATAGTTATGTTGGGTGCGTTTTATGGCAAATCCCTTCCTTTTTTTTTATAAACACAAATCTTGATCCCAATCGAGATCATTTTGTGACATACACTGATTTAGTTTAGGGTTTGCCAGTTCATGAGTCTCTCACACAATTTTGCTGCCACCATAGCAGAGTTTGCACAGCTTGGTTGTTGTGTGTCTTGCTCTCCAAATGCCCTTCATTAACTTAGTTCCGTGGCCTTTCCTGTTGCCACTTCTTGTCCCCGCTTTTGATACTGCAGCTCCAGGATTACAGCCCAAGCTAACCCTGCCATATCACTGTCCTCTTCCATATGCAGGCTTGGACCAATGTACATTGGTTCATTTGTCAAAATCTAAGCAGGCTGTCCAGACTGCAGGAAATAAAGCTTTTGTTGCAGGCCTTTAGCGTTGTAAGCATTTGTCTTTCTGGGAATAATGCCATGTCCAGGATGCCAGATCTTCCCAATCAAAATTCTGGCTTTATGACGCATGCTTTGTGCTTTGCCTGGCTGTCTTTACTTCACCATGCTACACATCATTGCCTTAACAAGCTGCAGGGTTTCTATGGACCCATTAAACCTTTGTGCCTCGTCTCTCTCTCTCTCCCTTCCAGGCTTGCTATAGCCGAATCATGCAGCACATGCACAGACAGTAATCCAAACAGAATTTCATGAAGAGAAGAGGTGGAAGGCATGGAGTATATTCTCCTATCTAAACCCCAGTATATATTTTCTACTTATGATGTGGAAGGTTTATAACCTAAACTCAACCTGAGAAAGCAAAGTAACATATCCCTAACACTCCCTACCAGAATAGCCTTATCATTGACTTCGAGCAAGTCAGTGAGCCTGTCTACAAACACCAAGTGCAGTGACAGCATCAGAATATATTTGACTGTACTCCCTGGGGGTTCGTCACCCATAACATTTTTGCTGGTCTGGAATGGCTAGATTAAGATAATATCAACACAAGCAAGAGATGCCTCAAAGAAACCAAGTTAGTCACAAGCAGGACATTCACATAACCAGGATATTTGTGATACTCTTTAAATTTGTTACAGATTCATAATACGAGGCACTGAAGTCCAATTTTGGCTTGCAGGACTAAACAAGCCCTTTGCACACAGCGTGATACCAATGTCACAGTAGGGTTCAGGTTCACCTATTTGAATAATCAGAGGTTTTGAGGAAATCTGAGGGTAGAAGTGATGGGTTTTCTTACTCTTCTAGTTCCAAGCTTCCTCACCATTCCCCTTCCCAAGGCCTCGGATAAATTTTAAGAGATATTTTAGCCAATGCAGGAAATCACAACAGGATGACTGTTAATCATTCCTGTTGATCTTACCCTCCCTTTCCTAGCTAAACCACTCTGATTTTCTCCACAGATAAGTCCAGAACCAAGGGCAGAGCAGTGTACTACAACTGTGGAGGGTAAAGAAGATGCATCAGTTGATTTGTGATCTGTAGAGATATTCAAAACTGAACTGGACACAGTCCTGGGCAACCAGCTCTAGCTGATCTTGCTTGAGATAAAGAGTGGGCTAGATCTCTTAAGAGATCCCTTCCATCCTCTCATCTTTGTTGATTCTGTAAAAAAGCTTGAGATTTGGAATCAAGCAATTGGAGAAAGATGTGACTCTACCAAGAAAAGGTGTTCCATCCTACACTAGGTAAAGGAAGGCATGGCATACATTAAATGTTTCCAGATGGCATGAGGAAAGACTCCTCATTATGAATTCCTCAATTTTTAATTCCCAGGTAAAGCCAGAATATCTAAAATTTCCAGGAAGTGACTGAAATTCTGAGATTCTTTAAGAAAAAATTCTGATAGTCACTTTTCTAACTGAGACCATTTTTTTAAGACTCAAAAACTTTGTGAAGTGTGGGAGGGCATCTTTTCCACTGATTTTCCGCTCATTCTCTCCAGGACTGGGTTTCAGAAATCCAGTAGGGTGGAAGAGCAATTTTTGATCCTGTCATGGAGACTTGAGTTCATGGAGGTTTTTACAGTACCTCAGTCTCATGACATACCTATATTTTTCAATTATTTTTAATTTATTAAACAGAAAACAATCCCAAATTACAAAAGCAAAATTGTTTTCTAAAAAAATTAGGTAAACAGGGGTAGCTTTCACATTCAGAGAAGCTTTTTCACATCTTCTAAGCATTATTCCCTCCAGCAGTAAGCATGACAGTAAACATACTGACACCAACCCTGGTACTGAAACATATCAGAGTAGCACATGAAAATTGGAGCAACAGGAACATACTAGAACAAGAGTTGCACTGAGGCTGTACAGTAGGTACAGCTGGAGGGGTTCTCTACTCCAAAAACATTAGAGTAACCACTGTGTATAATACTACTTCTGTACAGTATCTATCATGACATAACGTTACAGAGCTAATTTGTTCACTAGATGTTTACAGTCTTCACCATCATACTTTGCCATACTTTCCACAGCACAGTCTAACATCACAGGTTTCCAACATGACTTGAACAAGAAATCTGTTTGTATTTTTGCTGTATTCTTCTTATTTTTAGGTAAGTGTTTCTTACTTGTCAGGTGGGATTTTTTTTTTCTTCACTTTTGCTTAAGATTTAGAATATTTTGTTTGGGGGTTTTTTTGTGGCTTTCAAACATCTAGAATTATTCAATAAAACTATGTTGCATGAAGAAAAAAGAAAAAAAGTATTGAAATTTTGCTACTATAGTAGTTAAATTTTTAATAAGTCTAAAAGTTCTTGGAAGATTTTTTGATAAAGAATACCTTTGATTATTTTTATTTTTGTTCTCTCCTCAAGGATGAAAAATAGCTTGCACACAAATTTTTAGAAAACTTAATGTTATTACCAGACACCAGTAAAAGCACTGAAATGAAAATTCTAAAACAAGGTTTGTAAAATTCTCTGTGTGCTGGTTCATCCTGTATAATTCATCTTCTTTCTTCTACACTACAACCTGGGGCTGAGCTGTTATGCAGAATGCTCTTGTTTTGCCTATCTCAGGCAGCACTAGTATGCACTTGCCTATCATCTTCTTTGATACAGTTCATCCATCACTCTAATGTAATTATTTGTCTTATGATAAATTCTGTCAAGAATTTTTTTGGGTCCAGTCTTGTTCAACATCTTTATCATTGATCTCGATGAAGGGATTGAATGCTCCCTCACTAAGTTTGCAGATGACACTAAACTAGGAGGAAGTGTTGATCTGCCTGAGGGTAGGGAGGCTCTTCAGAGGGATCTGAACAGACTGGACCGATGGGCTGAGACCAATGGGATGAAGTTTAACAAGGCCAAGTGTACAGTGCTGCACATGGGACATAATAACCCCATGCAGCGCTACAGGCTTGGGGGAGACTGGCTGGAGAGCTGTCAGGCAGAGAAGGACCTGGGGGTGTTAGTTGACTGCAGACTGAATATGAGTCAGCAGTGTGCTCAGGCAGCCAAGAAGGCCAATGGCATCTTGGCTTGTAGCAAAACCAGTGTGGCCAGTAGGTCTAGGGAGGCGATTGTGCCCCTGTACTCGGCATTGGTGAGGCCACACCTCGAGTACTGTGTCCAGTTCTGGGCTCCTCACCACAAGAAGGACATGGAGGTCCTGGAGCGAGTCCAGAGAAGGGCAACCAGGCTGGTGAAGGGGCTGGAGGGCAAATCCTATGAGGAGCAGCTGAAGGAGCTGGGGCTGTTTAGCTTAGAGAAGAGGAGGCTGAGGGGAGACCTTATCACTACCTACAACTACCTGAAGGGAGGTTATAGAGAGATAGGTGATGGTCTCTTCAGCCAGGTGACAGGTGATAGGACAAGGGGGAATGGCATGAAGCTGTGCCAGGGCAGGTTTATATTGGATCTTAGAAATAAATTTTTTGCTGAAAGAGTTGTGAGGGCCTGGAACAGGCTGCCCAGGGAGGTGGTTGAGTCACCTTCCCTGGATGTGTTCAAAAACAGGGTAGATGAAGTACTTAGGGATATGGTTTAGTTTAGGATGTGAATGGGTGGACTTGATGATCTTAAAGGTCTTTTCCAACCTTGTTATTCTGTGATTCTGTGAAGATTGGTAAAGATAAGATATCCAAACCCTAAAATAGAGACAGAAAGGGCTTTTAAAAGCTCATTGAGAGGTAAACAGAAATTCCATAGTCCAATGTTTTATGTTGAAGACAGAGAGGGCCAGACTGACCACAATATGATCTCTAGGAACATAGCTGGGCACAGAACAAAAAGGTACCCTGGAACACTCAACATGAGCTTTAAGCTTTGTCACTCTCTGCATATTCATGCTTAATTGCCTGCTAAAAGAGACAGGTTAAATTCTCTTGATTATGCAGCTCAAGAATAAGAAAGCCCTCCAAGCAGATCTTCCTTAGTAAGCTGTCAAGTTTTCAAATAGCCTCAGAAACTGTAAGAGGCAAACCCATAATTTGGTGAGATACACTGTGCAATTTAAGTTATATTTGTTAACTGAAACTTCCTCCATGATCACCGAAAAGATTCCTAGTCTATTACTCCTGGGTGGCATTCTGCCTTGACCCTTGAATACTGTCATGTGGTTATACACAGTCATATTGCCTTTCCCCACCTCACAGCTTAGTCCTTATTAGGTCTTCTGCCTTGGAAATGGTGGGAACCTCCATCTTCAGGTACTACTTGATCAAAGACACCAACTACTCTGCCAATCTCTTGTACCATTTTATACACCACATCACCATAGAAGATGCTCCACAACTAGTAATTAATTGTCTTATCACTTTTGGCATACCACAAATGACATGGTCAGGTTGTCCTTGCCCCTTTCTCAGTCCAGATGAGCAAATGAAAACTAATACATTTGCTGTGACTGTCAATCAATTACAACTCTCACTCTGAGCAAACATCAAACACTCCGCTCAAGAGATACTGTGCCTAAATGTGCTGGCTCACAATTGCCAGCTTTAGTTATTAATTCTACGGTAGGTGAAGCTGAGAGATAAATTTGGTTATAGAAGATTTAACAGAGGTTATATTTATTAACCCTTATTTAATCATCTCAGCCAAGCAAACGGCTTTGATCAACAGCGTAGAGCTATAGTTCAATATTTACACCTTGCATGAAAATATGGCATTTAATCTAATCAAGTTGGCCAATGCTGAACATGCCACATTAAATGTTTGCTCTTCAAATCTGGAGTTCATTCATTCTGTCATTCTAATTCCCGAACCCAATTTGAAAATAGTTTGCATTACATGCTATCTTGCAGCTTTATGTGTTTGCCTACTAAACACAGGTTAAATGACCTTGTCTTGTGAATGTGACATTGTTAAAGAATAAATGCGACATTATTATCTACTAAAAGAAAAACTAATGCATTTCTAAAAGGAAAAAGACAAAATATCTCTTTATTTGTAACAATTCCTTTGCTACCAAAAATAGTCCTGTTTTTTGTTCCACAGCAGAACATGAGTAGCTTGTGTGCTGATTGTAATTTTTCTCTTCCCACTCTAGTCAAATCTTTTAAGCAGTAGATTGAAAGATGAACAAACAAATGGGGAGACAGCAAAAATAAACAGTGTAAAGTTAAATTCTCTAAAAAATATTACAGTCTAAAACAAAGCAGTGAAGCCTGACTCTAATCTCACATAAACTAGTTCCAGCAAAGCAGGAGTAATTCTAATGATCTTGAAGGAAATACAATGCCAGAAATGAGATCACAGTCAAAGCCTTACTTCCTCATTGCTTTCTCATATTAGAACTGAGACAAGGAAAAAGAATTGAGCTGTATTTTAAAACCAAAACCAACCAAAACCAACCAAATGAAACAAACAAACAAAAAATTCCTCCAACGCACAACAACCACAAAAAAACCCCAAACAAAACCAAACAGCATTTCAATTCTGCTCACTAATTTGAGAAAGGGCAAAGTTAGTTTTATCATAAATCCTAAAAAACCAAACAATATGAACTAAAAAAACCAAACCAAACCAAAAACAAAACCAAAAAAATAATAGAATGGCATCACAAAGACAGGATTAATTAGAAATCAGTATTGATTTAATAAAGATTATCTCTATCATTTACTTGCAGTAAATTTAAATACAGAGTCCCTTCAAAAGTGCACAACATCTACAAATGTAAACAAACTGAACTTGGATAAATAGGTAGGATTGTGCTGGTCACCATGAGAGGAATATTTCTGCATTTCAAAAGTTTCTTCAAAGGACTGATGACCAAAACAGGCAACTGAGGTTGTGAGAAGGGTACGTCAGGGCATGGCCACTCCACCAGCTCATAATGGCACCATGCTGTGCTGAGAGATGTACCTGCTTCTGGACCAAGCATGCATATCTCTTGCACTCTGCCAAACTCAGCATCATACACTAATTCTTTGGAATAACTTTATAGTTTCAACCCTACTTTATAATATGCAAAAAAGCACATAAAACATTTCTATAGATTATTTCTACATATAGACGTAACAGTACTAATACACAGTTGCTTACTCTCTCCCTTTTTTTTTTATATATCTATACATACATATGTACATATAATGTTTCATAAATTATTTGGAAGACAGAATGTCAATATAATTGACAGAATAATACAAAGATAATTGTTATAAACCAGACTACACATTACACTACATTACTATACATTACACAAGGAAAATTAATTAACTTGTCCATGGTCACAAAAACAGTAGACATACAGACTTTCATTCATCTGCCCTAACTTAGATACATAGAAATTCAGGAATCACAGCTACTCAGCATTAGTTCTTCTTATGGCCAATAGAGAAAAAAGAACAATTCAAAGCAGGTTCCATCTCATCCTAAAATTAACCAAGTCTAATTCTCTCCATCCACCGCAAAGGCAGCACAGATCTTCCAGTTCAGCCACAGATAAATTTACCTACTTAAAATTAGGTGATATGGACCCACCCAGACTTTTTGAGTCATATATGTTATATAGGAATATATATGTATGAATAAATGTTTATATATATATATATGTGTGTGTGTTGCACAGAGGAAGACCTAGGGAGTTTGGTTCACTTTCCTCAGTATTTTTCCATCACTTCCACTGGCACTTCATGCTTTCCCTTCTTTCCACTTACAAAATATCTGACTATTAAACATGACGAACTATTTTATTGTTAAGCATTTAAGAAGAGATAAATGATGGTTTGAATGTTAATGCACCAAGGTAGATCAGAATCTTAGCACTGTTAAATGGTTTCTGAGCCACTAGAGCATAGCATCAGTGTTATAAAGAAGCACTCCCTGATGGATTGTTAGCAATACTCTACCTCTTTTCAGGACAATAATATTGACTTCACATTAGATAAACATGAATCTTCTAAACAAGAGGTGAATACACAGGAATCAGCCTCTTCTTCATGTATAGCAGCCAAAAGGCAGCAGGACACACTCTATAGAGTTTAATTTTAACTGTAATTAGCTTTTGCAGTGAAGTGCAGTAAGGTAACAAATGAAGCACAGTGCTGCAATGCAGGACTGAAGAGAGAATAGAGGAGGTCAAACACTTTACCTTGACAATTTTTATTTAGCACAAACCCCATTATTAGTAAACTCTAGACATTAAATGACCCTTAGCTTTCAAAGAGGCAGTTGTTTAGGAGAAAAAAAAATTAAAAACCAGAATGGTATTCAGAGTTGTAAGCTGCTCAAATGTGCATGTTGACATGACAGGCAAAAGGTTAGTCTTTCCCCTTTACCTGCAGACCACAAATTCTGAAAAAGAAATGCAATGGTTCAGAGAAATTGCTTAGCATTTACCAATTGGAAATACACAGTTTATGATCCCAGCAGAAGTAATTGACATCAGAGAATTTTTTCCTTTACGGGTACAATTTTAATGACAAAGAGACCAAACCCTGACAATCAATATATTGGCATAAACCAAGCAAAATACACCACTACAAAGATTATGTAACTGCAATAAATAAATAAATAAATAGGTAGAGAAATAAATAAATAAATAAATAAATAAGGCAAGTTTTTAGAATTTTCTTTCCAATAAGTGTTAGAGATCAATCTTGTAAAAAAGTTATAATTTGGAAAATCAATAAAGTGGGATTGCTGATTTTCAAAACAATTAGACTGGTAATTGAAGAAGGAAGAAGAAGGAAGAAGGAAGAAGGAAGAAGAAGAAGAAGAAGAAGAAGAAGAAGAAGAAGAAGAAGAAGAAGAAGTAGAAGAAGAAGAAGAAGAAGAAGAAGAAGAAGAAGAAGAGGAGAATTTTTTTCATAAACTCACCAAACTAGGCTGAATTCCTATGCATACTAAATTCATGACTTTCCATTCACACTCTCAATGTCTACAAGCTCACTGAGAAATCCTTTTCACAGAGTAACTGTGAAGTAGTTAAAATATTCACTGGTTGCATGTCTTTTCTATACTTCACTTGGGTCTTATTTCACCTTAAATTGCTGTCACAAAAAAAAAATTCTTACAGATAAATCCAGATATTATATCCTTTGTCTAGAGATACCTCACCTCACAATTCTCATCCCCAGATAAAACACAGCAAGGTAGGTATGACATTAATAAGCAAGTTAAAACATTAAAATATAAGATTTACCTTTCTGCAGAGACTTGAAAGTGTCTCACTTTGGTTACCCTGGAGAAAGGCATGGATTTGTCAAAGCAAAAGAAATATTTTCAAATGTTTGTCCACAAAGCTGCAATTTACTTCAAAACAAATGTAGGAAACAGATAAGCAATGGCCAAGCAAAAGAAAATTTCTGAAATTTTATTGCAAAATTTTTAAAAAATTTGTCACCAGTCTCATTGCATAGTCAGAAGCTGAGTGCTTTTTATGTGCATATAATCTATAATCCAGTCTCTCACTTGTGCATTGCAATTGTTCATGTAGCCTTGCCATTAGCTGCATGGCTGCTATGACAGACAATCAAAGGGAATTTTCCAAGCCACTGAAAGGAAAAACATATTCAAAGAAACCAGACAGAAAAAAAAATAGATGTACCAACGCAGCACCAGTGATACAAGGAACTCAAAAAAGCTTTAAAGACACTATGTATCTAAATTTTGTAATGGTCAGAAATTACAGATTATTAAAGTATATAAAAATTAAGTTCATGTAATAGAATCATATACCTATTATTAAATATTGATGCATACATTGAACTGTGCTTTAAAATAACTGTCCCCTGATATTTACTTCATCATTACTTTGCTCAGAGGTTTTTTTCCCAGAATACTATATTGTATTATATTATATAAAGCCATACCCTCAACTAGGATAAATCAGTATCATCCCATAAGCTTCAAATGACCTGTACCAAGTTTAAACCAGAAAATCTGGCCAATTTTCTTCATCATTTTACAAAAAAGCCCCTGCATGCAGCACTGAACTTGTATTTGGACATGAAGAAAAAAGAGATTTTCAGTGTATGCACAGCAAGGAAAATTACTAGCTTTTAGATATTGCAGATTTAAGGGATATATGAAAAGATTACGAGCTCTCAGACCTTACTATATTGCTTTGGAACTGGACCAGGATAGACATGATGAAGAGGTTTAACAGGGTCCACATTAGAAATTGGAGTAAGCTGCAACCATGCAATAAAAATTATAGCAGACAATACAATATAATGATTTTATGAAGCATTGGAAGCATCCAAAAGAGCTCATCTCAAGTTTTACTTACAAGTAAATTAATAACTTGGTCTCCAAGTAAAGGCAAGTTTTCTGCCTCTCTTACTCAGGATTTTTTTCCCCTTTCTTCCAGCCCATCAGTTTTGGCTTAAGATATGGCTCATAAAAATATATCTGAAAACTTTTTTATTATTCATTTAATGTTTGGAACAACCTGAATAATGACTTCAAAATTTCAGTAAGTTTTTAAATTAATCCACTTCAAACTTTGAACCTACACAGTTTTTCCCAGTGGAGGGGGATGGGACAAGAGGGTTTGCTCTCCAACATGATAGAAAAGAAAAGTAGATCTTGAGATTCAGCCAGTTGATTTGGAGCTGATGCCAAGTAAAGAGGTCACCTTGCTCTGAATGCAGTACTTCAGTCTGCATTTCCTTTATCAAAGATTTTTAAAAAATAAGAGGAGATACATAGGCCTGACACAAAAATGCAACTATTAAAGAGTTTGGCTTATTTAAGCCATTTCAGCAACAGCAAAAATTGACCTCATTTACTCAAGACCTAGAAGATGAGCTGTTCCAGGAACGGAAGAGGCCAAAGCAAAGGAAACTAAGAAAAAGAGCTGAGGAGGGCCTCAGTTATTGGCTTTCCTTTTCTCAGGAATGGTGGCAATGGTAACAACTGGCTTAAGAAGGGCGTCCCACAAAACCCAGTCACTTCACAGGGCATACCAACAGTTGTTGATTTCATTTTTCAGGATTCTGGCTAAGATAGAAAGAGTAGGCAGTTGGACTATGGCTCTTTGTTGCCCTAGAGTTTCCTGAATGAGACAGCTACATGTTTTGTGATTGGAGGTGGCCATGCTTCAGTACAAACGTGGATGAGGTTAAACTTAATAATCACCAGAAAAAGAAAAGAAGACAGGAATAAATCAAAAACTACTCTTCAAGTAACCTACTATCTGATTAAATAACATTTATGGTAGAAGTTCTAGCTGTTAAGTATGCATTCTGTTCAGGGAATCTTCTTTCTTGTGCATCAGTAAAGAAATTAGGAAGAAGAAACTGAAAAATGCAGCATGGTTCTACAGATGGCAGACAGGATCCTGCTGTCAGCACTGCAGTCAGGGCATTCACAGTACTTATTACAGTAGGCAGTCCCAGCTTTTCCCCTACATGTTGCTCTGTGCTACCTCATGATGAAGTATAAAAGCCATGAAACTTTGCACTCCTATAGACTATTGTTAAAGTCCCTCTTTTTAAATAACCATTTCTCACTAGCACAAAATAGCAAATAAAAAATACGCTTATTTTATCTTTGACTTAAACATCTGAGATAGGCTCCAGCCAACATTTAGGCATACAAATGCAGGTGCCTAAGTGCAGGCACCTTCTGCTAGGTTTTTATTGTCCCGTTATGCTCAATGGTAATTTACTTAAAATTATCAAGGGACCTCAGAACTCATGCCTGACTTAGGGTCAAATTTTCTATGTGTATTCGCTGTTCCAAAGGTAACATAATTATTTTTCCTTATGAAGATGTATTGTAGTAGATACATCAAATCTTTCAAGTACTTTCAAGAAGTGCTAGAAACAAGGAAAATAATAATAATTGAATGTCAAGGAAAACATGAAAATAAAACAGAGACAGGGAAGTCAGAGCCTTTTGCTTTCCTGATTGAAGGAAGATCTAAAATGTCAGCTACTGGGGTTTAACAGTGCTACTTGCACCAAGTGTTACTGTGAAACATTCAGTGAACAGAACTCCTCACTGTAACATAATTTAATTTCTATTGAAAATAAAACCAACAAACCAAAGCAAACAAGCAAACAAACTCAAATTAAAACACCCAAAATGACAGTATCCTGTGTTTTGTCCCCTTTTCTATTCCTTACAAAGGTATTCTTCCCACCAGTCAGAGGTTGTACCAGGCCTAAAAAAGTCCGTAATAAAGGTGTTTCTTAAAAAGAAGCAAAACTTTTTCTTTTTTAACTGCACTTTAAAAAGTACTACTTCTGATAGCTTCACTCTGCTACTTAACAGTTTCTTCTTTTTTTTTTCTTGTGCAGAAGGTGCATCTCAGCCATACGAGTTGGCACTCACCAAGCTCCTGTTCCATCCTGCAGCGTCCCACTGCAGCACAGCCACGGCTGCACCATCCCTGTGCCCAGAACACCAGCCAGACACTCACACCACGTCTATGTGAACTGAAGGCATACGAAAAACAGCTGTCGGAGACAGATTTCTCTCTGCTTGAGCCCTTCACTGCCAAAATCCTTCTCCTCACCACTGTGCAGGTTGCTTCCGACACCAAAACCCTAACACCCTTTCTATAGCCCAACAAGTTTTTAATTGCTCAGGGGGAATTGTTTTTTTTTCCCCTCAGGGTCTTGCCAGTTTAAGAACTGGACTACTCAAAGGAAAGGTAATGCCAGGAGCAAAAATAGGGACTTCTTTCTAGAGAATTAAATTTACGTCAGGTGACACACTATTTTGAAATATTGCAGGGGAGCCTCATAGTTTTAGTCCTCAATATTATTAGCGCCAAATCATAAAAACACTTAGCTATTGCACCCCAACTTGTCATAATGAAGTTACATTAAATGTACTTAAATATTTACAGGATAGGCTAATTACAACCATTCTGCTTTTCTTTTATTGTCACTTTGAAGTTGTTACTGTTCTATCTCAAATGCTTCATGATTAACCAGGCCATCATAACATCAGATCCCAGATTTTATTTAATGATGCTGTTTCCTCTGTTTCTTTTTTTGTGGCTATAATTTCAACATAGTATGGAAAAGACAGCCCATGTCCTGAAGGAATGAAGAAAAAAAAATTGAACATTACAAAGAAAAACACATTACATCTGCTTTATAGATGGGGAACTGAAGTGCCGTGAAACTGAATGGGGTTGCCAACATTGCATGAAATTCAAGGTAGAGATGGGAACCAAATCCAGACCTCCTACACACTCTTGCTATAAAGACATGCTGTGGTTTTAGAGGAGATGAACCTTTCCTAATCAGCCACAATCTATTTAAATTTCTTCAAGAAATGCAGCAGAAGTTCTTGGATTTTAAGAGCATCCTCTCCAATGACATTTTTGCAGACTTTCCTTTGACACTAGTAAAACCAACATAAATACTTTTCATAAGTCAAGTGCAACTCTGCCTAACCTTATAAATAATTCTGGAGAGTTTCTGTTTGAGTTCCAAAATAAGGTTAGAGTTGACTGTCATTGCATTATATTGCATAAGGATATCACACGGTGTAAATTTTTTTCCTTGGTACTCTGTGTGGTCTGGAAGCTAAGTCATAGGTGATTTACCCTCTAGTGAGTGTTGTTAGTGCAGCATATTACACACTTGGCTAGCCCCAGCTCTTATTCATGGCTTTTTATTTTTATTTTCAAGGATTAGACTAAACCACGTATAGAGGGTAGGTAAGAATTTTTATTCCCTTTCATATTGCTGTGCTTGGAGATAGGCAATGGAGAAACACATTAAAAAAAAAAGGTCAAATTGCAGAAGCTTCACATTTTTATGTAGATAATTGGTACTAAAGAGGAATATACAAGGAGGCTGAACCCTTCAGCTTCTTTGAGTTTACATCTGTGTCATGCTTTATGGATTGGAGAAAATTTTGCAAGGGTGAAGATGAGGAATGGAGCTGTGAAATTCAATTACTATGCTTTGCAAAATTTGGGAATCTGTGCTGACTATCTAATAATACAAAATATAGTGACTGTCTCATTTTTCTTTCTGCACAAGACATCTGCTTTTTTCTCTTCCTGAAATAATTCCTTTCTATTATTAAAAATAAGAAAATCCTTCGAGCTTTTTCATCCTTCAAGCAAAGAAGAAACCTTTCTTCAAAACATACAAGAGATCTAAAGGAATATTTTTTTTACAAATTTGAAAATCTTAAACTTACTTTTTCACTTTCACAGATAAAAATCCATCATTTCATGATAACTTTTTGGCTGATGCAAGGTAAAACAGGATGTGATTGGAACTGAAAGCTATCCAGTTTTATTTATCCCTGCTTCTCTGATTTAAAATGAAGCCTGGCTGTGTGCAGATGATAACTGTGAGCAAAGGTTGACATCAATTGGAGCTGTAGGACGAGCTGTCTCTGTGTGGGGGAAAATATCACCTTTTTTAAAAGATGCTGAGTGACACTGACAAAATAGACAAGGCAGTCTAGATCAATGACATAAAAATAGTTGTCATATAATGATTAGTGAACTACCGCTCATAATAATCTCCTTCAATAGACTCCTCTGAGGATAATGTTTGATTATTTGAACACATTATAGTGTTAATTATGGCTAGGCTGAATTTTACAGTCTAATTTGTATTTTTACAGTATGTGACATTTGAAAGCTTGAGGTAATTTTCAGTATCTTATTAGGTGTTTGAAATTCAGTTTGTAGCTTTTGCTTCAAACCGCAGCCTTTTAATTTAGTACCTCTTTAGCAGAATGGGCTTGATATGGAATAATCATTAGGGCAGTAACCACATCTATAGGAAGTCTCATGGGAAGGTGTCTGTCAATTTTCCCCTTAAAAGAAAAAAGGTATTAACAGTCATAAATCTAGTTCAGTTCCTTTTTTAGCTGCAAAACGGAGGAGATTTATCTGACAGGAACGTAGGCTATTCTTAAAATCCTCTAAACTATGGATGAATAAACCAGTTCAAGTAAAATACTAAAACAGTAATATATGAAAGATATATAGCCTTATACGTCAAAAGAGCTCAAAGCATTTAACAAAAATTAATCTCATCTAGGTGTCTGTCTGTCTCTCTCCATCCATTCATCTAGGATAGGTCCTGTGAATCATGATATTTGTACAACACAGAATTAAGGCTTTATCGTTCATTCTTGAAATGAAGAGTTATTATTCCCTATTCTAACAAAAAAGCAAGAGAAGTATAGAGAGAAATGTTGGTGGACGTACCCTGATGAATTTCAGATGTGTGCAACAAAACTTCAAAACCAAGTATCCTGCTTTAAGTGTTTGGGTGGGGGATTCATGTCACCTCATTTTAGGTGTCTGCAGTAAATCACCCTCCTCTTCGTTTACAAAAAGTAATAACAAAGAGATGCTGATGGCTTTTGTCTGTTCTTTTTAGGATCAGCTCTTTGGTGCTTTAAGGGTTTATTGCTCTCTAGTGACTGAAATGATAGTCCAAAGGACCGGATGTAAGGAAGGTGCAAGGTGAATCCCTGCGGCTGGTTTATTCATACCAGACAGGCCCCGAACAGAATGAATCTTGGTCCATTTTTAAATTTTCTGCTGAGAAAGGTTGGTTTATGAAATTCACTTTCCAGTCTGTACCAGAACTGTCAGTGCCAAGAGCGAAAAGCCTGCTCTCTGGAAATCTGCATACTCAAGCAATTCAGTGTTTTACTTTGAATAATCTTTCTGACATTTCTTGAATCCAAAACTCTGTAGCAGAGCTGTTAAAAGCCACTTGTGACAGATATGAACTGGAAGATTTGGTGACATAAGATTTAGTGATCCTCTTCTCCTGCTGCAGGTATTCTGGGCTCATAGCCACAGCATCGGTTATAATCTCTTCTTGCATGATATCAGAGAATGGATTCAATAATAATGGGATATGTTCCTAGTTACGGTTGGTAGAAACTCATAGTCACTTAGCAGCTATCTGTGTACTTTCCTCTAAATCATCCCAGTATCTTCAGCTTTAAAAACAAAGCAGATTTTGTACATTACATCAAATGATAAGAAATCAAGATGTGGTAAACATCTACCTTTTCTGCTGATTTAAATAGCTTATATATTTCAAATATAGGTATTTAAGATAGCCTATCCAGAATAGCTAATGACTAGTTGGAATGTGAAAGGCAGTCTGAACTATAAACCGGTGAGGTAAAAAATAAGCATTCTCTGGAGGTTTTCTTTAAATGAGCACTGTAAATGTAAGTGATGCTACAGATAAACAAGCTTCATCTATTTTGATCATGTATAAAAATAAACCATTAAATACTCAAAAAAAATTATAAGAGCAACTGTGCAGAATGAAAACCGAATTAATTGCAATTCTTCACTTTCTTTTAGTTATCATCATGTCTTCCTTGTAGGCCATGTTTCTTTCTCTGAAAACAGATTAGCTCCTTTTTAATTGGATTGGGTCCAATGGGCTCAGATTGATTTGCTTCAGTTCCACTTTGAGGAATCACAATCATTTCCATTACGACTGAAATAATGCCTTTTAGTTCTGTTAATTAGAGGTGGGATTGGTAACACCCCTTACTACTCACATTGCCCGGTGCTTCCTATTTGAGAAAACAAGTGTTTAGTGAACAATGGAGGGTGTTTGGGCACAAACTCGTATGATTCGCGTTATTCCATTAATACAAATAATGTTCAGTTATGTACAGACTGTTACAACATTTTATTCATTTGCTCAAACATTTTGCGTTCTGGAAAGTGTCCATATTTGCTCTGAATTTATTTCTTTAAAGGAGATTACCAGGAAAGAATAGCAGGCATTTTGAAGGGATTTGGCAGTCATAGTTGTTTGATCAAAGGGTATGTCTTCCACAATATCCCTGGCTTCATTCAGTTCAGAGGAGAAACTAGCTCAAGGAGCCAACTTACATGGACCCATCTAATGAAGACCTCTTGTGTATTGCTAATTTTACTGAAGTTGGAAGAAAAGCAAGGGCTGAATTGAGGATTATACAAAAAGAAAGGATTGCTCTTGGCTTTAATGGGATAATTAAATCTATGAAACAAAGCATGACCAATATGTTTTCATGAGTGGTCACTTTCCTGGTGCCTGGCCTGAGATTTTTGGCAAGTGATTTGAATAACAATTTATCATTTACTGTTTAGTTTGCAGGAAATAAGTGGAGCTGGACTTCAAAATGTATAAAGTGTACAGATTGTGTCAAAACTAAGCATTTACTTTTGACCTTCTCATCTGGGTATTTTAGTTCTTCCCCTATAAAAATGTGTTGTGAACCTCTCAGATATTTGAAAAATTACTATCGGGAAAATATGCATACTACACTCATTGTGTCTAGTTTAAGCAGCATATGACAAAGAAAGGCTGACATTATGACGGGGTCACCCTGTCAACCAAAGAATAAAAAATAAATTAGTGAATATCATAAATAGCATCCAGAGGGATGTGTCAAATGTATTCTTTAAAAAATAACATCAATTGAGCAGCTTGATCTCATGCTAGAGACAATAGACTGCAGAAACATTTGGTATCTGCTTTAAGATTTCCTAACATTTCAAAGCTTAAACCTCCTCATTGGTTTTTTTTTAATATAATTTACCTCTATTATTTTGTGGATAAATATTTGTATAACACCAGAATGTAGAAACATGATCATACAAATTGGACAATGATATAGTTCTCTGCTTTTTCAGATAAAATTAATGAAGGCTGAGGTCATGCAGCTGAATGCCAGTATATTAAAATCAAGTTTCAGATGGGAATGAAAGATATTTAGATTATTTTCACATCCTTACCTTCCAACATTATGGTTTGTCAAACAGATTGAGGAAAGACTTCCTTTCAGTAGTGTCTGCCTAAAGGTAATGCTTGTAGCTGACTGTTTATATATAAAATTGTGCTTCTTCGCATATACATGTAAAACAGCAATATATTTCTCAGATTATGCAGCCATATGTTTGCATATGTCTGAGATGACACTTCAATACTTTAGATTTCCTTTTGTTTTTCTCCCTTTAAATATTCTGTCTAACAATTTTGCTGACAAGAATGTTGAAGGGGAAAAATTACTTGAATATTAAGGAGCATTTAGAGAACCACATTTGGGATGTGGAACTACTGAGCAATATAACTCAGATTGTAAAGTTATACATCTTAGGCAACCAGGGCACAAAAACCTTCAGTGTGACGTTTGTTGCCATTTAAATGTCTTTAATTTTGAATTCCAAGTATGACAATAACCTGCTTAATCAGAAATATTGTAGAAGCAATTCAGCAGCTATCTCTGAAAAAACCAAAACATTCACATAAATGTTAGCTATCAAGGACAATATTTACAGGATAAAAAGAGAGCAATATAGAGACAAATGTATGATTTATTGATAATTACAAAGGCATCCAGATAATTCAACTCAATAACACTTATCGAGAATTTTTTTCTGGAGAAAGAAAGTTAGTTTAAAGCCCTAAGTTCAGTACAGTTTATTAACAAGTTATCTATGTCTCTTCAAAAGCAAGCAAATTAATTCCAATTTCTTTCAAAACAAAAGCTTTAGGATGCAAATCTCTGCATATACCTAAAGCACAAGCAAGGCATCCACATGTCAAGTAAGTGGAAGATGCTCAATGTGTTAAGGTCACAGTATTAGATACGGGAAATAACCTGGGAAAGGCTCTGAGAAAGATTCCTTCCCAGGGGGGTGGTTGAGTCACCTTCCCTGGATGTGTTCAAAAAAAGGGTAGACGAGGTACTTAGGGATATGGTTTAGTTTAGGATGAGAATGGTTGGACTTGATGATCTTCAAAGGTCTTTTCCAACCTTGTGATTCTGTGATTCTGTGATTCTGTGATTCTGTGAATGTCCATTATAAGCAAAAGCCAGATTTGCTGGCTCTCCTCTGACTGCCCCAACCTGACCCAAGACCTCATATTCCAGCTGTAACTTAGATCTGGAGTGAAGCTGTATCACAAGAGTAAAATGCTACAGCAAGAGAGAAGTGCTTCTCAAAGTTTCTAATCATGAAACTCATGAAGATCAGGATATTAATACGTGTTGTCTACCCCCATCCAGACTAGCCTGCATCTTTGCCTTGGCCTGCACAAACAGCAGAATTCTCCAGGAAGAGTCAAAATACCACTGGGAAAGAAGGAAGCATGAAAACTGGTCTGAATTTCATCCACTGATGGACATAGACAGGAGCTTGGAATTAGTTTGCTTACTAGTGAAGGGGTTTGTATAACGTTAATAAACTGCACTGACTTTAGCTGTTGGCGTTTCTATGGTGATAGGAAAAAGGTGAATTTTTGAAGATTCTGTTAATAGACTCTGGACAGCTAGGAAGAGAACAATTAGGAGTTCCTCTATTTAAAGAATGTGCTTTCAGAGAGAACTATTTGTTTTTTAAAAAAAACTCTTAATTGAGTGCAAAATTGTAAAGGTTAATATGGTAACATTTGCTGCTGTGGATATTGATAGCAAACCGTACATTCTAATTTCAATTTATTCCCCCAGGTAACTTGATTATTACTGTTATTAAATTGCAGAGTTTATTGGGATTTTTTAACTGTTCTCACCATAAAATAAGCTAAAAAGCAATTTTAAAAAACACTGCTGAGTTTTCTTCATGCCTGTTCTACTACTGTTGTTTTATAAAAGTGACATGGATATTTTGGAGTCCCAGAAATTTCTTTGTATTTCCTGGGTTTCCATGACAATAGACTAAATTAGGACATTCTTAATCACACTACATGGGAAGCTACGGCCAAATTTGAAAAGCTGTATTTGCTATAACTTTTCTGTACAAACTGTTACCTTGAAGTCAGTTATCAGAAATTATTAAACTTGGGTTGAATAAGAGCATTAAAATTGAAATGATACAGGGGGACAGATCAATGATTGGAAACGAAGGAACTAGTAGCATTTTTATGTACTGATTCGAAAGTAAATATTTATGTTGTAATCTTCAAAAGACTTCATCCAAGTCTATCTTTTTAATAACTAGCCTGAATCTGCCTAAATCTGTAGGCAACTAAATTTATTTCAGTTCATGTCGACGAAGCCAACTGCATACTGATTCCTATCCCAGCTAGCAAGTTCTTCAGTGATATCAAGCCAAAGCTCTGGATGCCAGGAAATAAAATTTTTAAATGAGATGTTCTTCCAACTTTCATCATGCTTTCAGATTTACATCAACACAGAGATGTGTCCTGGTATGGAAAAACTGTGGCTCAATTCTCCACGTTAAAACAAGAAGGAGATTAGGAGGATTTTAGTCCTCTAGCAGCAATATTAGACTGTTCAAGGATCTTGTTTTATTTTTTACATGTGACAGTACTGCAACAGCCATCTTGGGTGGGGAGGCATCATTGCTTTTGCGTTCAAAGCATGAGGGGCAGATTTGCTTCTCCAGCAGATGCTTTTCCAGACAATTTTTAGGATATCACCAACTGATGTCTAGAGACTAGTTGTAGCTCTTGAGTGCTAAGCCATAGTGTCACACTCACTTTTCATGGCTCAGAGGATTAGTTAGCACTTGATTGGTCTGACCAAATAGAATAATTTTCAAAGGAGAAACTTAAAGGCTCAAAAATGCTGCAATTTGCCATGGAGTCTGATGTATTTGAACTCAGTAATGAAATTAATGTTTCCTTTCCAAATATGAGCTCTAGAATCTGATTAACTGCACATAAAAATGGGCAGAAACATCTCCTAATACTTCCTGTCCACTTTTACCTGAACTGATCTATGGGAGAAGCTGTCCACCCAGCTGCAGGCTTAGTCTAACTGTTTAGGATTGTGAATCATAATGAGAGGTAATCCATATTACAGGAAAACAGTGCCACAGACAATACTAGAGCATAAAATCCTCCTCCTCTTTATTTCCCACTGATTAACTTCACTTCTCTGGCCTCTGCATCAGTGTACCAGATATTAGGACTTGGCACTTTTCAGACCATGTTGGTGCTATTCCTTGGCAGGATATCACAAATGTTTTTTATAAGAATTATAAAGCCTATATTCTTTGGGGATTTGAGCAGACAGAATGGAGTATCCTCACACTCAGGGGCACCTCCTGGATATTTTCCTATGGTATCAAAATATATTGAGGATACTGATAGCAGGTTAGGAAAATTACCTAATATGAAAACATATTTGGTGGGAGGTCAAAGGTTTTCCAGGCTTTTGTTTATTTTCATTTTCATTAAGAGAGAGGGAACATCAATCCTGTTTTACGTGGATTAAGCAAATATGTGTAAGTTATTGGCTGTACATGATATAAGCAAGTACATGATATAAGTCCATTTCTAGCAGGGGATATTTTTTTTTGCTATCTGAAGGCAGGTCATGTGTAATCTCAAGATGTCTGTGGGTCCGAATGAAGAAATGCTGTGATAGCTAGTTTTAGGGAACAAACAATATTGATTTCAAGTAGACATAGAAACTCTTGTTGTCTTTTCTATAGAGTTTAGTTTATAACTGGGAAATGCCTGGGTCTTAGTCCTCTCAGCTTCAGATGAGTAATGTTGGAAAGACAAAATGGGGATGAGAAAGCTACTATGTAGAATATAAGTTTTGCTTCCTACTGGTGTATATCTTACAAAAGTAGTGTCATAAATAACTATGCAAATTGAAGGTTGTGGCCCCAAAAGACCAATTTTACCTATACTAATGCTGCTGTGATTAAAATAAAACTTTAGCTCCCCAACCTGAAGGGGAAACCTATAATTTATTTTCTGTGTCAGAAAATCAAGTGGCTGGTTTAAATATTCAGAAGAAAAATAAAGATACAAAGCAGAGAGGTTTTGGGTTTTTTTTTTCCTTAAATTCATATTGGATTAACTTCAGATAGTCTTACTTTATCAGTTTACATAAATTCTCTATAAAAACTTTCATTTTAAAAATTTTCATCAAGCTTCACTTAAAATATTTATTAGTCCTAACATATCCCAAGTAACTTTGAAGCTGATGTTTCATCAGCTATCTATCTGTCACAGAGCTACTCATAATCATTGCTAATGTTCATTGTAATCATTACTAAAACTATTAAGCACACTTAAACTGGATAGCCACTAAGTTTTCCCTCCAGTTAAATGTGCCATCTGGCACCTGGTTTAGGACCTTTCGTTAGGATATCAATCACTGTATGAAAGACAGTCTTGCTTGTCCAAAAATTAAGAAACTCAATATCAAGTCCTCTTCCTCTTCACATATTTCATAAGCAGATTTCATACAAAAGCTTTGCTTCTGAAATGTTTTTATAGAAAATATAGGTTCCCATCCTAATTTCTTCTTATTCGGTTACACAGTTTCTCATAGGGAATTCTCTGCTACCTGAACCTCTTTTTCTTGAGAAGACATTCAGACGTTTTTTATTATCCTGACTCCCTTTCCAGTTGGTTTTACAATCTGCTGTACTCCCACCCAGACACCTGTCACTAAAGGAGCTGCATAACATACCTTTTTTAACACTAGACCCTGACGGGACCCAGGCTATGCTATGAAAGCACCCTTAGAGTTACCTCAACTTAAATCAGGCAGAGTCAGGGAAATAAAGAGATAGTAATACAGACCCTCATGCAGCTCAAAAACCATAGCAGATTAAAAGCAAGCACACAAACAAACAGATACTACATAAATTACAGCATATAAATTATTAAAATACAGATGGTCTTTTCTGGCAAAAATTTACGGAAACACATTCTGGGGGAAATGCAGTAAAACTCTTGTTGTTTAATAAAGAACAGAGACCTAGAGACTATGTCTGGACTACATCTGACATTCCTATCCACAAGCAAGCACTACTTCTCTGGTGTCAAAGTGTCCTGATACGTATGTATTTGGGCTAGAGCACAGAAGAGGTTACTGTTTTACCCCAAAACTTCCCTGATTTCAGCATGCCGTTTTCTAAACTGCGTACAACCTATGGGACTACCCTCTGTGTCCTAGTATGAATGACTAGGGAAACAGGAACTGCATGGAACCTCCTCTCATTCCATAAATGTAAGTTTGGATGCAACTCACCTCTTCAA
The DNA here is from genome assembly GCA_020800305.1 of Porphyrio hochstetteri. NCBI lineage: Eukaryota > Metazoa > Chordata > Aves > Gruiformes > Rallidae > Porphyrio > Porphyrio hochstetteri. The sequence continues at coordinate 157,144,066 of CM036906.1, read as the reverse complement.
CTTTACCCATCCCACCAAGCAATGTCTTGTTTAAAACACGTCGAAGCTGTCAGAGATAGGATGCATATGACCAGCATAGATGTTTACAATTCAGATGTTAATTTTTAAGAATGTCACGCTAAAAATACCTTTGTACACTTAGAAAAGATATGTACTTAAAAGATAAATCCATCTTATGCTGACATGGTGGAGGAAAAATGGTTGTTTCTCTCCACTCAATTGTAAAGGCAGACCAGAGCAACTAGTTCAAATGCTGGTATCTGCATTGAAAATGTGGAAAGTTAGGTGAGGTGGGTGTCTGGGAGTCTTTTCACTGTTTTCAGTTCACTTTTTAGGGTACTGAAAACTATGTGCTCTTCAGATTTTTTTTTCACATTTCAAACAGAATTAGAACAGAATAAAAAGTTTAAGTACATTGGAGAAAAATCGTATTATTGCCTCATTTCTGATAGATTTTATCAACACTGAGCAGAACTAGCCAAGTGTCTCCCATTGCTTTTGCTTTATTTTTTTACTATCTCCCCCTATCCCTGTGATATGGAAGACAAAGGGGTTAAATTGTCCATATGAAAGTAATCAGAGGACTGTTTAATCTAGCCTGTTCCATTCTTCCTGCTTGCACAAGGCACTTGTAATCAGTTGCTGTCATTTTCAGGGATCAAGGAGGAACACAAGACTATAGAGACAGAAAATAGGTACTAAGACATTTCCATGCACAACCCCTGTAAATAATACATGTAGAGGAAAATACAGTTTTTTTCCTCCTGATGGTGTTCTCATTGCTTTGATACTGCAAGCACTTGCACAATTTTCAGCGTAATTTTATGGTTTTTAGCAGAGATGGGATAAACTTGATGGGAAAAAAAGGAATGCCAAGGATTTTCCCAAAATGTAGTCCAAATGCTTAATATTATCTAATCATTTGTAGGGTTCTGATTTTCTACATTTCAATTGTGTGTAAGTATTATCCTTTAGATCTCAACTTACTGATTACCCTGTCAGCTTGATAAGATTTCCCAGTGAAAAAACTGTGTAAGAGTAGCTCTGGCTTTTGTTTTCATGTCTTGACCATGTGGTATCTTTCTTAAATATGCATGGTGAATACTTGTATGAAAATAACCCATTTAATAGAAAAAAAAAAAAATCAGAGGTGAGACCTTGACTTGCCTTTGGGTAGGACAACCATCTACCATCTTCCTCTCGCTTTACTACCTGATATAAGAAACAGATATAAAATTTTTAAACTATTATCCTCAATCTTGACAGCCTTATCCTGTGGTTAACAGACGCCTTGAGGTCTGCAGACCACATGAATAGCAACTGCTTTTGTCTTGAGTAATGTTCTACAATGTCAGAACATGCTCCTGTGAGGGAGTGACATCAAAAGGCTTTTCCTTCCTTTCCTTCCTTATAGATTGCCCTCAAAAGCAAATATGAAACTGAAAAGTATGATAGAAGACTGGATATACATGGGGACTGAAGATCAAGAACCCACTTAACTCGGTCAGGTGGCCCAGATACATTGTGCCTGCATTACTGATCACTTGTAAGGTCTGGGTTTCACCAGTCTCTCTAACCTTAACAGCAATTACATGTTCAGTTCCATTTATAAGCAGCTTTGTATGCATAGCATGTTTTGCCTGCAAGCTGAGCTACCTCCCTCACACAACTCAGGCTGCTTTATGGTACTGGACCACTGTTCTTGGGGACCCTGTCTTCTGTTCCTAGAATTAGGAACGGGATGGAAAATAATTTTAGCATGCATTTTCATGGGGATTTTTATGAAATGATCTGGAGAGGAAACTTAATTCAGCCAGAGGGATTAGCAATAGTGACTGCACTACTCAGGGCAACATCAAGGATCTTTTCCTCCCCAACAGCCTGGCAAAGATGGTCATGTGGAACTTGAAAACCTCTTCTACATCTTTAAGCGGGCTTTCATTTTTCTTTTGTGTAGTGTGTTCTCAGTGTTCAGTGTTATAAATGAGCAGCCTGTGACCACCCTTCCACTCAGCAGAGCTCTCCTTTTGCACCACAGAACTCCAGCACCACCGCCGTCCACAGAGTGCCTCTTTCCCTGACCTGCAGCCCACAGAAATTACTGAAGCACATTATTTCCCTGTGCAGCTCTTTCACCTCTCACTGCAACCATTTCCTACACAGACACAGAATTTATATAAAAGGCTTTCCTCAGCTTTCATCAAATCTAGGTTGCAGGCCTATTTCATAACATTAATTCTCTCCCTCACCAACCGCCACATCAATTCAGTACTTTATAAACTATTTCAGGGATCCGATTTATCAGGCCTGACAGAGTTTCACACTGAAATAAACAGCACTGCCTCTGCCGAGCTCGCTCAGTGGCTCCTATTTATCATTGTTTAATTCAAGGGCCTAAAATTCTCTGACATTATTAATAGTAAGATGAATCACTGGAAAACTACAGAATCTGTGACCAACGAGGCTGAAATAATCCATTTTGGTGAAAATGTCTACGTGGAATTGCATTCCCTGATGGGTAGACGCTCTGTCATTAGCAACTCCATATGCATGGGTGGTAAGGAACTGAAGCATGAAGTCCCCAAAGAGTAGGATACTTCAACTGCCATTCTCTTCCCAACACTTGACACCAAAGCAGAAAATAAGGGAATACAGCACAGCTCTAATGCCTCTGTCAGTTGAATTTAAATGTACTAATTTAATCCTTTTTGTACTTGATTAACTTTAACTTGTCTGAGGTTGAACTTTTGTGTTAACTGGACCTGCAAATCCGTTAGTTCATTATGAGGACTGTATTACTTAGCCACCTTGATGAGAGATAATCAGCTGCCTGGAATGTATATGAGCACTTGCTGCCTTAATTTGGCACCTCATTAGTGATATTTTTCTATTTTGTATAAATGGAAGGGATTCCATTAGGAGTTTGTCCAGGGCCTTTGATTTTATTTATGAATAGACAGCATTATTGAACAGCTCTGAGACACAGTAAGAAGTGAAGGATTGCAGAATTTATTTGGTTCTCTGTCATGAGCATTGAGGGAACCTAATGTAGCTGGGGAGACAGATCCTGAGCTCTTTCTTAGAGGGGCTGAGCACTGTTACCCCACCTCCCTGACAGAGGTCACTGAAAATCTTCGACAAGCAGTGGTGTTAAATAAGTTGTCTTGTAAAATTTCTTTAAAAGTTAAGAATAAAGAGAATTGTAAAAAATATCTGTGTAAAGGGATCTTTAGCTCCATTTATTCCCCCTTCCAGGGGAGAAATTAATTCATTGCGGTTTTCTTGTTCAATATCATTCCTTTGAACTTAACCAGTTTATTTCCTTATTAATGTCTGGACAGAGACTGTAATTTTTTTAAAAAACAACCAAGGCCAGAAGACCAAGCAGAGACAAAATTCCCCTTTGAAGATTTTATGCAACAGTTCTTGTCCAGAGGATTGCCTCCTAAATAATTAATTGTTCATCCAAGTTGGAAGTCCCAGAGCTAAAATGCACACCTTCACCTTTGCCCAGGGTCTGTCTTCAGGCAAAAGTCTGTGTAAACTACATTACTGCTTTGGCTTTCTCTGTTTTACACAATTTTCCAGTGCTATCCTCACAGTGTGACATCCTCAAGCACCTACATCACCATCCTTATTATCCCAGGGTGTACAACTTCTTTCAGCATCACATTACAAAAACACCATTCTGGAAGGTTGCAACACAGCATCCCATCATTTCAGACACTTTGAACTGAAAATGTAGAAAAGGAATAATTAAATTTTAGGACCAACATGCAAGGTTGGAAGAGAGAAAAGTAAAGCAACATATAGTGTAGATAAGGCCAGTCTGCTCTAGAGACAATTATCTGTTAGCATTATGTGTCTCTGTGCCACTTGGTCTTGTCTCTTGGAAGTCATGATTGCTTCCTGAGCCTTTTTATTTTGCAATATAGTGGTAACCTCAGAGACCATGGTTTGAACGCTTATTTCCCAACAGGTTAAAAGAGAAATCAAGTCCTGGACATTCATATCACACCCTATCACAGTGGAGACTATAGATAGCCACAGTTTTATTTTATGTTTTCCAGATGTCTAGTATGTGAAATGTGTTCTGTGTGTTTCTACCAGGTTTGTAAAATACAGAGAGGGATATTTAGTTAAACTGTGCAGTTTCAGATGCAAAAAGTTGAGCAACATCAAGACCTGTGAATTTGTACTTTCCTGCCAGGAGAAATCTAGGGAGGATTAATGAAAACAAAATTAGGAGCTTAGGTGTTTCATTAATGTACAAGTTAGGTTTTGAGGATGTTTTAGGTTCTCATAAAATTTGTGTAGTTACTTCAAGTAGCAGCAGTTTTTAGCATTCCGTCACCTTTGTGAAGTAGAATTAACTGAGCTATCGGGGCCTCCTGTGGTCTGAAATACCTTCTAAAGGAGAATTTCATAGAATCACAGAGTCAATACGACGGTTTGGGTTGGAGGACCTTTAAAGGTCATCTAGTCCAACCCCCCTGCAATAAGTAGGGACATCTTCAACTAGATCAGGTTGCTCAGTCTGGTCCAACCTGATCTTGGATATGTTCAGGGATGGGGCATCTACTGACTCTCTGCACAACCTGTTCCAGTATTTCACCACCATTTTTGTAAAAAAATCTCTTCCTTATATATAGTCTAAATCTACAGTCTTTTAGTTTAAAACCATTACCCCTTGCCCTATTAAATTTCTTTGCAAAGGTTTTCTTCCTACGTTGTACAGTTCATTATAACTTTTTTGGTCTCTGCTTAATTTGAAGCTGAATCACACTGATTTAATCCACTATTCATTCTTCCAGATCTTGTTCCAGTCTGAGTTCCCTCAGCAGCAATGTCAGATGTACAAGGCGCACCACACTGTAAAAACAGAGCAAGACAAAGCAGAGCCAGGCACAGCACATCTCTCTGTGTAAATCAACAGGTCAGCAAGTCCTAGTTTGTGATTTACAAAACATTTTTTTGAAGAAAATTGGAAGTAGGATGCAATATATTTATTATCTGGATTTTCATGTACTATCACTATTATGATCCAAAAAGACCACATATTCTGGTTATAACATAAGTTATATATTCTGGTTATAACATAAGTTATATACAGTGAACACAGCTTCTGTGCATTATAGGATACTGTTAAAGAGCCCCATTTTGGCTACTTATACATAGGAGAATTATTATGCTAATAATTTGTAAAACAGTGACTTTTTGCTTCAGTTATAATCCACTGAATTCCCAAAAGTATAATTTGCCCTGTGTGAAGATCCAGATTCTACCTAATTTTAACCAACTGGTTCATTAATACTTCTGAGACTTGCATGGAAACTATGGAGACTTTTACAATTTCTCTTTTCACCAATTAGACTAATCCCTGTCTCGTGCTATGGAGCATTTGAAATGTGTGCATTAGTGGTAACTGAATGTGCAGTTTAAGGTGAGTCTATTACTGTTAGTGCGGTGTCTGTGAACGTAATTGCAACTGTCTATTTTTAAAATTCTCTCACTATTTAATTAGAGGTGGGATTTTCACCTTCTCTTGTATTTTCTTTCTTATGGAACGCAAGGTTAACTCCCTGAAATGTGAGGAGGAAGGGACTGTGCAAAGTTCCAGAGACAATACCCACAGCAGGATTTTACAAGCAGCCATAACTACAGTGCATGAAATTGTTCCATTTGTGTCACTGCTCAGCCTTGCCATTATTCAGGTGCCATCATAAAATTAAGTAAGGAGGGTTTCATTACTGAGTAATTGTTTAAGATGTTCTGTGTCCAGGCAATGGCATTCGTCTAACACATAGCAGTTTACTGTAGTCACTGGAGAAGAGGGAAAAAAAGGGTTACTTCATGGAAAGCATCATGGGACCTGTTTAGAGCTGCAATTATCCTGTTCATATGCATGTGAATCACTGTTAACACATGCCAGTGAAAGAAGAGACATTTACTCTTTTTGGTCTTTTGTTGCTGTGTGGGCAATACTTCTTTCTGTCTCTTTTTTCAATAGATAATCTCAAGGGAGTCCTGTGAGACCCCACCTGTGACCAGCTCTGGAGTCCCCATTACAAGAAAGACATAGAGCAGTTGGAGTGAGTCCGGAGGAGGGCCACAAAGATGATGGCTGGAGCACCTCTCTTATGAAGACCAGCTGCAAGAGTTGGGCTTGTTCAGCCTGGAGAAGGCTCCAGGCCTACCAACACTTAAAAGGGTCCTAGAGGAAAATGACAGAGGGACTGTTCATTAGGAAGTGTAGGACAAGGGGTAATGGCTTCAAACTGAAAGAGGGTAGGTCTAGATTAGACTTTAGGAAGAAATTCTTTATTATGAGGGTGGTGAGGCCCTGACACAGGTTGCCCAGAGAGGTTCTGGAAACCCCATTCCTGGAAGTGTTTAAAGCCAGAGGGTGTCCTTGCCCATGGCAGGCGGGTTGGAACTTTGAGGTCCCTTCCAACCCAAAGCATTCTATGATTCTATGAAAATTAGTACAGCTTTAATGTAGTGCAGCATTAATAACCAAAGTTGTTTCACAATCAGATCCTGCCAGCAGTGCCTAGCTCTGCCTGCTCTCTTGACCTTATCATGGGCTGAGGGAGATAGTTTGCCTTCCTCAGGATGGCTGAAGACGTGGGGAGAGATGATCCCCAACACATAACACTCTGCCCTCTGTAGCTGACTGCCTTTCAGCTCAGAGAGTCCAGTGACTGTACCTGTAGCATTATAACACTATGAAATAAGCGATCTTTTCTGTTAGAGGTTCCCATACTGCATGTGCTCTGAGAAATCAGCAATTTGAAAGAAGTTTGAAGCCACTAAGTCCAGGTAAGTGACTTTTAAACTCCAGGCCATTGATTTCACTATGGCATTTTTGAGCTGGATTTCATCTTTCCATTTATTAGTCTTCGTTCTACGCAACATGATCTAAAATGAATTATCTTTCCTGCTTGTGTAGCAGGAAGCTTCCTATCTGTTTTACAGATCCAAGTCTATTGTTGTAGGGTATTATTGTGACGTCTTTACTCATACAAAATTTGATTCCATACTTCAAGTGAAGTGATTATAATCAATCATAATAATGCTGAGCCTAAAGAAATGGGCAAAATGCAGCCTACTGGGAAGACAGTGCTTGGGACGGGTTTCATTAATTTGTAAGGGTATGCCACATTCATGCCACATTTTATTTTCAAGTAGCAGCAGCATCCAGGAGCATCCAGCAACATCTCAGCAGCAAAATCCCTCAGAGGAGCAAAAAAGGATATACATTATGGATAATACGTCCACCAAGTTGTTCTTTGTTAAGATTAGTTTAATTTTTCCTGTCACTTCCATCTGTCTAGCAGGTGCTGTCTGTCACTTCCTGCTTCACTCCAGGTCCTGGTCATTCAAGGGCTTACAGTGTGCATATGTCATCTTGCTCTGTTTTTGTTTGGTGGGATGGCCATAAACCACCATTTTCATGCCAGAGCAATCTTCCAACATGCTTCCAGATAGCCCCAGACTTTCTTAACAGATTGGTCTTAGCCCTGTGCCTCACGGAGTCAAAATACATTTGCAATATCCCAGTTTTCCCTCTAGTGTCCATGGTACTCCTATTTCCATTATGCACTCCTCTATTTAGTATAGCCTGTGGAGGCAGAGTCACTGGAACCTCAAATTTAGAGGCACGGACCGTTTCCGAAATAGAAATTAAAACTCTGCTCTGCAGCCTTGAACTTTTCTTCAAGAGTTCCTTTTCAATTTGTCCTTTCCTACAGCTCTTGGCTTCTAGGTCATAAAAGCAAATAGTTCGAGCTTCACTGCCAAGTGTTTCCCTCCCATAACTTCCCTCTAAATGGACAATATCCTGTTTCTAATTAGGCTGACACTCCCTTGAACATCTCTGTGTCAGTGTTTGTTCAAAATAGGGTGATGGAAGGACAAGTTTCTTTTATAGTTATCTTGGGCATAAAAACACACCCCTACCATAGAAAAAAAAATATATACTTGTGTCTAGAATTGGGTCTGAATGGTGTGTAAGGTAATTTGTCAACAGTATTAGGACTGTCTCTCTTTTTCTAAGCTGATTTCCTGACTCAGAAGAACTCTTTCTCACAAAGCTTCTAAATACTCAGCACTTCTAAAATTTATTTATTTTCCGTCCCAGTAATGAACTGTTTCTCTCTACTAACTTTGTCTAGGATATAGTTAATTTTCTTAACTCATAGCTGCTCACATAGTGCTATGTTTTGTATTTGTGACCAAAAAAGTGTTGATAGCATTGTTTTACTATTGCTGAGCAGTGCTTACACAGAGCCAAAGACTTTTCTGCTTCTCATGCTGCCCCAACAGTGAGGAGGCTGGGAGTGTTTAAGGAGTTCGGAGGGGACACAGCTGTGACAGCTGACCCCAAATGACCAAAGAGATATTCCAGGCCAGATGACATGTTGAACAATACAACTGGGGGAGGCAGGGGGTGGAAATTTGTCCAGGGCTGCTATTGCTAAAGAGCTGCCTGGGCACCAGTCAGCTGGTGGACAGTGCTTTTTGCCTCTCTCTCTTTTTTTTCTTTTTTTTTTCTTTTTTATTTTTTACCAAACTGTCTTAATCTCATCCCATAAATTTTCTCACTTTTATCCTTATGATTCTCTGCCCACCCCACTGGCAGGGGAGTGGTATGAGTGAGCTGCTGCATGGGGTTGCCTAGCGAGGTTGACCCACAAAACTGGGGCTTTTTTCTGAGAAAATTCTAAAATAATAGTTCTGTGGTATGTTTATAATGACAGCATAAGTCAATTATCTGATGAATGAGCATATAAATGAGAGCAAACTACTAGAATAAAATTTTAGCAAGTGAGCTGCATAAAAAATTATTTTTAATTTTTCAACCCAGTTTAGTTTTTTTTTAAATAATTCAGTCAGCAGCAGACACATGCAAAATTCCCCCTGTAGGACTAAGGCTGGGTGTTCCTTTCAGGGGAACCTGGAAAATATGCTGCAGGCAATGAGAGAAAAAAATTCAGTGAAAGTCATGAACTATTAAAAGCTACTTCATTTGTAATTTGGAATGAAAAAGGAGAACTCTGTAAAAAACAATTTTCATGTAGGTCTTGAGATTCTTTTTTTTAAATTTCTAGACTTGTCTAAATGTCAAAATAAAAAAAATTTAAATCTGTGATAAAAAGATACAATGAATTGATAATCTAATAATGAATTTGAGGTTAATTAAAATGCTTTTGTTTCAACCTCCACTTTTTGCCAAACTTTTTCCTTCTAGCAAAAATTATTATTAAATTTGTGTTGGAAAGTCACTTTGGACAAGCAATGGAATTTACAGAATCACAAAACAGTTCATGTCTCCAAAGACATCTGGAGGTCATCTAGCACAACCTCCTGCTCTATACAGGGCCGCCTAATATAGGATTTTCATGTCTCGATACATTTTGAGTGACTCCAATAAGGGAGACTCCTTGCATATATAAACATATGCACATAGACAGAAAAAAAAAAAGTTTGCCTGAAATTTCACAACTGACACAACTAACCATGTTATTCATTATTATTTATTGGCCAGCTGTTAATTAAAGGGCTAAGGAAGACCAAAAAATACATACCTAAAAAATCTTTCATGTCCCTAAAATTTAAGAAAGACTATGATGTTTTAAAGGAACACTTCATAGGCAGGTGAATGGGCAACATAATGGCAGATAAACTCACTGTTGAGGATTCACAGCAATGTGCAGTGGATAAAATCATTTGAAAGCACTCTTGCTGAATTACAGATGAACTGTAAAAACTTAGAGAGGTGAAACGAAGAGAGCAGGAACAGACTACAAAATAATATATCTATTATTTTCCTAGTACAGAAAAGGGTGATGAACTCTCACTTGGAATTCTCTATTCAGCTGCATTCATCTTATCATGAAAATGGCCATGACCATTAAAAGTACCCAGACTTGAAAAAGGAAAATGATAAGTGACATCGATTTCTGTGTAAGGATGGATGAGACTTTAGAATGAGACAACTTTACTTTAGAATGAGACAACAAAGACTTGACAACACAAGATAAATGAACGAGTTTTAACATGTTAGTACTAGTATTTACATAATTAACTTATGAAACACATTACTATTATTCAATTCAGAAATTTACTAGAGATGAAAAAAACCCCTCTTATTTAGATTTTGAAACTGCTGAAAACTCTAGTGCAGCTCTTGCTGGAACTCTTGTAGAAATTATCTTCAATAAAATAAACTTTTCTTCAGGCTTTTTATATTCAGGGGAAAGGGGAAGAAGAATAGAAAATAAATCAGAAAAATACAATTTTCTCAGGACCAAGCTTGCCAAGTCACTAGACCAGGTTCCAGGCCTCAAGCTACATGTACGTATGCTGTACTATGACTAGGTGAGACATGATGTTGCCTTTCACCTACTCTTTGCTGGAACTTAAGGGATTTCCCATGGCATACAATTCACAGTACCTATTTTCTTCAGATTCTCTCATTACACTAAAGGTAACAGTACTAAAATCAGCTTTCCCTCAAAGGAGACCTATCACATACAATCTTGTACAGTACAAAGTTAGAAAGGAAACTATTTTTCATAGCTCTGGCTTTTTTTTTTTTATCTTCTGGACCACTAGCTTGAACCTGGGACAAATATCATGGAAAGGAATGGTGAATAAACAAGCAAGAAATAGCATCACAGACATAAAGGATGCATGGATTTCCCCAAAGTATCTGTTGTACATTATGCAGAAGAGACTTCTCTGAAGTAAAGGCAATAGAAACCTCTGTTAATATCACTCCACTGGAGCTATACCATTAGGAAAAATATGCAGTGAATGGGAAATGGTAAAACTGCTCTGAGCAAAAAGAATAACTGAAGAGGAGTTCTCTAATCTCTTCCTATTAATTTTCATGAAGGGATAGATAACACTCCACATTCTCTAATTTAGCACCCAACTACCTAGTTGCTTGTCATGAGCGAATTTTTTTCAAAAACACTATTAGCTATTTCCTTTATTCCATTTTAGATTCACATTACTGGATTTTTTTGTTGGGTTTGTGTTTTCTTGTCAGGCCTTTTCCAGTGTGATCTCTGATTCTTTATCGCTACTTGGCTTTCTTCCTCCCACTCACCATGCCTTCAATCTCCTTCGCATCTTTTGCTTTATTGACTGTTCTGCTTTCCATACAACTGCAGCTCTCCAAATTCCTTGACTTAATCTGTGGTCCATGATTTCTTTCAATACCTTTTCATGAAGCACTACCTCTAAATACCCACCCACAAAACAGTGCAAGATGAGAAGCCAGTAAAATGAATAAAGATTAACAAAAATGGTGGAGAAAAAAACCAAACTTGAGGGATTTATATCATACTTGAGCAGTCTGCTCCTAAAAGACTACACCTTATGGAGAGATCTATGTTGGGGTGGCTCGTGAAGAACTGCAGCTCATGGGAAGGACTCAGTTTGGAGAAGTTGGAGGAGGCCTGTCTTCTGTGAGAGGAACCCCACATTGGAGCAGAGTAAGAGGGTGAGGAGTCCTCCCTGAGGAGGAAGGAGCAAGAGAGACAATTCATGATGAACTGACTCCAACCCCCATTCCCCATCCCTCTGTGCTACTGTGGGGAGGACAAAGAGAAATCAGGACTGATTTTGAGCTTGGCGTGGTGGTTTGGCCCTGGCTAGAGGCCAAATGCCCACCAAGCCGCTTGCTCACTCCCCTTTTCAGCCGAAAAGGGGAGAAAATATATATATCGGGAGGCTTAGGACTTGAGATAAGGACAGAGGGATCACTCTCCAATTAGTGCAATGGGCAAAACAGACTCAGCACAGAATAAAAGAAAGAAAAGTGATTTATTACTACTACAACTACACACCCCGTGAACCAGAGTCGAGATTAGGAGAAGCAGCCAGGTCTTAAAGCACCTTCCCGCTGCCCCTCCCTTTTTAGTAGACTTACACTTCATTCACGATTTTACTCCCTTCTTCCCCCCTCAACATGGTGCAGGGAGGGGCAGGGAATGGGCAGTGGGGTTCCGGCAGTTCCTGGGAAGAAGGGAGGGGTGGGGGGAGGTATTTTAAGATTTGGTTTTATTTGTCATTATTCAACTCTGGTTTGACTGGTAATAAACTAAATTATTTTTCCTAAGTTGAGTCTGTTTTGCCCATGACAGTAATTGTTGAATGATCTCTCCCTGTCCTTATCTCAGCCCACGAACCCATTATATCTTCTCTTCCCCATCCAGCTCAGGAGGGGGAGTCATAGAGTGGCTTTGGTGGGCAACTAGTGTCCAGCTAGGGTTAACCTACCACAACTGTGTAGACATTTAAAATGTTTTCCATCCCTACTGATCCCAAGATAGCCTCCTCGTCCACTGTTCCTGGGTACTCCTTTGTCAGGAAGAAAAAAATCAGAGCGTCAAGTTCTTCAAATATACTTCAGTTGCTTTGCTTTCCAATGTAGCACTAGCATATAGGTAATAAATTAATAAATTAGCAAATACTTAAATAGTACTAATGATTTTAAAAATAGCATTTTAATACACACCATTTATTTTCTCATGTTTCCCAATAAGGAGTCCTAGGGCTTTTAGCAATGCAGGAACGATTTTCAGGTTATGTTTTTCTGATCAAGTCTGAAAGCATAAACTACTTTGCTCTGAGATTCTGGTTCTGCATATAGTAGGATTATAGTAAAGCAATTTATACTGCTCTACCTTTAATCTGCATCAACAGGAAGGCCAATGTAGTTTGTCTAGGGCTGGTACTTAAAAAGCCTGATAGATGTAACCTGTGAGAATCTTGGAAAATAAGAGCAAAGAGGATATTTAAAAAAAAAAAAAAAAGAAAAAAAGGAAAGAGTATGTGTGAGAATTTCCAGGTTTCGGGAAAAAATATATTTAAGTGATACAATGATGCTGTGTTTTGTCTCTAGACTCCAGAAGGATTTATATGTTTTTACATTAATAGATCAATGACCATGGATTGCTTCTGCTTGCAAAAAAAAAAAAAAAAAGGTGTCTTTTCTCTTTTACTTATTATTTTAAACCTATTCTATGCTTGTCAATGTGAAAACATTAGTTTTGCACAACAGAAAGAAACGCTTTACAAAAATTAGTTTTTACAGCTTGTTTCATTAGAATATTTGCATCATAGAATTAAGAGATGTTAACGTCTTACATTTGAATGTGGGATCCTGTATAGCCATCTTTAAATCTTACAGCTTAATTAAACATTGAAAATATTTTTTGAAGTCCACCCATCTTATATCCACTTCCATTAAACTTATTCTGTTTATCAGTTAAGCTGGTCATTCCACAGAATGCTTTTATAATACTTTTCAGGAGGTCTTGGTTTATTTTATTTTATTCTTGCACATTAGAGCAGTAGGCATTTGCTAGCAACTGCACATAATAGTGCAGAGGCAGAGTTTGCTACTTCATCTCTTCTTACTGAGACAGCTCTGAGTGATATGCCCTTACTACCTTCATAATGACGACTCATTAGACTTGTGAAAACTAATGCCTTGTGTGGAATAGAGAGACAAGCCCATGATTAAATGCACCACCTCCAAGACATATACTGTTGCAGCTAAGAACTACCTCTTTGCAGCTGTCTTTTTTTTTTTTTTTTGTACTAAGAGAATAATATAGGGTGACAAGCATTGCTAAATATGGGGAGGGGTTTGCCTTGGTCTGAACACTGGATCTTGGTTTGGTAATACAGAGTATTTGGTTTACATGGCAAGGTTTTAGAAGCAGAGGGGTGCTGCAGTAGTGGCCACTGTGAAAAAATGTCAGAAGCTGCTCCCATGTCACACACAGAGCCAGTTTAAGCCCTCTCCAAAATGGACTTCTTGCTGCCCAAAACAGGCATTTATTTTGCATAGATTTTTGGGTGGAGGGTGTATCTTAAGCTATTTTGCATATCATTAAACTGTGATGAGTACTTAAGCCCACATTTTTATGTGTCAAAATTCCCAGCTGTAGAGACAATCAGTTCCTCGAACATTTTTGTAGTTCCTAAGGGTTTCTAGCATTGCCAACAAAACCTGAGATCGGATTGACAAAGTGCCTTTTCAGTGTGTCAGTATTGGTGGTCCACAGTCCACTAATCACAATGTTAGCTCCAATATTAATACATTCTAGCATGACACAGAAGCACAGAGCCATAAATAATTTAAATCAGAAAGGACCTCCAGATGTCATCTAATCTAACCCTCTACTCAAAGCAGGTCTAATCCAGCTCATTATTCACGTCCATTCAAGTCTTGAACACTTCCATGGAAAGAGATTCTACAGCCTCTCTGGGCAAACTACTCCAGTGTTTGGCCAGCCTCATGGTAGATAAAAATGTCCTTAGACTAAATTAGAATTTCCCATGTTCCAGTTTGTGTCCTTGCCTCTCATCCTAAGGCTCTGTGCACCTCTGACAACAGTCTGCTTCTATCTTTTCTATATCCTCCAATCATCTAGTTGTAGGTGGCATTAAACTGCCCCTGAGCTTTCTCTTCTCGAGGCTAAAAAGACTCATTTCTTTCAGTCTGACCTTCTACATCATATTCTCTGCTCCCCTGACTGTCTTGGCTTCCACTGGACTCACTTCACTATGTCATTATCCTCCTTGTACTGGGAAGCCTGAAACTGGACACAATGTTCTATTAGAAACTGGAGTGATTCCATTGATAAGTCCCTTCTGAAGAACACAAATAAGGCTTTATTCCAGGCACCCGATAGGTGGAATTCAGTTTATCAATGCCATGTCTATAAAATGACACAGATGTGGTCTTCAGTCACCCTTTCCTTGAAAAGAGTAATTGGTCATGGCTATCAATGTTGTGTCCCACTGGTGGGATCAACACTTACTCAGAAGCAGCAGTATTGATCAAATCATACAAAGCAGAAAAGATTATATTTTTTTCTTTCTTAATGGTCTCAGACTCAATTTTCTAATTTTCTGTGGCAGGAACCACTGAAAGTCCCACAAGTAAGCCTTTGTCCATAAACCATGAAATAAATTTACACCCTTACAGAAAAAAAATGGACATCCCTATC
Organism: Porphyrio hochstetteri; assembly: GCA_020800305.1. Lineage (NCBI taxonomy): Eukaryota > Metazoa > Chordata > Aves > Gruiformes > Rallidae > Porphyrio > Porphyrio hochstetteri. The sequence goes on along the minus strand of CM036906.1, from coordinate 157,129,028 downwards.
ATAGTCTTTCTGTTTCCCTTTTCCAATTTACTCAGTCTCTTTTCCTGTGCAACCTGAGCTGTTTTATAGATGAGCATTTTGTTCATTGTGCATAGGTCTGGGGAAGTAACCACGCTTCGCTGCTTTTGATGGTCTGCAGAGGTTGTAATTGCCTGCCTGGGTGCTTAGGCATTTGGAACAGTGAGTTCTACCCAGCACTTTCCCACTACTGAACAAGCTAAGTTGGTCTGACCCAAATTGCCACTCAGCAATCTATCTTTTTAGCACCTTCATAAGGGACCGGTAATCTCTGACAGGAAACTGAATTAATTTACTGAAGTATGTGGCCATGCTTAACAACCTTTCTAACTCAGGTGCTTTCTGGTATGGAGCCAAGATTTACATAATTATTTCTATTTTTGAGCTGTCAGGACTGACATATTTCCCAAATGCCTACATTTAGCCATTTTTAGCTTACACTTGCCCTAACTGAAGTATAGTCCTTCATCTCTAGCTTTTTAAGTACTTGACGGACTTTTGTTCTTCTGGGATTGCAAAATATAATTCTAGCTAGATAGGCTAGCAGCCCACTGAGACCTTTAAATAACTCTGCTCTGATTATATCAAACACATCTAGGGATCTTTCATGCTCTTTCTGATGTAAGGCAATTTCAAGAATTACAACAAATAATAAGTAACATAATTTAGAACTATTTTTCTATAACCAAATTTGTCAGAAATATTAAAAACATTCATTGAAAACTATTTGGTGGATATTGAAAAGATTTATTTCCTCTTCTTTCCTCCCTATTTTTCAACCCTTTTTTTTTTAAGGTCGTACCTGAAAGGTGTAAAGAGGTTACTGCGTGTTGTTGCCTTTCTAAAACATGCATACACAGATACACTTTCTCTAAATGTTTCAAAATGCTGTTATTCATAGAATAAGTATAATTTATGTGCAGGAGTTTTAGTATCAAAGGGAAACTTCTAAAGTGTAATAGACCACATATAAAAAACCTCAGCATACACGAGATAGTCCTTCTCAGCAGCCCATTAAGGTGTCATATTGAAGGACACAGGAAAAACTGGTGGCTGCCATTGTCACAGATCATGAAGTCACACTAAGCAATATCTATAGTATTATCCATGCTGGCAGATCATGGCAGATCATGTGGATCTAGTACAGTTAAAAAGCATGTAGGATTACATATTTCCCTAGTATAGTAATGCATTTAGTAATATCAGGAGTTGTCTGTGATTGCTGTACAAAAGGAAAAAAAACAGAAAAACTTGACATTTTTCTTGCCTTTTCTTCATTTTTAATTTTACCTAAAGAAGATTGAAAACTTTCACTTCATATTTAAGAACTTCCTTTCACTGGTGAACTTTATTTCAGGAAGTGAAATAGACATTAATATTGAATTTATAATGTGTCCTTCATCCTTCAATCCAAAAAGTATCACATCATTCAAGAGATTCTGCTCTTGTTTCTCCGGCTTCCTACAAGACTGAATAGTAACAATTAGACAGAAGGAGGCCGAATTGAGGTCCTATGAATAATTAGATCAAATGTCTTACATTCTGAGTTAAATTTTGGAATAATTTTTAATATATTTCACTTTAAGCAGTAATCTTTAATCCATCTATTGTTGTATTTCTATACAGCAATACATCTGGTCAGAAACTTTGTGTAACATTTACTTTCTTTTCATATTCCAGGAACAAAAAAATCTAATGAGAGAAATTACTCTGTAAAGCTCCTTTGCATGGGGGAATAGAGCCAGATGCCAGGAAGCACTGGGGGGGGAAATTAACATTATGATGCTATGAGAGCACTTTAAAATGTTATACTCTCCCAGGGTAGACAAAGGAATTTAAGACTTTTTCTTCTCACTTCATTCTTTTTCAATCTGCAACTTTAGCTGTATAACTCTGGTAAAAAACACTGGCTGTTAAAATAAAAAAAAATACATCACCACCCCTCCAACCTCAAACCAACCTCTGAACTGGGAGGTAAATATGATCTTCAGTCTTAGCGTTGGCTCTGCCCCTGCCAATGGCAGACAACGTGTGTGTAATGGGAAAGGCAAGGGCTGGGGAAGTCCATAATATATGTCATTATATGAGACATTGGCAGTACAAAGTTACACAAAAAATTGGCTGTGTTCTTTCAGTTTGAATAAAGAATGAACACTTGTGGACTCTATTACTAAACTGATAAATGCCTTCTAGCAATTGCTTCCTTATGCATCCATTTTGCCATCTGCAATGTTATGTAATTACCTCTAAGGGGTGGGTGGTGGGTCGTTACTAAGGTTTATGTAGCTAATATTTGTAGAGTATTTGAGGTCCTTGTCTGCTTCAAAACTTGAGATTTTTCTAAATGACAGGCTAAAAAAGAAAGAGACAGCATCCAACACTTACCTAATAAATAGGATCTAAATAATGGACTATTTGCCAGTTTCACATTTCTAAACTTGCCAGGTAAACACACTGTCATTATCTAAACTTTTAAAATAATCTAAAGTTTGTTGGTCTATTCTGTTCATCTCAGTGCTGCTTCAAAGTCTTTCTATATGCAATATGAAATATGCCGTGTTTATGGAGGATTTGGCTCATTTGAGAAATACATGTATCATGGCAATAGGGTAAATTTTTATTTAAGGTTCATTTAAATTCTCCAAATTTTTAATGTCTCAGAAACTTCCATAGGTGACACAATAGAAGTTTATTTAGTCTAAAATGCCTTTCCAGTGGGATAATTGTTCCCAACCCTGTGTATTGATGCCAACTTCCTCCAGATTCTCTCAGTGTCTGCAGAAATGTGTCTATGCTGACTGCTGGCCCTGCTGTGACCTTACCACTGGCCAGAAGATATCTCTGCCTGCAACCAGAGTACAGGGTATGTCACTGGCATGTCACTTTTGCACTGGACTGCAAATAGTTACCAGGCAAGATGGGAAAAGACATTTCTGTGAAGCTCTGGGACAAAAACTGCAAATGTGAATATGGATGTCTCGAAGCATAGGGTTTTTAAATGAGCCTATACTTTAATTGCAGCAGTGGCCCTATTACAATATCCCCATGGTGACTTTCAGCACAGTGAATCATTGCTCTTCCACATGCTGACACCAAGCTGGGCCCTGCAGACACAGAATCATCCATTATTATGCAATGAACGCCTTCAATGCAGCCTGACAGCAGGAGGCAACAACTCTGCAGTACTGTAGAATGTGCTCCAAACTGCATGGGACCGTGGTCTTGGAAAGCAGCCCTCTAGTCCACCAAATCCTTGAGGTCCCAAAGAAAAGTGAAGATCTTCAGTCCTAGTAAACTACACCTTGGATTTGATTCCCAGTGTGACAGAGTTTCAGGCCTACCTGGAATCCTCATCTCCCTCATTGTAATATCCACACCCCTCTAGAAATAAGCTTTAATAAGAGCATTTGGAAAAAAAAAACCCAGTATATTCTTTTACTTAATCAGAATCATCAACTCAGCTTCTACTATAGGATCCTTATTTTTCTTTTTATCCTCTAGGCTCTGGAAAATAGTGGAACAATTTCTGGCCTTGGTTAATAATAAAAGGACTGACTTTAATGCCAAAAAGATGTAAACATTATGTTTATAAAAAATGTTTTTATTAGTCCTTTTTTAAAAAAATAGGGGCAAGAGAACAGAGGGTAACAAAGATTTAATCAGAGAACAAAGCACAAATGATATGGGCAGTGCTAATGAAACATTTAGTTACACATGCTAGCAGTTTACTGGAACATACTGCAAAGAGCTATGCAGGATGTACTGTTTAGGACTTGCTTTGCCTGTAAAATATCTTCAGAGATAAAAAAGAAAGGCCAATTCCCAACTGCAGCTTTACTAATAGAACCAAAACCAAACTTGTCCCACCAGAAACTGATAAGCAACTTTTGTCCCATATAGGTCCTGCTTAACCTGAGCTCTTTCCACAACAAAGTGCCCAACCTCAGTTAATGAGGGAAAGACTCTGGATGTTTATACAGACTCTAGTAAGGCCTTAGACACTGTTTCCCACAGCATTCTCCTGGAGAAACTGTCTGCTTGTGACTTGGATAGGTGCACTCTTCACTAGGTAAAAAAAACACTGGCTGAATGGCCAGGCCCAAAGATTTGTGGTGAATGGAGTTAAGTCCAGTTGGTGTCCAGTCAGAAGTGCTGTTCCCCGTGGCTCAACACTGGGGCAAGTTCTCTTTGCTATCTTTATCAATGATCTGGATGAGGGCATCAACTGCACCCTCAGTAAGTTTGCAGACAAAGCCAAGTTAAATGGTATTGTTGATCTGCCTGAGGGCAGAAAGGTTCTGAAGAGGGATCTGGACAAGCTGTACTGATGGGCTGAAGCCAACTGTATGAGGTTCAACAAGGCCAAGTGCTGGGTCTTGCACTTGGGTTGGGGAAACTACCAACTGGAAAAGGACCTGGGGGTATTGGTCGACTGCTGGCAAACATGAGCATCCTGGCTTGTGTCAGAAACAGTGTGTCCAGACAGAGTAGAGAAGTGGTTCTGCCCTTGTACTTGGCACTGGTGAGGCCACGTCTCAGATACTCTGTTCAGTTTGGGGCTGAACAAGAAAGAAATTGAGGGTAGTTTAAGTGTCCTGGCTTCATAAAGTTAATTTTTTTCATGGTGGCTAGTGTGCAGCTGTGTTTTGGATTTCTGTTGGAAACAGTGTTGATAGTACACAGTTGTTTCTGTTACATAGAGGTGTTTTTTATTATTGTGGAGAAGTGCTTATACAGATTCAAGGTGGTAGGGGAACGGGGAGGAGGAGAGTGGTGGCATTTGGAGCAATGGCATTTGTCTTCCCAAGTAACTGTTATGTGTGATGGAGCCCTGCTTTTCTGGACATGGCAGAACACCTGCCTGCCCATAGGAAGTAGTGAATGAATTCCTGGTTTTGCTTTCCTTGTCAGCATGAGTTTTGCTTTATTTATTAAACTGTCTTTATCTCAATCCTTGAGTTTTCTCACTTTAACTCTTCTGGTTCTCTCCTTTGTCCCACTCTGGGGGGAGTGAGTGAGTGGTTGTGTGGTACTTAGTTGCCAGCCAGGGCTAAACCATGACAATAAAGAAGATATGCTGGAGTGCATCCGGAGAAGAACAAAGCTGGTGAAGGGTCTAAAGCACAAGTCTTATGAGGAGCAGCTGAGGGAACTGAGTTTGTTTAGTCTGGAGTAAAGGAAGCTGAAGGGGAGACCTCTCTACAACTACCTGAAAGGAGGTTGTAGCTAGGTGGCTGTTGCTCTCTTCTCCCAAACAAGTGATGGGAGAAGGGGAAAAGGCCTTAAGTACTGCCAAGGGAGGTTTAGATTGGATATTAGGGGAAAAAAAAAATTACTGGAGTCACTGAAAGAGGCTGCCCAGGGAAGTGGTTGAGTCACCATCCCTGGAGATTTTTAAAAGGTATGCAGATGTGGTTAGTGCTTAGGGATGCGGCTTAATAGTGGACTTGGCAGTGTTAAATTTGTGGTTGGACTTTATGATCCTAAAAGATTTTTCCAACCTCAACTACTCTGTGATGCTATATGTGTGAACCACCTACCCAAGTAAACAATCTGTGAGTGCCTTTGAGCAGACCAATAGCCAGAACCCATAAATAAATGGCCACAGTTGAAACATTGTGCCAGGCAAAGGCATATTAGGAACATGGGAATATAACCACAGGGTCAGTCAAGGTGTATGAAAGACATGCTGAGAAAAGTGAAGAAGGGTGGATAGGTACACTATTGTGTAACCAGGTTGAGTTCAGAAGGGAAGCTGAAGCTATTTCAGAGGAGAAGAGAAAAAAACCAAAGAAATGTGTTGGGGGAGAATATAAAACTGAAAACTGTAGTAAAAGACTGATAAATTTAATCTGAGAATATACTTAATGGTGCCTTATACTTTTACAGAAATTTATCCGTGAGCAGGGCAAACATTAAAAACTACTAACTGAAACACCTTCTGAATCTTCATTGGCACATTGGTCAATAGCAAAAGAACTGCTTAGACAAGCCTAACCATGTGTTTCTCTCAGTTATCTTGCTTTATTGTGTACATCCTACAACACTAAGATTAAAAACCCCATAGTGGCTTTGCTGGGTAGCCTAGATGGTTCCTTGTGAACCTTCCCCTTGATTTTCAATTTCCCTCTCCTGCAGCCTTTCTTCAAAATCAGCAGGAGGTATGTTGTCCTGGCTTGCATGGAAGTTACGCTTCAGTTCCCAGAGATTCTGTTTGCCTTCTATTAAACCCACAAGGCAAGCAATGATCCCAAGGTTTTATTTCCTAATGAGAAGATGACACTTTATTCCTGGGCACATCTTCTATCAAAATACTGGGGTGTTTCACCTGTATCTATTTCTAAGGATAGATTACAGTACTGACAATTTTGTAATTTTCAGTGTAGCCAGAAATTAAACTAGAATAAGCTATTTTTTCCTTTCTTTCTATTTTTTTTTTAATTTTAACACCAAGCTTTTTTTTCTGTGAAGAGAAAATGGGAAAGATCTCACAGCCCATTAAACAAGCAGTTCAAGTCTTAAAGTGCTGCACTGAAACACACAGTCTAAGGAGCAGTGGGTTTAATTTGCACTGATATGCTAACAAAACTAAGGGTCTGGCAAAGCCTTTATTTAGGAATCTTTATGAAATATCAGATAGGCAGCTCACCACACATGGGTTGTTGTGGGGTTTTTTTAGATACTTGTAAAATAACTTCAGGGAGCACAGTGCTGACTATTGTGCTTTTCTTGAAGCAATGTTGGCTTTGTTAACCTGTAGTCAATCTGGGAATTAGCTTATTGCAAACTCCGCAACTCATATGCAAGCTGTTTGAGCTGGAAACTGCTCTGACTATAAACAAGTATAACCTCAGATGGTCTTACCTCCCGGTTAGATCTCAGCAGCTTTAAAGGGTGGACCACTAAACTCATTATAACAAAACTGATTTACCATAGCTAAGGAGTTATTGCAGGATTTTACAGTTATATATTTTCAATTAGTTCATATGGATTGAACCATTTGTTGATAGTCTTCTCTGAATCAATGAGTTCTAGCATTTA